>CM053587.1:99329847-99368231 GCA_028646515.1 Pseudochirops corinnae
ATTTTATCAGAGCTGTGTGTTAGGAAGATTACTCAGCCAGTTGTGTGAAGGATTGATTAGAGAGGGGATAGACTGGAGACAGAGACAGCAAGGTAGGAGGCCATTTCAACAGTCCAGATGAGAGGTGATGGCCCTGCCCTCGAGTTGTGGAAAGGAAGGAGACACTTGTCAGATGCAGCCGATGTAGAATTGACTGGACTTGGTGACTGATTGGATGTGGTGAATGAGGGAGAGAAAGGAGTCTAAGATGATGTAGAGGTTTCAAGTTTCCTATCTGGTAGGAGGATGGTGGGGTCATCAGCAGAGAAGTCTATATACATGCCATCCCTTGTGTTGGTCTCAGCCTTCTTCATTTTAGATTGTAACTTCCGCGATTAGGGACTTCTATATCAATATCTGATGTGATTCCTTGTATGTCATCACTCCACTTAAAAAGGTGGATTAAAAAAAAAATGAGCTTTAACGCATGCAATGTGTAATGGAAATTCAGGATGCTTCGCACTGCTTAGTTTATTACAGGATATATTTATCGAGCTTATTTTATGTTCAAGGCAGAGATTCAGAATGAGATCCAAAAAGGAAAGTACCAGTCCCTGCCTGCAAAGAGCTTACAATCAAATGGTTTGAAGGGGATTACATGAGCATAAATAAATAAAATATGAAGAAGGATGAGTTAAAATGCAAAAGCAAGATTCAAACTGTTTTTAGAAATTTAAGGAGGAGAAGGTTGCTTTTAGTTGAGAGCAGGGCAGGGCTAAGGGAGAATTTTATAAAGGAGATAACATCAGAGCTGGAACTTGAGGAAGAGAAGAATCTCACACGGTGGCAATGTGAAGGAATTGTGTTCTGGACATGGCCTGGGGAGGTCGAGGCGAGAGTAGAGAACAATTGCTGGTCCAGCTCAGCTGCAATGTAGAGGGCAGGAAGGGGACTAAAACTAGGCAGGCACATTACAGTCAGATCTGGGAAGCTTTAAGTCCCAGCCTGAAGAGTTTTTATTTATTTATTTTATTATAATTCAAAGGCATTAGTTTATACCCCAAAGGTTTGTTGTTGTTCAGGCATTTCAGTCATGTTCCACTCTTCATGACCCCATTTTGGGTTTTCTTGGCAAAGACAATGGAGTGATCTTACAAAACATTTCCTTCTCCAGCTCATTTTACAGCTGAGGAAACTGAGGCAAACAGGGTTAAATGACTTCACCAGGATAACATAGCTAATAAGAGTCTGAGGCCAGATTTGAATTCATGAAGATTAGTTTTCATGACTCCACATGCTCTATCCACTGCACCACCTAGCTGCCTTTCCCCAAAGGTAGGGGAGTATTAAAATTAGACCCATGAAATGCAGGGAAAGATTAAACAAGGAGACCGATTATAGTTAATCAGCAAGCATTTATTAGCACATGTCATATGCCAAACAATGTGTTAGGGGATGGTAATGTGAAGACAAAAAAGGAACCATCTCTGCCTTCAATGAGCTTACATTTTGTTGGAGAGAAAATATGTAGGTATATACAAAAGAAATGCAAGATATTCGGGGGAAAGGAGATGGTAGTTTAGGTGAGAAGTGATCGGGACTTGAACTTGGGTCTTAACAGTGTGAGTAAAGGAGATGATGAAGGAGATATTCCTGAGTTGGAATCCATAGAACAAAGGCTCAGCATTGTACTGCCAGAACTTGCCATTTCCTTCTTCAACTCATTTTACAGATGAGGAAACTGAGGCAAACAGGGTTAAGTGACTTGACCAGGTTCACACAGTTAGTAAGTGTCTGAAACCATATTTTGATAGCTTCTCCTTTTTCACTTCATCAGGCATATTTCTGTGTCTTATGAAATGAATACTTAAGAGCTGTTCATTTTCTTTCCTGGGCTGACTTTCCTTGTAGAATTTCAGTCCATGGAATCTTACCTATTTTTTTCTCTGAACTCTAAAATCTTCTCTCCCAAAATAAAGGATATTTGCTAGACCATGTCTACCTTTCTTTCCTATCACATATCCTAAGATGGAGTCATCACTTCCTCCCCATATTTCTCTGCGTTGGTGAAAAGTCATATGCAGAGTAGAAGTTTCATTGTTTCTCCATCTTGGAAAGAAGAGATTACTGTAAAGGCAAGTCAGATTATTAATTGCTCTACTTTCTTGGCAGAGAGAGTACCAACAGATGTTGAGATAATTGCATCCCCCATCAGAATTATATTATGTGCTTGTGCCAGGCTTATAATCTGTTTGCTGAATTCATCTATTTCCTCTTCCTGTCTAGGTGGTCTAGCCAGGGGTGGGGAATCTGTGGCCTCAAGGCCATACATGATCCTCTAGGTCCTCAAGTGCAGCCCTTTGACTGAATCCAAGCTTCACAGAACAAATCTTTGGATTCAAAGGGTTGCACTTGAGGACCTAGAGGGCCATACGTGACCTTGATGCTATAGGTTCCCCATCCCTGGGACTCTAGCCAATATAAGGTCTGTGTTAAGGAGATGATACTGGTAGCAATGTCTATAGAATCAACAGCATGGAGAGAGTGCAGTTAGGAAGGATTGTCAGGAATCTATTGCAGTAATCCAGGCATGTGATATTGAGGAATATATAATATATAAGGCGTTGTAGCAGTGGAAATTGAGAGGAAGGGGATGAGTTTAAGAAATATTGTGGAAGTAACAATTCCAAATGACTTATGATGAAAAATGCTGTCCACTTTCAGAGAGAGAACTGATGACCTCTGAATACAGATTGAAGCTTTTGTTTTTTTTACTTTTTTCCTTTCTTTTCTTTCTCTTTTTTTGCAACATGGTTAATGTAGAAATATGTTTTGCACGAGTTTATATGTGTGATGGGCATCATATTTCTTGTTTTATGAGGGAGGAGTAAAGCGAGGAAGAAAATTTGGAACTGAAAATTAAAAATGAACAAAAACCAGAACGTTGTGGAAGGAGATTTAAATGAATAGTCATACCCAGTGTCTGATTGGATATGAAAGGTGAGGGAAGAGTCAAGGATAACATCAAAATTTGAAACACTGCAGACTAGATGCCATTGGCAGAAATAGTTGGCAGTTATAAAATCATTTTTATTTCCCACAGGAATTCTAGCTGAATTTGTCTCCAACAGAATTTTTCTTTGAGGCTTTGCTTATAGTGGAAAGGAGGGGAAGGGAAGGTAATAAGCAGTTATATGGCACCTATGCTGTGCCAATTACTATGCTAAGCAGTTTATAAATATTATCTCTTTTGATCCTCATAACAACCCTGTTATTATCTCCTTTTTACAGTTGAGTAAACTGAGGCAAGCAGAGCTTAAGTGACTAGGGTTCACATAGCTAGTAAGTGTCTGAGGGCAGATATGAATTCAGGTCTGATTCCTGGTCCAGCACTCTATCTATTGTGTTACTTAGATGATTTTTATAGATGTTTTGGAGTCATTCTGTTCTTTGAGCTTGTGTCTTGGGCATCTCTGTCACCATAATAGGTCTTTAAGGAGGGATTGCGTATTTTTGTTCCTTTGCTCATTTTTCTATCCTTGTTTCTTGACTCTGGACTTTGTTAGGACCAGGTTCTGCACATTTAGGGAGAGAATGTCTCTCTTGGGTCATACTGTTGCTTTCCCTGGATATTGAGTGCTATGTGACTTAAGGATCTCCATAATAATCCAGGCTGGGTACTTGCAAGCTTTCATGGGGCCAGAGTGGTCTGAACCAGGCAAAGACTGATTGCTGCCTTCCTGGTCTAAGTTTTGCAAGCTCTTGATCCCAGCTTGTATCTAAGCAACACAGTGGTCAACTTGTCCTGGTTAGAGGTACAGTAGACTACGACAGACCCCAACTATCACTACCTAGCTAGAGGAATCTGTAAGTCGAAGCAAGGAAGCTGCAGACTCCCTTTGAGTCTGAGCTCTTTACCCTGGCTATTTTGCTACAGGCTTCAGACTGCGTTCGTTCAGATTGCTTCTGTCTTGCATATGTTCCTTGCCCAGGTCTAGTACCCCATGTATAAATCTCCTTCTCAAACTACACCAGATCTGTGACCCAGCCTCAGGGTACGAGTGGCAGAGCAGCCAGTTGGCATCTGCATCCAATGCCTCTGTGCTGGATTGTGATTATTCTTGCCCTAGTGCACAGCATAGGCCCTCCTTCAAGCCTCACACTAAATGAGAGGAGGAAACCAAAGTGGAAATGAGCTATTGAAAATAAGTACCCGAAACTCCTGAGAGAAGATCAGTCTGCATTGGACTAAGAGGAATGAATGAAATGACCAAGGAATGCGGTGTAGAGACAGGAGAGGAGAGACAAAGACATGACCTTGGGAACGTGGTAAAGAGTACTGCTTAATTAGTGTTAGTTCTGTTAAATTGAATGGAACAAGGGCAGCTAGATGGTGCGGTGGATAGAGCATTGGTCCTGGAGTCAGGAGGACCTGAGTTTAAATTTGGCCTCAGATACTTAACTAGCTGTGTGACCCTGGGCAAGTAATTTAATCCTGATTACCTAAAAAATTAATGAATTGAATTGAATATACTTTTAGGGGTCAGTAAGAAGATGTTGAGTTAGGAAAAGAAACAAAAAAGATGCAGTTATAGAGCTTACTTGGAATATAAATATTTGTTATGAGTGTGATATCTCTGGAAAACAAATGAGAAATTATATAAGATGGAGGTGTGGTTAACTTTGTCAAATGATACAGAAAGGACAAAGAGTAAAAGGACCAAAAGTAAGCTGTTGGCTTAGGTATTTGATTAATCCAAAAAACATTTATGAAACAATTCCTTTTTGCCTAACACTGTGCTAGGTCATGGAGTGCAGAGGCAAAACCAAACCAAAACAACCCTCCACGCCACCCCAACAATAGTTCCTGCCTTTAAGAGGCTCATAGCAAGTCAGAAAACATTTATTGAGTTTTTGCTATGGTATCAGGCCCTGTGCTCAGATGACATAGAAATTAGAAAAACAGACTCTGGTCTCAAGGACCTCACAGTTTAAAGAGCAGAAAGACCAGGCCAGTCTGGTCCCCAGGGGGGCAGCTGTGAGTACACACAAGTTCTTGTTTGCCCTTCATTCTTGAAGAGGATCATGACATCAGGCATGACATGAAGTGATGCCATGACTTGCAAGTGAATTGGATTTAAGTGAGGGAGGGCTATGTAAAGTCACCAGCCTCACTTTCTTTTCTGGAGTCATCCAGGTCCAGTGACCAGATCTAGATCAGGATGACTGGAGCTGGCCAAGGATGCAGTAAGAGACCTTGGCATTTTAAGCTAAGATCTTTCCCAGGTCTCAATTCGATGGAGGCAATCCATAGGATTTTAGCTGAGCCTTGAAAGAAGTCAGAAGGCAGAGAAGAGGAGGAGAGGGAACTCTCTAGGGAGGGGGTAAAGACAATGAAAATGTATGGAATAGGCTACAGGGGTTAGGAACCTATGGCCTTGAATCCACATGTGGCCCTCTAGGTCCTCAAGTACGGCCCTTTCACTGAATCTAAACTTCACAGAACAAATCTCCCATTAATAAAAAGATCTGTAAAACTTGGACTCAGTGGAAAGGCCACACCCAAGGACCTAGAAGGGCACGTGTGGCCTCAAGGCTACAGGTTCCCCACTCCTGGAACAGGAAAAGGGAAGATGGTCTTGTTCTAGGAATGGCAAAGAGGCCAGTGTTAATAGATTGAGTATATGGAAGGAGGAAAAAAATTTATTTCTAACAACTTTAGCATTTCATTCAGTAATTAATGTGGGCAACAATACTAGGTATCTGTAGGCTTTACCAGCCTGCCAGTTGGTCTATTACACAAAATAAGTTTAAGAACCTTACTCTAGAATTATTGGTGGAGGGATTTTCCTCACTGGATCTCTCTTAGCACCAAAATCCCCGAACTCCATAAAAACAATCACTGATTTTGGCAAATACAAGAGAAAATCTCAAGACATTAGGAAGCAGGGGCACAGAACCAGTGATGGTATCCTTAGCTACCATTCAAACTGTGTTTTCTTTGTTTGCATCCAACAGGGAGGTACCTACTTCCTAACACCATTGCAGAACAGTCATGGCTGGCAGCTGCAGAGACCTCCAACCTCATCCGGATGCGGAGCCAGGCTCTTGGTCAGTCAGCTCCTTCCCTCACTGCTAGCATGGTGAGTGAAATGCAGGCTTCATTCAAACCTGAAAGAAAGGACATGGATCCTATACTACAAGATGTTTGAATTTCAGGGGCAGAGTATGTGTGTGTGTGTGTGTGTGTGTGTGTGTGTGTGTGTGTGTGTGTGTGAAATACATAGCCATGACATACACGATTACAGGTTTTCACATCCTGTCTGTCCTTTGGTTTGTGCATCATGTTTAACCTGGGCAGTAGGAATTAAATTATTAAATAAATTATAAATTAAATTATTGATAACTTAAATGATTAATAACTGCCCATTAGAAATGAGTAATGCGTCCTGGGATATGAGGATGTGGAAACCTGCACTTTCAATTACCTGGTACTTTTTTCCATGTTGAATGTCCTTGAGAGTATTTCCCATGACTTCCTCTTTTCAGTTAACTTCCCTATTTCTCTACTCTTTCCTCTATTCTTTACCAGGCAGTAAGAAAAATCTGCCAATAAAATGGGACAGAAAGAAAAGATCTCATTGAAAAACAATATATGTATCAAACCACATTTCCCATTTAGAGTTATCTCATGGGCCCCATTGTTTGGTTCCAGGTTTTACACTCTTGTGTAAAAAAGAGGCTGTAAAAATGGCTTTTGCCTGTAGCGTTTAGAGTTGTTATCTAATAGACCCCTCTTCTATTAGGTTCCTGATTTTATACTCTTGTGCAACAAAAAAAAAGGCTATAAAATGGCTTTTGTATTTAATTTCTATTAAATGTGGGTAATGGGGATTTGTGTGGCCATGGCAACATCTGCCCTGGGAAGATGGGCCTCCAACTCTGTCATGAACAATATATAAGACATACATAAATCTATGCAGGTCTTATCCAGAGTTTTTTGCATTGGGAGTTATATACATACATACATGCATATATACATACATATTATATGTATATTTGGTGGTGGGAGTTAAATTTTGTTAAATGATGAGAACTAGTCATGTTTGTTCAGATCTTTAAGGTTTGGGAGACGCTGTGCTCACAGTAACATTGTGAAATAGATGGTGTCTCTGTTTCACAGGTGAGGAAACTGAGGGTCTGAGAGGCTGAGTCACTTACCTGTGGTTACTCAATGTCTGAAACAAGATTCAAATCCCAGGCTCCTGACTAAAGGCTCGCCCACACTGCCTCTTCACTTAAGTAAACCTGGTGTCTAATCTTGGCCAGTGTATTAATTAGCCACGGGGGCTTGGACCATTCACCTAATTTCGGGGTGACCCAGTTTTCCTGTAAATTAAGGATGGTGTCCTTCATTTCCTCATCTGTTAAATGAGGGAGCTAGACTCGATTTTCTCTACATTTCCTTCCAGCTCTGAATCTATGATTCTATGAGCCGTTCCTAATGTCTAAAGGCCCTTTTAGCTCTAAACTACAATGGATTGATTTCTTAAGCAATTTATGTTCTCAGCTATCCCCAAATACGTTTTTGTTGGTTGAGTTGCTCTTCTCAAGACGTTTTTTGTGTGCAGAACGAGGCTGCCGTTTGTAAGTCTGATCTATCTTTTTTTTTGTGAATGTAAAGTTCACACCTAATTGTGTTTTCAGTCCCAGGTAGCAAGAAGTCAAATTCATCTTTTTTTCTCTTCTGAGAAAATGTATTAAACCTTAAGTTAGAGCTGTGCTTGTACCACTTGAGAATTTTAAGTCTTTTCAGCTAGCAACTTTTTAAGTAAAAAAATGCTTTCTTAAAAACTGCGATATTGCTCCTGCATCCTTCCATAGTAACAATAATTGGTTTTACTTGGCAATGATAACTCTGACAGTGCTGGTCAGAGCGGGAAAGTCACAGGAAGGATAATGATATCTGAGGTAAAGTACCCAGACATAGGAAACATTTATTCTCTGCTGAAGTTCCTTTTTGATGTTGAGCTAAGATTTTTGCAAACAGGACCAGAGAGATCTTGAGAAACATTGTTAGCAAACAAATGAGGAGTTGCAGAAAATGTGTGGTAGTTCACTTTCCATTTCCTGCTCAGAATTTCTCATTAGTTTACCTACTGCCAATGTTTAAATTGAAGATGTTTGCATAAAGGAAAGACATCAAAAATACTGAAGTGATTTAGTATCTAATTAAATTTGACTTAGATGTAAATGACTAGTATGTGAAAAGAATTCTGCTAGGGACAAAGGAAAAAAAATAAACCTGTGGAAGTCTGTCCTCAAGGAACTTCCATTTCACTGGAGATAGTAGTATATATTGTATAGTATATTGCCTAAACCAAAGTTTTGTTTGTTATCTTCCCCCAGCATTATAGATGTCAGGTTGACATCTTTGGATTTTAAACCTGCTTTAAGATGTATTTTTTCCTTTTGTCTTTACTTCTTATGCTTAAAGCACATTGCAAACTTTAAAGTGATATTTTTTCTTTTCACTTTTATTTCTTATGTTTAAAGCACACTGCAAAATTTAAAGCGCCTTTTTTTCTTTTCATTTTTATTTCTTACGTTTAAAGCACATTGCAAACTTTAAAGTGCTATTTTCTTTTTGTTTTTATTTCTGATGTCTAAAGCACATACAAGCTGTAAAGTGTTGTGTGGGTTATGATTATTATTATTTGTATAATCAGTTTCATTTGCTAAATGAAGGCAGGATGTCATAAACTTTTTAGTGGGTACTTTTTAGTATTTGGAGGTCAAGTTTATTAACTATCCAACTCTTGCCTCCCCTTCCCTCACCCCCCCCCCCCCACCTCCATTGATACATGTATTGTAATCTTAGGAAAATATTGGTAAGCTGTTTTGTTTTAGGGATGCAGAATAGCAGCAGGAGAGGATGCTCCCTTCTGGTGCCCCTCTTGTCTTCATTTCCCCATTATTCAGTTCTTGTCTCAGACCAGATATCTCTGCCACACACAGCACATGCAATTATAGTGCTAAACAATCTCGTCATAGATTTTTATGTGCCAACTTTTAGCACAAATAGTCTTAAGAGTACATAGTGGGGAAAAGTCATATATTTGATTCTTCTCTCTTTATGGAGAATAGAATAGGGTATGGAAAGTGAAGAGAAAAGGTATAGAAAAGTATATTTTAAAAAGTATAGAAATGGTTATAGGCCATTTTAACAAGGCAATGTCAGTAAAGAAGCAGGAGCTTTGATTTCCTGGAGAATGGTGTGGAAGGGCAGACGTTGCTCAGCACGGGCCATTTATATATTGTCTATCTCTTCTTTTATTTATGGGGAAACTGACCAAATCCTCTAGTTGTGAAACTGATCGTTCTTCTCTGTGCTCTAATGGATGACCTACTGAGTTTCTTCACCTCAACCTTGTGTGATCTTGTCACTTCGTTGTGAATCCCATGATGTGCTTTGAAACTCCACAGTATTAAACAGTTTTGATCAGTCTTTGGAATTCTGAAATGAAGCACATCCTGTTTATCTTGGCTAAGATTAAAGAAAAGTAAAAGCAGTCATGTAGTCGCCTCTGCTGCCATTGTAGAAGGGTTGTAAACATCCTGTGTGAGAGAACTCGGTCATTTTAATTATAAAAACAAATTAATTTTTGGTATTTTCTGGCTACCTGGGAAAATAATGAAAGTAAGAGAGATAGTATGCATTTCCGAGTGTGAGAAGACAGGATATGGTACAGGAGGACTCCCTACGCTGTGTACTGCCTTGTACAATATGGCAGGCTCTGATGCCAATATGCAGGAAATTCATACGTATCTGACCTTTACTTGAGAGGATGCCAATGAGATATAAATGAGGTTATTTACGTTTTGGCAGGTATAGCCTTTAGTAAAAACGTTGTCTGTGGTTCCTTTAATGTCACAGATAGATTAAGCATTGTTAACTACTCTCTTGCTTAGGAGATGAATTCTTAGCCCAAAGTAGTTCATTTTTCTTGACTTGGCTAAATGTGGCTGTGCTGCCTGAACCAGGCACACTGGGTGCTTCAGATAATTGGCTTGGTGCCACTTCTTCCCGATAGCCAGAGAGTGGGCAGAGTACATGCTTAGTGAGTGTCTGCCTGCTGGGGTGCCAGCCAGGAGTGCCGATGAGGTGTCACACGAATACTCCATATACATTAATCTGGAGAAGGGAAAAAGTCTTCTCCCATTTGCTTCTTCCATCTTTCTGTCCCTCCCTACACATGGGTAGTTTATCAAAGAAGCTGCTGTCATCAAAAACAGATGGATTTATACAGATGCTTCTCTTTGGCAAGCAGACAGGAATTCAGGAGGCAGAAACATGGTAACTTATCAGTCTGTAGGAAAATATGAGGACAGTAAGCCTTGCTGACTAGAATTTGATAATGGTGCATGTAAGCAGTCATAAGAAACGCCAACTTGGGTGATACTTAGCAGTAATGGATGAATGTCAGCACACAGAAAGGAAAGAATTTCAAGAACTCATTCTCTCTGGTTAATTTTTCTTTGTGTTATTTCCTTCATCCTTCATTTCCTTCACTTCCCATCCTTGCACCCTTTATATATCGCGCTCCAGTTCCCTCATTTTCTGTTTCTCTGTCTCTGTCTCTCTCTCTCTGTCTGTCTCTATCTCTCTCTGTTTCTCTCTGTCTCTCTTTGTCTGTCTGTCTGTCTGTCTGTCTCTCTCTCCCCCTCCCTCCCTCCCTCTGAAGCACAGGCTCTAAGTTGTCTAGTTTCTGTTGAATCTGTGGCTCAATTTTATATGTTCAAGTTAGTCGGCCCTCTCGGACATTACATAAACATTTAATTAGATACCTACTATGTGCCAGGCACTGGAAATACAAAAACAGGTAAAAGATAGTCTCTGTGCTATGAGACATCCATAGAAACTGACATAGCAAATATAAATTAGAAATGGGAAGGGGAGGAAAACAAGCGCATGTGAAATACCTGCTGTGGGCCAGGCATTCTGTTAAGAGCTTTACAAGCATTATTTCATTTGATTCTCATAACAGATCTAGGAAGTAGTTTCTGATATGATCCTTACCTTGTATTTGAGGAAATTGATGCATATAGCACAGCTTATAAGTGTAGGGGCCACATTTGAATTCAGGTCTTTCTGACTTCAGGCCTCATGCTCCATCCAACGTGCTACCTTCTTCACCTTGCGAAAGTCAAGCTCCAGATTGGGCTGGGTTTGAATTCAGTTTGACTTGGTTCAATTCAACAAGCATCAAGTGCCCAGTATGTAGTAGGTGATAGCTAGCATTTATATAGAACTTCATGGTTTGCAAGTGTTTTGCAACTATTATCTCTTGATCTTCACAGCAATTCTGGGAAGTAAATGTGCTATTATTATCCCCATTTCACATATAGGGAAATGGAGGCAGACAGGTTAGGTGACTGCCTAGCATCAAACAACTAGTAAATGGTAGAAGCAGGACTCAGTGAGGGTCTCCCTGTCTGCAGATCTAGCATTCTCTCTGCTTCACAGTCCAGGTACACTAGAGGGGGACACAAAAGTCTTCCCTGTCCCCCCACCCCAAAAAAAACAAAACAGGGAAAAGAATAGAAAAAGAAACAGATCTTGCTCTCAAAGGGCTTACATTCTATTGATTGGGAAGGGTCGGGCTGTATGGAACATGTACCCAGGTAAGTAAATACGAAACCCACAGCAAGTCAACGGAAAATGATTTTTGGGAGGAGCACAACAGTTGCAGGGAATGAGGAAGGGACTCCTGATGACCATAAAGTGCATCTATCGTTTGGTCAGTAAGTAGAATTGGGAGGAAGGATGTTTGCTAGAAATCAGCAGCCTAGTTTTGGGGAAGTGATGTGGGGGAATGGGAGGAGGGTTAAGGAGAAAGTCTGGACAAAAAAGGAAATATATGTATATATAATGTAAATTAATATGATATAACATAACAATATAACAACATAACATAATATAACATAATATGATATATAGGACATGACATAATATAATATGATATATAATATAATTAATATAATATAATAATAACCATTTGAGGTAGTTCAGCATTTTTGTACTTAGTGTAAAATGAAGATTAACTATCTGTTCGTTTCTTTCTTTCCCACGTTTCCTGACCTGTTTATGGTATGATGATGCTGGAAGAAATTTCTCCTAAATAGACATGTTTTCTCCTCCCTTCCCCCTTTGTTTCCAACTATGAATGTCACCTTTAAGCTTGACACATATTAGGTTTTATAAAAAACTAAAGCTTTTTCCTTATATTTGTGTTCCTAGCGCTTAGCAGTGTCTTTTATATTGTAAACACTTAACAAATACTTTAATCTTAGTGACATAATAATAAAAATAGCTAGTGTATACATACACATATGTAATGTACCTATATCTATACATATATATACCTATACATATATCCATATGTGTATGTGTGTATTAATGTGTGCATATATATGTATGTGTATATGTACATATCCATATCTATCTATCTTTCTGTCTCATTAGGGTTTGTAAAGCGTTTTATAGACACTACCCCATTTGATATTCATAGCAATTTATCTTGGGAACCTAACAGTTATTAATACTTATTATTATTATTATTATTATTATTATTTTACATATGATGTAACAGAGGCAGACAGAGGTAAAGTGATTTGCCCAAGGTCACCCATATAGGAAGTATCTGAGATAAGGTTTAAAGTCAGAACTTCCTAAGTCCAGGTCTAAGGTCCCATCCATAGCACCACCAAGCTGGTAGGAGTTTTGTAGTTTTCTTTGTTCAGTTTCTTTAAAAATATTACTCACTTCTTCTAATTGAAATGATTGCATTTTCTTTAGCACTAGAGATCATGAAACTAAAACTCTTACAACAGTAATAGTACATTCAAAGAGCCTAAATGAATATTTGTGTGTGTGTGTGTGTGTGTGTGTAACAATCTTTTATAAGTTAGGAATAGATAATGCACTATAAAATGTATTTTTCTTACATAATACTTTAAAAATGACATTTTGACAGCATTTTTATATATGTGTTACTTAACATTATACTAATAAATCATTATCTCTCAGAAGAAAAATCTGGCATGAGACCTAATTAATGCACTCTGAGATTTTATCTTTTAAACCTTAGTGTAGGAACACTTTTAGTGCATTTCAATAAATTGTTTTGGGATAACTTGTTCATATAAAGCTATAAATTGACATTCATTGGTAGAGATAGACTTAGCACTGTTTTCTTTCTCTTTTAAAATCATTTAACTAACAACTAATTGTTTTAATAAGCATAATATTGACCATTTCATGGTGATCCATCATTTGTCCATCAGGAGTTGTGTGCACACTTCATCATTGGTCTTCTGAATTCAATGCCGGTCACTGAGGCCTTGCAGTCTAAGATGTTTTCCTTGATATTATTGTTGCCATCATGCATAATGTTAATGGCATATAAGATCTTCCCAGCCCATTAATAGGCCTCAGGTGGAACCCATTTAGGGAAGCTTGCTTAGGGGAGGTTTGCTGGTTGGAAGGCTTTCATACCTTTTGTTAATTTCTGATTAGGCACTGAGTCAGGAGGGTTATGATTCCCTCTGGCTCTAAAAAAGCTATATATACTCTGAGGTTAGCATTTTGCTTTGGGGCTCACTCATTGGAAGAGTGTTCCTGTGATTTGGCCAGATGAGAGTCTGGATAGCTGCTAAGGAGCCCTCTTGGCTTTGAAAAACCCAGGTGCTGGTGCTTCTCTCTCTGGTAACTATGTATGTATTACCTTGATCAGAGAGTTGGATCTGTCTGTTGATCTGTGCTAATTTCTCAGACAGAAGCCCTGTCTGTTCATCTTTATTTCTCTGCTTTATTTTCTTTATTTTGATTTTCTCTGAAGTTCAGGGTGTTGATTTTTCTCCTGAACTGATGAATGTAATAAAAAAGATTGTTGACCTGTTAAATAGCTATCTTTCCCAGTAAAGCAGATCTAAGAACTTGTGCTTGCAGCCTCTGGGGTGTGCATACCATACCATATGCAGCCATACCAATGTGGTTGCTGTTACATTGCATCAGTTGTTTTCCAGGTTCAGATGACTTTGATCTTCATCAGTCCTTGGTCCTTGCAAGTCATCTCAGATTTCTTTAGATGTATTGTATTCATCATTTTCCCATGCAAACTAACATTCCCTCACATTTATATACTATAGTTTGGTCAGCCATTCCCAGATTTTGTTCCTAAAGTCCCATTTTGTTTCTAATTTTTGCTATAACATAAGTCCTATTGTAAATTTTTTTTGTATGTGCAGGTCTCTGTATTCTGTCTTTGATGTCTTTGATATAGACTAATGTTTTAATAATTATTTACTTAATAGATTTTGACCTTAACTTTTTCAGCATAATTTTAGTAACTGTTTCAGTACTTTTCCATTTCTTCTCCCTCCCTTCCATGCCCCCACCCCACCTTTTTTTAAAAGTATTTTTATTTCTTTGGAGGATTACAATAAGTCTACTGTAGTCATACGAGGAGCATATGACACCCTCCTTTTAATTGCCCTGGAGAGATGAAGGTAAAAAGAATCCTTTTTGTGTAAGTGAGCTTATTTTGGGGATGTATTTTCAGGTGAGTGTGAAGTCACTGTCTACTGATAAAAGTCAGTCATGTGGCCATTTGTTTTTTGCAGTTTTGACAGGTGAGGCTATTAAAGGTATGTCAGAGCAGACAGATCGTCAAGCAGGGAGTTAGTAGACATCTAGTAGGACTTCAGGGCTCAAAGGGAGCCTGGAGATCTTCAAATTCAATCTCCTTATTTTATAAATGTAGAAACTGAGGCCCATCAAAGTGATTTGACTTGCTCAGGATTTTGTTGTTGTTTTAGTCATTTTTAACTGTGTCCAGCTCTCTGTGACCCCATTTTCTTGGCAAAGATATTGGAGTGGTTTGCCATTTCCTTCTCCAGCTTATTTTACAGATGAGGAAACTGGGGCAAACAGGGTTAAGTGACTTGCCCAGGGTCACACAGCTAGTAAGTGTCTGAGGCTGGATTTAAACTCAGGACTTCCTGACTCCAGGTCCAGCATTCTATCTACTGTGCTACCTAGATACTCAGAGTTACATACCTAGTGAATGGAGAGTATAATTCATATCCAGGTTGCCCAACTCCAAATCAAGTGCCCTGTTTACCACTCCATATTAATCCCATTTTCACCAATTTGATGACTGAAATGGGATAATTAAAAAAACAAACAAACAACACAAAGCAACACCTTTTCCATGCCTTTCTTTCCTGAGCTAAAATTTTTATTGATCATCCACTGTTCAGAAAAGATTCATGGAAATAAATAATAGAATTACTTGAAAACCATGAAATATAAGAAAGCTTTGAAATACACCCAGATACACAAAATTTTAAGTTGAAATTCTCAGTTCCTAAATAAAACTGTATGACAGGACTCTTTTCCAGTCCACTGCCCTTAATAATCATCCTTGCCATATTCCCTGGGAATATGCCCCCCAAAGTGGTCGCCAGAGGATTGGGGGCACCTTGCAAAGTCCATTGTATGCCCTCAGTTCCTTCCTACTTGCTGACCAATTAAGTAGAATAAAGAATTGCTGATGCTGAGATAAGTATTGATCCCATGATAAACTGTCAGATACAGAGCACATGTATAAGAATTGAAAAACATTGACTTGAAATATATCAAGGAACGGCTATAAAATGGGCAGTACTGTTTATTTTTATTTTGGTTCATTTTACTCAAATTATGCATAGTCTTAAAAAATTTTAGAGCTTCCTGTGCCCTAATTTTCCAAACTTGTAAAATCATTAAAGCAAAGCTGGAAAGAACAACTATTAAACACTCATGCTGATGATTTTGTAGTAATTTACCAGCTTTCATTCTTAGATGAATATTCTGATCCTTCATATTTATAGAAGTTGCTACTTAATGATGTTGCTGTTACTGCAGTCAGTGTGCCTAGAAATATGTTATTGTCTGCTACAGAGGATCAGTAATAAGGTTGATAAAAAGGCTCATGGGATCATAGATTGAAAGCCAGAAGGGACCTCAGAGGGCCATGGAGACCACTTTACAGATAAAGAAACTGAGGGGGTGGCTCGGTGGTACAGTGAATAGAGCACTGGCCCTGGAGTCAGGAGGACCTGAGTTCAAATCTGGCCTCAGACACTTAACACTTACTAGCGTGTGACCTTGGACAAGTCACTTAACCCCAATTGCCCTGTCTTCCCCCCTCCAAAAAAGTAAAAAAAAAAAAGAAGAATGAAGGACAAATAACAATAACAACCATCCTGTAGGACAGAGTCATTGGGAAAGTCTTCATGGAAGAGGTGGGCCTTGAAAGATGTCTAGGATATCAAGAAGCAATGTAGAGGGGCAGATGGAGGGCGTACTGGAAAAAGCACAGTGGCAATAATAGAGTCATAGACTGAAAACTTCCAGAAGGGACCTGAGAAGGCTTCTTGGTCTTTTTTATTTTTAAATGAAATGGAGCCCCTTTGGTCAGCTGGGGATACCTATGGATTTTTTTTTATCAGAATTGTGCTTTTCAGTGCATAAAATAGAACACGTAGGGTTATAAAGGAAGGTAAGTCTAGTGAAATGCACTTATTAAAATATTTTGTAAAATAAGTTCATGGACCCCAGGTTAAAAACCCCTGCTTTTAGATCGATTCCTTTCTCATTTTTTCAACAGGAGAGCTGAGGCCTAGGAATGGAATACCATTTGCCCAAAGTTACCACCTGAGTCAGGAGCATAGCTACGACTGAAAGCCCAGACCTCCTTGATGCCCAGGGCCGCTATTCTTTGCTTTCTACCATACTAATATTTGAGGCAACTAGATAGTGCAATGGATAATGCCCTGGGACTGAAGTTTGGAAAACCTGAGCCCAAATCTGGCCCATCAGGGACTTTGTTATCTGTGTGACCTTGGGGAAGTCACATAACCTCTGCTTGCTGCCTCCATTTCTACATCTGTAAAATGGGGATAATAGTAGCACCTGCTTCCCAGGATTTTTGTCAGCTTCAAATGAAATCATATTTATGAAGTGCTTAGCATAGTGCCTGGCACATAGGCATTATATAAATACTAGATTATGATTAGCTATCCTGTGCAATGAGAACATCAGTAGGCTTTGGATCATAGGAAGAGGTGTCAGGAGACTTGGCTGAATGAAATGATACGCTGGGCATCTCTTGATTGATGTTTATCTTTACAATAGTGTGTTGCTCTTGACACAGAGGAAAGGGAATTCAGTTTCAGGAACACTGAGTACCGAGTTGATGAGGACTCCTCACTTCAATTCTAGTCTTAGAAGAGCAACAGTCCATATTAGTAAGAAGAATTTAATGTTCTCAGATAGATGAGGAGACCAAAACCATCCAGCTGACGGTTTCTGGTCACGGAGTACATTCTGATTGATAATGGAAATTGGGAAACCTGGAGAAAATCACTAGAAAATCACGAGAAGCACCTGGGTCCTGAGGATATTCTCAGCTTTTTTTTGAGTCAAAATCATCATGTGGTTGTTTTCATAGAGAGAATGATAGAACGTTAATAATTCCCTACTGGATCCTGATGTTTTTTTCCATATGGCGTAGGTCCAGTGAATCCTCAGAAAAATGAGTGATGGGACTAGGTGGAAATGCTCAGCTCAGGTATTTTGTGACATCATAAATCTTCCCTGCTATGGTTAAGGAAAAAGCTGTGGTGGTTTAATATGAAAGTGCACCAGCCTTAGTCTTCTTGGGTCTAAGTCCAACAGCAAAGGAAGGATACGATGGAAGACATTTTCAGGAATTTGGAAATGATTTTATTTAACAACATGTAGCAAGAGCAATCCTTTATTATTTTCTGGGTGTAGAGTCAGAGGAGTGAAATCTTTGTTTAAGAAAATATTCAACTCTAATTGTTGATTCTGGACTCTGTCCATGACAGATCCTTTCCCCACTCCATAGGGCCTTTTAGGTGATGTGCTTGATTCCCTTAGTCTCTAAACCTCTGGCACATCTGTTGTTTATTTTTAAATGATTTTTCCCTTTTTTGGCTGACCTCCATAGTCCACTATATCCAGTATTTCCCCTTTCCTTTGGTTTTAACCGTCTGCATCTTCCGGATGCTAGGCTGAGATACCTTTTCACCAACACTTATTAGTTGATGTGGTAAATGAGGAAATGCAGTAGAGTGTTTTAAGCAATCTACTTCTGAAGTTATATTCTGATATAGACTAAACCAGTTGCTTGGTGCTGATCATGGATTTATCACAGGCACTACTGGATGAGTGAGAAAAAATTAAGGACAGTCGTGGAAAAAAGATGAAACTCTTCTATGTTAAATTCCCTTTAATGAAGGGCAGTTGGTTAGAATCTAGCCTGCTGCATAATCCTAACCACAAAACTAAATTTCTGTAAGATTATACTTGTGTTTTTCTTCTCTTTCTTTGCTTTCCTTCGGAGAGGGATGGGCTCTGGACCTGCAAGTTGGCACCTTGTATTCATCAAAAAATGTACAGCTAGGTAGAGCAGTGGATAGAGTGCTGGGCCTGGAGTTGGGAAGATTCATCTTCCTGAGTTCAAATCTTGCCTCAGACACTTTCTAGCTGTGTAACCCTGAGCAAGTCACTTAACCCTATTTGCCTCAGTTTCCTCATCTGTAAAATAAGCTGGAGAAGGAAATGGCAAACCACTCCAGTACCTTTGCCAAGAAAATCCCATATGGGGACCATGAAGAGTCAGACATAACTGAAAAATAACTGAACAACAACTACATAGAGTAGCCTTGAAGCAAGATTTCATAACCTGAGGTTTATTGGATCGCAGAGGGGTCTGTGGATGGATTCCAATGGATCTCTGGATTTGGATGGGAGAAAAATTACATCCTTATTTTTAGCAAATTTTTGTTTCCCTTGTCAATTCTTTGTATTTTATTTTATGCACTTTAAGACCTTATATTTAGAAGGGGACCATAGATATTATCAGACTACCAAAAGGGGTTTATGACAAATGCAAAAAAAAAAAATTGTATGGGGCGGCTAGGTGGCACTAGAATAGTGCACTGGCCCTGGAGTCAGGAGGACCTGAGTTCAAATTCTGCCTCAGACACTTAACACTTACTAGCTGTGGGACCTTGGGGAAGTCACTTAACCCTAATTGCTCTGCCCTCCCCCCTCCAAAAAGCTGCCCAAAAAAGATAAAGAAAAAATGGTATGAATTCCTATCTTCGATTTAGAGCAATAGTTCTCAAATTTTTTGGTTTCAAGACCTCTTTTATATCCTTGAAAATTGTCAAGGACTTCTCCTGTCCCCCTCTAAGAGCTTTTGTTTATGTAAGTTTTATTTATTGATATTTACCGCATTGGAAATTAAAACATATCAATGTTATTATGAAAATAGTTTTTACCTTACTGACCCCCTGAAAAGGTCTTGGAGACTCAAAGAGAACCCAGGTCTGCACTTTGAGAACTGTTACTTTAGAGCAATGGGAGGTTAGATTTTACCCAGAATCACATTTAGTATGTGTCAAAGGCAGAACTTAAACCCAGATCTTCTTGGCTTCAGGGCCATCTTGGTATTCACAACCACATGCTCTCTGTCAATCTCTCTCTTCCTTCCTTCCTTCCTTCCTTCCTTCCTTCCTTCCTTCCTTCCTTCCTTCCTTCCTTCCTTCCTTTCTCTCTCTCCCTTCCTTCTCTATTTCTCTCTCTCTTCTCTCTCTCTCTTCTCTCTCTCTCTCTCTTTCTCTCTCTCTCTTTCTCTCTCTCTCTTCCCCCCCCCATGTATATCCATCTATCTCTGTCTGCACCTACATCTCTATATCTATCTCTACCTATGTCTATATCTATCTCTATCAATCTATATCTACATCTATCTCTTTATCTCTAATCTACATCCCTTTGGGCTATATGCCTACTTAGAATATACATTTTAAAAAATGAAATGTACATGACAGAGGCTCACAGTTTCTTTTACAGACCTTTTTCTTTTTTAAATAGTCATTGATATGTTTGTTGATTGTTTAGAGACAGCATAATATAGTAGAGAAACTCTTGGTTTGAAGCCAGAGCACTGGGTTCAGGTTCTGGGTTTGGATCTTACTTCCTGTGTGACTTTAAGCAAGTCACTGAAACTTTCCGGCATCAGTTTTCTCTTCTCTAGAAAGTCTTGGTTGGACCAGATGACTTCTGAGCTCCTTACCATCTCTAACTCTAGGAAACAATGAGTTCACAATTTATTGTATTTTATTTAGTTTTTTAAAAAATTCATTATTTCTTTATGCATTCATTTTAAAATTGAGTTTTAATTTTTTCCCCTCTGTCCGCTCCCCCACCCATCAAGAAGGTAAGAAATGTGATGTCGATTATAAATGTAAAATCGTGTGAAAAAATTCCATATTAGCCATGTTGCCAAAAAAAGAACACTTTTTTAAAAAGGAAGT
This sequence comes from Pseudochirops corinnae, assembly GCA_028646515.1. NCBI lineage: Eukaryota > Metazoa > Chordata > Mammalia > Diprotodontia > Pseudocheiridae > Pseudochirops > Pseudochirops corinnae. Next base: position 99,350,281 of record CM053587.1, read on the forward strand.
TATCAGTAATGGGAGAGACACATGTAGATTTATGAAAAATGTGAAATATTCAAATACAAACCCTGAGCCAGGTGCAATAAAACAGTTGTTGAAATTCCTAAATCTGACTTATGACTTCTCTGGGTAACCAATTTCAGAGTACCTCTCTCTCTCCTTCTCCCTCTCCATCTCCCTCTCTCCCTCTATCCCTTTCTCCCTCCCTTCCTTCCTCTCTGCCTCTCTCCCCTCTCTTCTCTCATCTCTCATCACATATAATTACTCGGAAATTGGTATATGTGTATGTGTGTACATATACCAATATGTATATTACATACATATGTATATACATGCACACACACACACACACACACACATATATATATATATATATATACAGGTAGGAGAGAGAGAGAGTATATGTGTATGTGTGTACATATACCAATATGTATATTACATACATATGTATATACATGCACACACACACATATATACAGGTGAGAGAGAGAGAGTATATGTGTATGTGTGTACATATACCAATATGTATATTACATACATATGTATATACATGCACACACACACACATATATACAGGTGAGAGAGAGAGAGTATATGTGTATGTGTGTACGTATACCAATATGTATATTACATACATATGTATATACACACACACATATACAGGTGGGAGAGAGAGAGTATATATGTATGTATATGTACATTACTAAGTGTATTTTGTGGTATTGGCTTGAAATATTGGCCACCATAAGCTGTCAGTTGAGTACAAAATCGGATTTAGTGACCAGATGTCGCTATTCACACTTCCATCCCAGGTCTTTCAGTCAGTCCTCACGGATGATCAGGAAGATCCCATCTGCCTGAATCACTCACATCTTCTCGCCTCACAATGATGGCTACTTTTTTTGTCCTTTTGGCTTAACCCTTTGCCCTTATGAGTCCTGATCACCCTTTCGGTGACATCGATTCCCACAGGTCTCTTCTTCCCTCAGTGTATTGTTCATAGAATATCATTGAAGGAAAGTAGAGGAAGCATTCTTTTAGTTGAGCAAAGGTAGCTGTTGCAGCTGTCTCTCCTGTCATGTCTTCTTTTTTTATGGATCTTTGCTGCAGTCAGGGGAACATAGTCAAGCACATGTAATGGAAATGAGGTATTCATATTCTCTCTCCTTTCTCAGGCTCATTGATTAAAGGAAATTGGAGAAGATGCAGCTTTCCCTGGGTTTACCAGTCCCCTTGTAACTCAGATCCAAAGCAGTCCACAGTCCTCATTACTTCCTGCCTCCGTATCCAGCAGTGCAACATCTATCAGTTTTCAACAAGTCTGAACAGGAGAAAAATCTCAAAGCACAGGAATGGTGTCTTTTATCAACTTACTAGATGTTCTTCTGATACAGAGGCATAATCATGACTCCTTGGCGTGTGGGTTGGTAGCAGGAATAACACCTTTGTAAAATGGAGGGCTGGATTTGGTAGCTTCTGAGGGCTCTTCTCACTCTATCATAGGGAGTTGCAGAATTTCTTCTGCCATCCTCCCTTTAGGAGGTATTTCTCTCAGCCCTGCCATAACACCAGTTAAATAGGCAGCTCTTTCCCAGACCAAATAACAATTATTTAGTATTTCAAGGATCCATGATTTCATTAGATGTGTATGTACTCATTCCCTCAGTAAAGTTTGCAACTCTTCCATATCTTAGTAGATCTTCTTCAATATATCATGATCAGGAAAAAAAAAATCACCTAATGTCAACTACCTGTAATTTAACTAAGCCAACCTTGGATAACCCACTTGAGTTGTCCTGGTGTAGCGTTTGAGAGTTCAGGGCACCTCCACACTATGATGAGGCATTAAATTAGTACTTTAATGGGTTACATATTACATTTACCTTATAATAAATAAAAGATGATTTGTTTCATTACAGACTTAAATTACAGACAGGGTTACTATGCTGAATTTTGCATTTAACTCGAAATGACTGAACTATAAAATGACATGAATTTGTGTAAATCCCTGAAGGAGTAGAAATGGGCCATATTTATTATTCTTTTTCTTTTTTGTGCAAGATTTAATGTCTTATGTAGAGTACCTTACAGCTAATTTTCAACTCACAATTTTATTGCTTCTGAACCCTAATTATTTTTTTTTCCAGTATGATAGATGCACTCTGCTCTGTTTATTGGTACTCAGTTAAGTGTGTTTATTTCTTTTCCTATTTGTTTGCATAAATATGACTTGATCACCTTTTGTGGGTCCCAGGCTCATGTGGTAGTAAGATTTGCGTGAAAAATAATGCAAAGTTGTGATCACTTTCAATCTGCTTCCTTCCATTTGCTCCTCACTTCTCTGATTAGGCAGGCATAAACCAAATCCCAACAGATTTGAGCTAGCATTCTGTTTTCTGTTCTTGTCCTGGCAAACATCCATCAGTTATATGAGTAAAAGTGATGGAAGGCTCAGGATTGGACTTGACCTAATGCTTTTAGACTCTTGTAGAGAAGCTGCTGGTGCTGGGTAATCTCTGTCTTCCTTTGGCATGTCTCTACCCTTTGGTTATAATGGAATATAGATAATTGTCCCAAAATTCCTGCTGTTTTAGAGTCCAGAGACTATCATTGTGAGTTATAAGGAAAGTATGGAATGCTTTTGTTGGGTGCAGTCTTAGGTGTATCACTGGAGGGAATATCCTGGATTTTACAAAGTCTCCTTCCCCCTTTCTGCTCCCCACTGCCCTCTTCCTCCTTATGAACAAAGAGTACCTTGTATTCAAGATAATCCACAGAGTGATAGACTTTTGGAGTGAGAAGAATCCTTTGGTTCATCTCAGTTCAGCACCAGCATTTTACCGATGAGGGAATGGAAGTCCATTGAGATTGTTAGTGATAAATGGGACTTGACTCTCAATCCATCATTATTTTCTCTGTATCATTGTATCACTGGTAGAGTTTACCATTCTATTTATTAAAGTGAACCTCAACATTATTCTCATTTCTTAGTGACGCTAAGGAAGTTATGGAGTGCCTGCTGCGCAGGGTGGAACTTGCATGTAGCATTTCATTTTCAGCTCTTAATAGTTGTCCCTCAACTTATTGATTAATTTCAAATGTGTGCACTATTCCAGACACATCTGTGTTGAAATAGGATACAAGGAGGGCCAGCTAGGTGGTTCAGTGGAGAAAGCCACAGGCCCTGGAGTCAGGAGCACCTGAGTTCAAGTTCACCTTCAGACATTTACTAGCTGTGTGTGACCCTGGACAAGTCACTCAACCCTGATTGCCTCCAAAAAAAGTGGTGTTTTTTTTTTAAAGTGAGCTATAAGGAGAACTTTCCCCCACTTTTTTCTTTCCAATTTGTTTTTCTTCTCCTTTTGGGGATGAGATAAATGAGAGAAGACTGCTTGCATTTAGAGTTTCAAGGGAAAGATGGTTGAAGGAGCAGAAGATGCAGTGAGAGAAGTGCAGGTGGAATTTAAAGGTGAAGAAGGGAGTCATTTAATAGAAATAGAATGCCAAGTTGTTGTAGGCATAGGGAATAGGATTACTGAAAACAACAAGAAGCAACTGAAAGACGCCTCTTGCCTTTGTGATATTGATGGTGGCTGAGTGCCAGGGATGGGGAACCTGTGACCTCAACGCCACATGTGGCCCTCTAGGTCCTCAAGCACAGCCCTTTGACTGAATCCAAACTCCACAGAACAGATCCTCTTAATAAAAGGATTCATTCTGTAAAAGGTAGACTCAGAAGGCCACACCCAAGGACCTAGAAGGCCACGTGTAGCCTGGAGGCCACAGGTCGCCCACCCCAGGTGCTCAGCTAACAGCAATATCACAAAGGTAAGGGGTGGCTAGACTTTGTTTGCTTGGCTATGCATTTGTTACAAAGGATGTCCCCTTTTTTCCCAGTGGAGGATGGGGAGGTAGGAGGATGAGAAAGTGACTTTTCTTAAATGAAAAAGAAGTCCCTTAAAAAAGTCTCCTAGGTAATGATAGAGCTGGAAACCTGGGCTCAAATTCCACCTCCTGTTCTTGCTATGTGTGTGACCCCAGGGTCGTCACTCGTCCTCCCTTTGCTTCAGTTTCCTCAGCTGTAACATGGAGGTCTCTTCTCATTCTATCATCCTTTATTCATTTCTTTAAAACCTTTGTGCTCTGAGAGACATCTACTTCTGACTGTCTTTTGTGGCATTCTCTGTAGTGGTGAACTCTCAATGAAGCTAGGCTAAATGTTGATTATTTAAAATTATACTGGATATAAAATTGAATTGCTTGAAGTAATTTTCAGTCTTTCTAAGTGAGAACTGTATGATGGGGTGAAGGAGGGGGAAGGAAAGTTAGGCTACATATTCTTAGCCCTAGATGAGTGATCCTATTTATTATACCCAGGAAACATGATTTTAAAAGTATTTCTGAACTTTATAATTTTTAAATTGTGCATATAAAGTCAAAGTACTGACAAAAACTGAAATAAGTTTGGGAAGACAATGTTCTGTGTCTTTCTGATATCTCTTTGGTGTCTTTTCTAGGGTCTGAATGAATGAAAGAAAAAGCATTTATTAGGCATTAACTAAGTATATGGGTCAGCTTGGTGACACTGTGGATAGAGTACTGGGCCTGGAGGCAGGAAGACTCATCTTCCTGAGTTCAAATTTGACTTGAGACACTTACCAGCTGTGTGACCCTGGGCAAGTCACTTAGCCCTGTTTGCCTTGGTTTTCTCATCTGTCAAATGAACTAGGGAAGGAAATGGCAAACCACTACAGTACCTTTGCTAAGAAAGCTCCAAATGGGGTCACAAAGTATGAGATACAACTGAAAATGAATGAACAGAAAAATTACATGAGACTGTGCTAAGTGTTAGGGAGAGAGAAATAAAAAGCAAAAATGGTTGTTACCTCATTGTAGAATTTGTACAAAAGTACTCCCAGGGTAATGGTGGTCAGAGATGGGTGATTTGGTATGGGAAATCCCAGGATTGGTGCATCAGGAGATAAGGTAATTTATTGACACATACTTTCAAGGACTGATAATGTTGACTTAATTACTGTTCCCAGATTGAGAAATAGAGAGTACAATGGTGTGGCAGGAAGGGGAATATTCAGATAACACAAGATACCAGGATGAGAGCAGGAGTGCTAAGTTTGAGGCAAGGTGGCTACACAGCAGTATGGCATTAAGATAGCAAGTTTATTGGAAATATTCCACACCTGCAGTCCTCCACCCCCGAGAAGGCCTCCCTTTCCTTCCTCAGGGCTGCTCATGTCTGAATGGTGGTGGTTGCCTGTAGGAGGAGAGAGTCCTGAGTTGAACCCAGTCACACCATTCTGGATCTGAGAATCAGAGAGTGTAGAAGGCAAGGACTGAAGTAATTTTTTTTAAAAGTGAGTTGAAAAAACTAAGGAAGGAAACATGCATTTATTATTTATTAAGTATCTTGCATGTGCCTGATACTGTTCTTGGTACTTTACAAACATCTCATTTGATCCTCATAATAGTTCTAGAAGTTATGTGATATTATTACCCTCATTTTATAATTGGGGACACTGAGGCGAACCAGTTAAATGACTTGCCCAAGGTCTCACAACTGGCATCTGAGACGAGATTTGAACTCAGGTCTTCCTCTGGCACTCTTACGCCCTGTACCATCTAACTTACCACTAAGGAATGAAATCTTTGCATAATAAGATGTTAGAGTTTAAAGGGGTTTTAAAAGAACATCTAGGTTAATCTCCTTATTTTATAGATGAAGAAAATGATCCCCAGAGATGAGAGGAGGTAAAATTAAGAATTTAACTGCCAGGGCAGCTAGGTGGCGCAGTGAACAGAGCACCGGAGTCAAGAGGACCTGAGTTCAAATGCAGCCTCAGATACTTAACACAAAAACTAGTTGTGTGACCTTGGGCAAGTCACTTAACCCCAATTACCCTCAAGATGAATTTGCCTGACTCCAGCCCCAACACTCTCCACTATGCCACCCGTTCTCTAAAAGTTTTATAGAGAAGGGCTGTAATCAGCCTCTATGATGAAATCACAGGTCCTTGATGTATCAACATTTAAAATCACAAAGAAGGTATTATGTTTTTAAAAGTCCTTCTTCCCATAGGATTAGAAAAAATGTTTACTTGGGTATATGCATTAGTATTGTCTTTTGTTTTTTTGATTGCGTATTCTATTAAGACAGAGGTCATGCTTTTAAATTTTTTTTCAAAAATTTTTTATTTATTCATTTCAATATTTACTTATTTTAAATATTATTTTTAAAAATTGAATTCCAAATTCTCTCCCTATGTCTCCTCCCCCACCCACTGAAAAGGCAAGCAACCTATCACTTATGCATGTGAAGTCATGCAAAACGTATTTCCATATTAACTGTATAGCCCCCCAAAAGCAAGATAAATAGAGGAAGTGAAAAGAAGCACCCTTCATTGTGCACTCAGAGGGCCCATCAGTTCTCTCTGTAGAGGTGGATAGTGTTTTTCATCATGGATCCTTTGGAATAATCCTGGGTCTGTGCCTTCTTTTAGACCGATGATGTTTGCACCCTTCCTAGCGATGTGCCATGCATATGCGGAGGCATAACAAATACATTTTGATTAATAGAGTGAATCACATGATCATCTTGATTTGCCCTTTCTACACTGAATAATCTTTTTTGTCAAAATGCAATCCTTTCTAGTTCTGGATGCAACAAAACTTTGGGAACACTTCTTTAACTACCCTGGATGCAAGCCTCAAACCTGAGAGGTGGGCTGTATCCCTAGGCAGATTCTTTTATGGAAGGATATTAAAAAAGAAATAAGCAAGCCTTTGTTAAATGTGTCATTAACTGCCACTAAATTGACACAAGTGTTGACAGTTATTGTGAGAATTGTTTCAAAACTAATTATGTTAATTAGAATGTGACGTAGTAGTAATTGCATGTATTCAAACATTATACCAACACCCTTTAGTACTTTCTTCTCCAGATGTAAGGCATCCATTTGTTGATTGAAAAGCTGCAAAATTATAGCTGCAGTAACAAATAATTACCAACAAATAGAATGGTTCTTTAGAAATATATACTAATTGACTAAATATGTGAATGACAGAAGTAAATGTTAATATGTGAAGCACATAAGACAAGGACATTGATTGTGAAAATATGGGTTTTGTAATATTTGTCTGAAGAAACCTTCCTGTGGAGATTAATACTAATTTTTTTTACGTGCCCCCTTTTAAAATAGACTCTCAAGCATTCTCTTAGTGTCCTAGATGAGCTTTGTTAAAATGATATATGATTTACAGTTTAGATTTTAAATTAATTTCCTTTCTTAAAAATCCCATTTTTCTTTTTTATTTCATTTTTATGTGAAGAATGTTTCGCCGTGAATTCTTAGAGACAGCGGAAACCAGATGATACAAAAATGAAACTCTTAAATGAATTTGAACATGAAGCATTATAAAGAGGACTTTCACATAATCAACCAAGTCTTGAAAAGATAATTTCAAAAATTTTCCTGAATCTTTTGAAAAACAAAACCCGAGACTCAGAGACTTGTCAGAAACCAAAACTCTTCAGCATAGGTTCTCCTAATTCATTTCCCACAGCCATTTTCTTTTTGGAACTTGATGTTTATTTCCCTTGAGGATGTATTTGTTATGTTTCTCTTAAACAATTTTCAGAGACAGGCATACTTAACAGCATTATGTTGGAGGAGTTGACATCATAGTGTTTTTCATCATGGATCCTTTGGAATAATCCTGGGTCTGTGCCTTCTTTTAGACCAATGTTTGCCCCCTTCCTAGCGATGTGCCATGCATTTGCGGAGGCATAACAGATAGATTTTGATTAATAGAGTGAATCACATGATCATCTTGATTTGCCCTTTCTACACTGAATAATCTTTTTTGTCAAAATGCAATCCTTTCTAGTTCTGGATGCAACAAAACTTTGGGAACACTTCTTTAACTACCCTGGATGCAAGCCTCAAACCTCTTCTATAATTGTGATTGGGGTTGGCGGGAGTGCTTTCTAAAGATTTTTGATAGGATTCCTTAGCCTTAAAGTGTCTCCCCCCAACCTTGCAATTATGGCCATAATAAATCAGTCAAGGACTATAGGATCCTTGACCTTAATTCTCTAAGACTTACAATATAACTTCCTCAATTTAATATACTTGTGGACTGACATGAATGAATGATGTACAAAAGTGAAAGGAATTATTTTGTAGACGGTGTGCTTGGGATCACTGACGTAGTAGTAATTGCATGTATTCAAACATTATACCAACACTCTTTAGTACTTTCTTCTCCAGATGTAAGGCATCCATTTGTTGATTGAAAAGCTGCAAAATTATAGCTGCAGTAACAAATAATTACCAACAAATAGAATGGTTCTTTAGAAATATATAGTAGAATTGGCTTCCTTTGTAATCACACATTATTTGGTGAGCAGATGTGAAGTCCTCTTTTTCTTTCTTTTGAGACTTTTATTCAGTGCTTGTATATCTTCTTTTGCCATAATACACAAGTCTCTTTTAGACTTTCATTTTATTTAACAATTTTTCCTTTTCAGACCTGAATTCAAAAAGACAACCTATTTTGGAGATGGACAAACTGAGGCAAATATATGAATTAGAAAACTGTTTTTTAAATTTTTTTAAAATGCCTCATGAGATTTACTGTTTGGAATATTAATTGTATATAAATGTGGAAGATGCCCTAAACCAGTTTATAAATGATCATATAACCTGATCAAGATGGCCTCACAATTTTGACATCTGCTGGTTGAAGATGAGAAGGTTTCAGAAATTGCTACTATTGCTAACAATTTGTCTTTGTTTGTAGATAACCAAGCACTCTCAGTGCCCTTAAATCCAATTCACAACATTACCCATTACCCACCATTTTACCTCAACATTGTGATGTCATTTGTCCTCTTTGAAAATGAAGGATGACAACTGGGAATTAAGATACACAGGCACTGTGGTAGGGAGATCCATCCTGCCCTACTGGAAAGTCCGAGGGGTGAGGAGGAGGACATAGGAGAGAGCAGATTGGGGGAGGGCTTATACAGTGGGATTACTGTTTTGAGATGTTGGCTAGGGGAAAGATGGGGAGAAAATTTGTAACTCAGAATCTTGTGGAAATGAATTATGTAAATAAGAAAATAAATTTAAAAAAAAGAAAAGAAAATGAAGGATGAACAAGCCGGTGCCATGAGAGAGGCCGTTTATTTCTTTTACCTGAAAGCCCATCCTGGAGCCCACTACTGCTCTTCTCCCTACCCTGCCCCACCACCACCTTTCTTAACTCTGTGACTTTGAGCAATTTTTTAAACTTTGGAACCTCAGTTCCCCCATAATCTGTAAAAATAAAAGTACTAGACTGTATGGTTTCCAAAGTTTGTTCCAGTTCTCTAGATCCTGTGACCTTCAGCTTGGCTCTGGATGCCGAACACTCAACTTTTGTTGAGTGCATGCCAGATAGGATGGTTGCTGCTGACCTCTTACTTTTGCCCTGATTCCAATAAAGAGTTCATAGCCCTTCTTGTCCCTCCCCCTTTGCCCCTTGTAAAATGGTTTACTTAAAGGAAATTACATACACACACAGATACATGCACGCATTGACACAAAGACACACACACAAAAGGTTCTGAACAATAAAAATATAAAAGTGGAAAAGCAATGCCATTTATAATGTTTACTTAGTCTTGTGATCTTGGGTAGGTCATTTATCTTCCCTGAGCCTGTTTCTATATCTGTAAAATGGATCTAGTAATACCAGTTGTACCATCTCGCGAGTCTCAAATGAAATGACATGTGTAAAGTGATTTTCATATTTGAAAGCATTATTATTATTATTCCCTTAGAATAAGTACTAGCTCTTATCTTTTTTTTAAAGTACTATATTATTTCTACTTATTGGTATACAATGTGTGTACCAATTTTTTGGTTCCTCCATCAATGATGATGATAATAGAATATTATGGAGACAATTTTGTTGAAATCTTGGGTTCAGCTAGACCCGGGATTCTTAACCTGGAGTCTGTGAACTTGTTTTTTTTAAATATTTGGACAATTGTCTTTCAGTAGAATTGGCTTCCTTTGTAATCACACATATTTTATTTTATGTGTTTATAAACATTATTTAGGAAAGAGATGCACTGACTGCCAAAGGGGCTTGTGACTCAAAAAGGGATAGGAACTTCTGGACCAGATCTCCTGTAAATCTGACATTCTGCATGTCAGTGATGCCTTATGAGTCAAGTCTGGTCTTACTACCAATAATGGAAACTTTCTTTCTTCACTCCCTCTTTCTTTAGGACTTTCCCTCTTCAGCCATGTCCTTACTTTAAGAGTCAGCTAAGCTGTTCTTCTCAAGAATGACTGCTTAAACCATTCTAGTTCTGAGCCTGGTGCGTGTAATCTCGCTTTCAGGAATATCATTCCATCTAGAATTTTGCTTCCATAACCATAAACTCTGAGTCTGGGAACCTAGGATCTATGTGTGTCAGGAACTCTTCTTTTTCATCCTCTCTGACCTTCTTGCTCCATCCATCTTATCTCTGTTGATTGCTTTGCTCATAGCCAAAATTAAAAAAATAATAATCAATTTGCCCTTTTGGCAAAGTTCTTGCCTCCCCTTACACTTATATTTGAATGGCCTACATCGGGACATCTCAGAGCCCCATCTCTGAGTCTTGGATTTTTTTCCTACCCCTATCCCACTCAAGGCATAAAATCTACTCATAACTCTTATATCCCAAATCTGAATGTGTTAATTTCTCTCCAATATTCTTTTCCCACGTGGAGACTTCTGTGTCCACAGAACCATGCCATTCAGATATCTGTATCTGCTCAGGTCAACAACTTATGGCTTACCAAATGATGATATCTTGGCACAGGGGTGGGGACCCTGCAGCTTCAGGGTCACATGTGGCCTTCTAGGTCTTTGGGTGCAGCCTTTTGATGGAGTCTAAGTATTACAGAACAAATCCTTTTGTGAGGGGAATTTGTTCAGTGAAGTTTGGATTCAGTCAAAGTGCTGCACTTGAGGATCTAGAGGGCCACATGTGGCCTTGAGGCCACAGATTCCCTACCCCTGGATTAGCATATGCATCCCAGAGGACGGCAAGAGAAACTAAAGCCACATGCTGGCTCTTGAAGCACTAACAGTGTGCCATCTTTTACTGGCCCCATGCTCCCCCAAGTTTAAGCATGAGTTGCAGACCAGCAGCTTGCATACTTGTTATTCCTTTCATCTACATGCTCCCAAGTGGATCCATGTTCTCTTCTCACTGTCTTGCAGCCGTGTTTTCCCTCCTCATTTAGAGAGTGTTCCATATGCAATCATTCAGTCTTCCAGGTTCCCTGCATTCTTTTAATAACCACTGTGTGTACCATCATAAACTCATTCAGGGACCAGATCTCACAAACACCACATCAAGCATGCTTTATCTCTAGTACAAAAGGCACATATTAATCGTCTTCAGATAGATGGACAATTTGTAGACATGTGTAATTGCTATACACAGCTGCTTTCCTCCTTTAAACTAATTACCTTCTTAGGAGGCTATGTGCCTTTCAACTCCCATGGCCCCAGAGCATCTTTTCTGGTTCTGAGATGCAGCCTTTGGTAACCCTCCCTGGCTCCATGCTTGTTGGCAGAACCAAAATGACACATGTTCTGTAAAGCTAGTGCCTATGGGGTGCTCATCCTTGGCCCAGTGTTATGTTTCTACCACCTCTCTTCCCCTAAAGTGTTGTATATGGCTCAGCTCCTTTTCTTCCCCCATGCAAGGGTAGTGTTTTGTTAAAATTCAAGCTTATAATTTAAAATCTTTAAAACACACTGTATATATTAACAGAACAGAACATCTCTCACCTCTTTACTCCTTCCCACACCCCTCACTCCACATAATTAAATGAAGTCTTTAACACAACACTTTGTAATGAAATTTTAATGCTAAATCAAGTTTTAAGGAATACCTTGGGTAGTGGGGGTAGGGTGAGGAGACGTGTCTTTAATTGTTCTGTTTTTCTCAGGCATATTTGAAAGAAAAGTCAAACGTAGTTCTGGGGTTTTCTTATCTCTGGTTATTCCTTTTATTTTCTCTATCAACTAATAGAGACACCATTGATTTATAACTGAAACTTCTCATGCTGTCAAGTACTGCGTTAATTATAAAATTCACATATCTGCTGTGAAATTATTTTCAAAAGCCTACTTGTCATATTGTTTTCCAACCAAGTTTTCAAACCTTTGTCTGTTGCTGATTTACAAAAACAAAAAGGAAGGTAAAAAGAGAAAATTAGCACAGCGTTATGTAGGCCTATTATTTTTCTCAATGATGCTACATAATGAAGCATGTTTGCTGGACTCCTTGCATTCTCAGGCCTTGCATCCCTACTCTTCTCCTCACATAATGATGGGAAGGCTATAGTCTGGGGAGAAGGAGAGTTGACAGCACACAAGAAATAAATCTCTTCATCCATCAGGCTTGACATTCCTTGGGTTGCTCTACCTGTCAGAGAAGAGAGACTTGAGGAGGGTTGAATGGTTCCCACTTGTCTGGCATTTTAAGCAAATCTGAATTTCCTATGAAATTAACCAAATGCAGCTGAACATGCTTCCCTTCAATGCCATTATCTTACAGCCTGTTCAATAAGACTAAAGAGTGTCGTGTACTTGTCTCCTTCCCTAAAATAGAACATTCATCTGAGACTGGTGAGCAGGAGAATCTAAAGTGCACACAAATACTGTTTTCTTCTTGGATTAGGTAGAAATTGAACTTCTTATTCCTGAGGTCTTATACTCAATTGACAAATTTGGAAACCTACTTAGGTTAGAGTGAAATCCATCAATCAAATACCTCCAGATAGCTTTTTTTAAAAAGCGTAACAAACATAAATAGTCATTTCCTATTTAGATTGTTAATTATAGCTACTGGTTCACCAAGAAAGAAGAATATTGGTGCTCATTGTTTGACGAGTCACCATATCTCCTTTTCTCTTTCTGTTGACCCCCTTTTTTCCCCTAATTTTCAAATTTTAGTATATCCATCTTCACTTAGGTGATAAGCTCCTAAAGCACAACATGGCATGGTGAATATAGTACTAGACTTGGCGTTTTGAAGACCTGGGCCCAGCTCCTATCTCGGACATTTATTAGCTGTCTGCCCACTGGTATGTCTCTCTGAAGGGCAGCTGGGTGGCTCAGTGAACAGAGCACTTGCCCTAAAGTCAGAAGACTCATCTTCCTGAGTTCAAATCTGGCCTCAAATACTTACCAGCTGTGTGACCCTGGGCAAATCACTTAACCTTTTTTGCCCCAGTTTCCTCATCTGTAAAATGAGCTGGAGAAGGAAATGGCAAACCACTCTAATATCTTTGTCAAGAAAACCACAAATGGGGTCACGAAGAGTCAGACACCACTGAAACAAGTGAAAAACAACAACTGGAAGCCTCTTTGAGCTTCCAGTCTATTTTCCCAACTATAAAATGGAAATAATAACAATAAACCCCTCACAGGGTTGTTGGGAGGATCAAGTGAAATAAGGCACACCGAGTGCTTTGTAGACTTTAAAGTGATCTATAAAAGCTGCTATTATAATTATTTCTACATTAAAAGGTGTTTCGGATGCTATATCAGATGAGGTCTTCACCTGTTTTCTTCCCTGTCTTTGTTTCTGTGCTCCCTTCACTCTCCCAGTTCTCTCTCCAACTCCTCCTTCCCCTCATTACTCAAATCGTGATTTATTACAAGGGAATTCTCTTTTCTAGCAGTTCCACTCGGCTGGATTTGGGGTTGAAGGAAGAGTCTCTTGTCTGGGGTTCATTGCTTACATTCCTCCGCAGACAAGCCACAGACTTGATTCCTAAAAGGTGACTTGTCACAGACGGAGCTGCTTTTCACAAAAAGTTTAGAGTTTCTACTTGCCACCAACATTATCTACTTTGTGTTGGCTCCATTAATATGAAAGCCAATATCCCCGCACGTATCTCTAGATGGCAGCATTCACCTCTCTATGCCTTAGGGCTAGACTAGCAATGATCATCCTGAATGTAGCCCCAAGGATGATGTATCTCAGTATCCTTTTGAGTGTGATTTTTTTTCTTCTTCTTACTTGTATTTCTAAGAATGTTTGAAATTCAGAAAAGTGCTGCGAGTTGGACACTTAGCTGTGGTATTTTTCAACTGGGTCTGATGTGGTCAGCTTTCTATAGCATTTCATATGGTCTTGCTTTCTTTTCAAAAACTATGGTAAATTAAAAAAACACAACCTATATAAATTTCCCCATGTTGTACAGACTCATACTGGGAATTGGAAAATGCAAACTTTTTATGATTATTTATTCTCCTTGATATTTTAAAAATTACTCTTTTATAAAATGTTTATGTGAATATAAAAATAATACACATGTGTGTATATACACACATACATACACTCATGTATGTGTACATATACACATGCATACAATACATGCATGTGTATATACACATGTATATCTGCATATGATATAGTACTTACACATGGTACATAGCTAATTGTACACAATACAGACACATACTTGTGCACGTGCACATAGGCACATGTGTCCATGTGTAGGCTCGTGTACACATATCCCTAGGTGCATGTATGTGTATATATACATATATGCATATCATTATATACATGCATATATAACTCACCTATATAATATACATGTTTGTACATGTGTATGCATGTGTATATATACATGTATCTATTTGTATGTATACTTGTGTTGTTTATATGATATATCAACACACACATATATACATTTGTGTGCATATACGTATATGTGTATGTATAAATATATATATATATTATCTATATAACTCGCAGCCCTCCACACTAAGATATCTAGAAGCTGTATAGTATCATAAATAGAGAAGCTGACCTGCAAACCAATAAGACCTGGCCCAAGAAGTCTCTTAACTTTTCAGTGCTCCAGGCAGTGCTCTCAGACTCTAGGTTGTAAGAGGGTGCATCACTTTTATTGGTGGAATGTGTTTCCTCTCCCAAGAGTTCATGCATATACACGTATATATGTATTTTTGTGTATGTGTGTATATATATATATATATATATATATATATATATATATATAAATAAATATATGCACATACATACACATGCATACACACATCTATAGACATATATATACACACACATACATACGTAACATACATACATAGGTATGTACAGCCAAAGATGAAATAATCTATTGATATGCATAGTTGAGGTGGAATATAAGCACATCCATGTGACTTTTATCTATGCACTTCAATTTTGAAAGCCAGTGGCTCGATAAAGACCTCCTTTAAATCCTTATTAGGAGTGTTATGATATGAAAGTGTTGAGCTAGGATTTTTGCTGTGAAATTCAAACGAAAGTTTACTCATTGATAACCATTAATGGAATGAAGCCAAGGTATGGCCTCTAAAGAAAGCCTTATCTTTCAGAATGGAATCATACATAGGAGGAGGATTTATAGATTTTTTTTCCCCAATTGTTCTTTCCTACTACTGTATGAGTTGGCATAACATAATGCATGCTATAGTCTTTCAGTTTTGAAGATGAGATCATCTTTTTGCAGCCAGCTTAAAAGGTAGGTGTGATCCAGAGTTTGTCACATTGTGTACAAATGAATATTTTTAAAGATTTGTAACTATCACCACTAATAATTATCATAGCTTCATCTTACATTTACATGGTTCTTTGTATATTTGTTTATTACGAACTTGACAGTCAATAAGGATTTAAAGTTAAGAGTTAGTAGTAGCTTTCTGTTTTTCAAAGCACTTTGATGTACACACTGTTATTCAAATAGCATCTGGGCTACCTGGAGCATTCTGACATTGACTCTTATTTACCAAAGAAATACATACCCGTATGGAACTGACTCACTTTGATGATATGTAAATATAATTTCTTCCTGTTTAACGGCATGGGTGGATTGGACCGAGGCCAGAGTGGGAGGAGTAGCTGTGTGTGTGTGTGTGTGTGTCTGTGTCTGTGTGTCTGTGTGTTTTGTCTGCTTTCTGTTTGGTAATCTATCTTGCTTTAGTGCAAGAGATATTACTCATCACAAAAATCCTCAAATGAATATTCTGTCTGTCTCAAGTCCCATATTTCTCTGCCATTGACTCTCTGGTTTGTAGTTCCCAATTGATTTAAACCAAACCCTGACTTCTTAGTTATGTCACATCGGCCCTAGTGCTGGGTCACAGGTCAGCATTTGCTTTGCCACTGTAGAAACTAAGTACAAGTAAAGAAACTGAATTAAACTTCATGGCTCCAGACTCTGAATCGTAAAGTGTATTGGGTGGTTTATTTGGAAATAAAGCAAGTTGAAGGAGTGCCTCCTTGTCTGTTGGACATTTATTGAGCGAAACACTGAATTTTTCTTGACAACAACCCACTTTGACAAGCTTGGCTGTCCAAAGCCTGTTCAGCTTGCCAGCGTCATAGCGCCACCCCTCCCCCCCCATTTAATGTTTTCTTTCCCCCCCCTTTTGCCTTTCCTCACAGATGTGAGAGACATGACTTTGAGAATGTGTGCTATGTAGTGGTATAGCTTTGCAACCAGATGGGTAGGTGTGTTATTTCCATCTGCGACAGGATTTGTACACAACTGGTCTTTAGAACATTTGTTAGAAGTAAGGAAGGAGAAAGGAACCTATATTCTACATTACTGTTCAGCCTATAATTTATCATAAAACCATAGGATTATACATTTTTAGCTAGAAAAGATTGCTATTGAGATAGCCCAGAAACTTTCTTCATTTTACAGACAGGAAGACTGAAACCCCAGAGAGGAAAATTGACGTGCCCATGGTCACACAGCTCACAGGTAGTTGGACTGTGATTTGCATCGTGGTTAGGATACGAACCAAGGTCCACTGACTCCAAAGCCAGGACTGTCTCCATTGTACCATGGAACACCACTAAACCGTAACTTAGCTTCATGCATCGTCATCCTCATTGCCATCGTCATCTACCATCATTGTTATCACAGCTAAGACACTTCCAGGGTGCAGGGCATCTTACCCACGTTATTTTGTTTACACAGTAGCCCTGGGAGGTATGTGCTTTTAATTATCCCCAATTACAGATGAGAAAACTAAAAGAGGCAGAGGTTGAATGATTTCAGACAATAATACACAATTGTTAAGCACCTACTGTATGCCAAACACTGTTCTAAGCATTGAGAATACAAAGAAAGATTTTTAAAAAGTAAGGTCCTCCCCTCAAAGACCTCACTATCTAATGGAGACAACTTGCACATAACTGTGTACAAACAATTATAAACCATTTGAGGGCAGGAATTTTCTTTTCTTTTTTTTTTTTTTTTTGTGTCCTCAGTACGTAGCACAGTTGCCTGGCATACTGTAGGTTTTTAATATATATTTATTGACTTGATTACTTCTTCTATTTATTTGACCGCTCTTCAGATTCCTTTTACTGGTTCTTTATTCAGATCATACCTGATAATTGTCGATGTTCCTCAAGACTCTATCCTGGATCCTCTTTTCTTTTTCTATATCTAGTCACTTGGTGATTTAAACTGCCCTTATGGGTTCAATTATCATTTGTATGCAGATGATTCCTTTCTCTCCCTCTCTCTTTTCTTCCTAACTCCATCAAGTCTCTCTCTGCTTCTCTCTCTGTCTCCTACTCAGCTCATTCTTTTTTTTTGTTTGTTTGTTTTTTGTGTGTGAACTGGATTTATTTTCTTTAACTTTTATTTATTTTAGTTGACATCATTTCATTTCCACGAGATTTTGAGTTACAAATTTTCTCCCCATCTTTCCCCTACCCACCACCCCAAAACAGCCATCCCATTGTATAACCCCTCCCCCAATCTATTCTCTCCTGTGTCCTCCCCCATCACTCCTCCAACTTTCTGGTAGGGCAGGATGGATCTCCCTACCACAGTGCCTGTGTATCTTAAGTTCCA
>CM053587.1:99368331-99437098 GCA_028646515.1 Pseudochirops corinnae
ATATATACATATATATATATACACATACATATATATATATATACATTCTGCTCAGCTCATTCTTCCCTTAGTGTCTGTCACTCTCACTCTAGTCTCTCTCCTGAGATCCATCACCAACTTCATTTTGGAGATCTCAAGCTGGCTGTCCTGCATATCTCAAAATATCCCAAACACAGTTTATCTTTCTCCCCCAAATCCTCCCTTCTTCTAGACTTTATTTTTGGTGTTGGTGGTACCACCATCCTCCCATCAGGTAGGCTCTCAGTCTCAGTGCCATTTTCATTGTTACTCACCTAACATGTCAAATCCATTGCCAAATCTTATCTTTGCTTTCACCCTCTCTCCTATATGTTTGCCTCTCTGCACTCATGTAATTAACCACAGTTCTAGAATGGGCTTCATTACCTCTCACCCGAACTATTGTAATAGTCTTCTAATTGGTATCACTGCATCAAGTCTCTCCCCAGTCCTTTCCATCCTCTGCTCAGCTACCATGGTGACTTTCCTAAAGCACAAGTCTGACTATTTCCCTTTCCCTGCCTCCATTGCTCACTGAACTTTGGTGACTCACCTTTACCTCTAGAATCAAATAAAAAAGTCCTCTGGCATTTAAAGTTCTTTACAGCCTGGCCTTCCCACATCTTCTTGTACCTTAACCTCCCTTTCATACTCTTTATTCTGTCAACACTGGCCTACTGGCCCATTCTTTGAAAACAAGACTACTTCTCATCTCTTTGCCTTTGTACTAGCAGTGCACCATCCCCCAAATGCTCTGTGCCTTTACCTTCTCTGACTTCATGAAAGACATAGCTCAAATCCCACTTTCTATAGGAGATCTCTCCCTGTTCCCCCAGCTGCTCATAGCTTCCCCTCAGAATGTTTTCTATCTACTCTCTATAGAGCAGATACCTGGACTTCATCACCCAGGAAGAGAGAGTGAAGCTAATGACTTTGTGAAGCTCTGCCTTACTTAAATCTGGTTCATGAGCAACTCAAGACATTTTTCATGATGTCATTGGTCTCTGAAAATGAAGTACTAACAACAATAAAAACAACTTAGTTGTTTACATTTTATCTTCTCTAATAGAATATAACGTCCTTGAGGGCAGAAACTTTTTCCCCCTGTCTTTCTTTGTATCCTTGGTGCTCAAGTATAATGATTGGCACATAGTAAGGGCTTCATCAAGACTTGTTGACTTGACTTTATCACTAGAGCATTTGGCATAGATTTGGGAGGCATAGGTATTTGCAGTTACCTGAGCTTGATTCAAGCCTCTGAAGTGGTTGTTTTTTTCTATTTGAAAAGTTTGAGGAACATTCAGTACTCTCACATAATTCAAAATCTTGGCCTTTAAAAGGTCCCCCTGTCTCCTCAAAAGAAAAAAGAAATCTATTAACTCCTTAGATTCTCCCTCCCTCCTTTTTTTTCTAAAACATATGAAAAGTTTCTTTGTGAGACTTCTAAGCGTTGGCCCTTTGGACAAAAGCAGAGCCAGGGGAGTACGGAGCTGGGAGATAGTCCAGAGAATCTGGCTAGGAAGAGCTGTCCATATTGGAACCTCTCTGCAGACACCTGTGCTCTCCTACACAGCCCCTGAGCTGTGGCCACACACAGCTGATCCTTGGCCCCATGTCTGTAGTTTCTGAGAATTGGCCTCATAATAAGTAGATATAGTTGACAATACACTTGGAGCTCAATAATTTGAGAATTGAGAAAAAATGTATAGAGCACTGATGGCTTTATATTACTACCAGTGGAAGTGCTGGTTACTGTGGGTAGTGGCCAAAACCTCCCCAACCCTGTCCATGAAGAAACAAAAACAAAACCGAAAATGCTCTAAATAATCACCTGGTACCCAAGCTTCTGGTGATGAGCCTCTCAGCTGAGCTAGACTGGTGCTTTGCAAGCAAATATAACATTCATCTCAGGGGCTCTACATGATAAAACTTTGCAAAGTTGGCATGGTTCTCCAAGAGTCACACCCATGCCATGAGGAGTCGTTGGAAGTAGGACTTCAGTGGAATTCTGGGTCATAATCATCATTACAAGTAATAGTACGTGTAAATGATGAATGAATGAAAAAAGCATTTGTTAACCATCAACTTTCTACCGGGCATTATGCTAAGCCCTGGGAATAGAAATACAAAACTAAACCAAAACAAACCCAAACCCAAGGTGGTTCTCATTCTCAAAGAGCTCACATTCTAATTGTAAAAGGCAGCATATGTAGGTGAATGGTAACCAGGTAGGGTCTTTTGGTCTGGGAAGTCACAGTGAGTGGGGTCCATAGGGCAGTTGAATGATGTGTCCTTTGTAGGAATTAGTGTTGATAACAGGACCCAGAATTAGAGGTGGAAAGTGGGGGAGGTGGGAGATAGAAGTGTATCTGGCTTCAGCTTTAGCATGAAGGTGGCTGGAGAATTGCATAGTGGATCTGGGTCAGACTAGATAAGGAGAATTCTTGCCATCATGAGTTCAAGTTCTCAGGGCAGGATCTGGGGTGGCAGGTCCTTGGTGAAGGATGGAGCATGTTAGGAAAATAGCCAGAGCAATATGGTGGATCTGGACCAGATAAAAATAGTGGACTCTCATCTGTTGGGAGAACAGCAGGGTTGGGAGCAGAAGTGTGTTACAGCTTACAAAACGTATGTGAGAGGAGGTACTGTAAATATTTTAATATCCATTTTACAGATGAAGAAACTGTGGCCCAGAAAGGTTGAGGGATATGCCCAGAATTCCTCCACTAAGGGAAATCTTGGTCTTTTGGGCACAGCTCTTTTTTTTAGAGAAAAGTTTAACAAAGGAAAGCAATTTCTTGTGTTTTGTGAAATATAGAGTCACAGGGGATAAAGAGCTAACATAGTTTTGATATGTGTATTTCTTTTTGTTTTGTTTTTCAAATCAAAGTTCTCATGCTTTCTATACATTAGAATCATTGCTCATCTTTACTGAGAAAATGTTAGGGAAATAGCTACTTTTTTCCTGTCTCCTCTTTTTTTCCTCCTTTTTTGCATTTATCCCCTTTCTCTACTCCCCTACCCCCATAAATATCACATTTCAAAGTTTTGGGTAAGTTCTAGTGTATTTCAAATCTCTAATAGAACAAATAAAATATCCAGAGACAGTTAACATCCATCTTATGATAAGTATTTTACTAGCTGAACCAAGACTGGGAAGAAGAGCAGAGTAAATCATGGTGAGAAGCTTAATTAAGTCATCTGCTTTTGTCCTGTAGCTTCTAAAGGAAGCATATGGACACTTGGACAAATTAAGAGGAGTGCAGGAGCTATTATGTTACTGGGAAACAATGATGACATTGCCTGCCCTTTGAATAATGGTCTCTGTCAAGCTTTGGAACACATTTTTCAGAAAAGGAGAGCAGATATTAAAAAGATCTCCAGAAACAGTAGAGACTCCCAGAGAGCTGGTGACTTGAGGAATCAATACTGTAATTTGTACTCATACTATGACTTATCAAAACATCTTAAAGCAAAGTTCAAGAGTTTCTAATTTTGTAAGTGAAGAAAGAGGTGATCAAGAAGTTGGGGCAGGATGGATTTCTACTCCAGTCATACTCATTCTTAATCTATGAGACATGACAAAATAACATTGTGTTTGGGGATATGCTGGCATATATTTAGCAACCAGTTTTCAAAAAATGTGCACGACACACTTTTAAATTTAATCTGCGTTATTAAACTTTTGTCCATCAGTTTATTAAGTCTAGGTAATCCACAAAAGAAAAAAATCAAGCCCTTGTAGCATCCTCCAATTTCCAAGCCCTGACTGGATTGGATTGGAAAGAGTTGTGGGATTTGATGTCAGATTTGGGTATTGATCTGGCCCTTCTGCTTACCATCCATGTGACTTGGGGCAAGTCTCTTCACATCTCTGGGCCTCAGTTTCAGAGAGGGAGTGGTGGACTGCATGACTTCTCTGACCTTCCTTCCAATCCTAAATCTATGATATCAGGAAAGGCTAAAGAATCTAGATTTTAAGACGATCAAGATTGGAGAGTTGGTTTTCTGTTATGATCTCATCAATGTGTTTACTCCCTTCAGTGGTACATATCACTATCTCTTCATACCTTCTCATCCTGTGTGATCCTTGCCCAAATTCTCCCATACATCCTCCACATGTAGGTCAACTCAATGGTGTCAACTCAATTTTGTTGGGCATCTAGTGGTGCAGTGGGTAGAGGACCGGGTCTGGAGTGAGGAAGACCTGAGTTCAATGTAGCCTCATTAGACACTTATTAGCTGTGTGACCCTGGGCAAGTCATTTAAATCCAGTTTGTCTCAGTTTCCTCATCGTTAAAAGTAGGGATGGTAATAACACCCATCTCCCAGGGTTGTTGTAAGAATCAAATGAGATAATGAATTTAAAGTGATTAGCGCAGCTTGGCATATAGTAAGTGCTATATTACTGTTAGCTATTATTATTACTGCTCTTCCTCCATATCTCTTTGATATCAGCAGGGCATGTGGACTGTCCATTAGCTCTTCCTAGCAGTTAATCAGGCACTTACTGAGAGCCTGCTATGGCTCAGGTCCTATGATGGGGTGGCCATAGCATTCATTGAAAAACTGTAGATAATGAGATCACAAATCTCGAGCTTTCAAGCTTTCGGACCTCAGAGGTCATCTGGTCCGACCCTATCATTTTAACAGAAATGGAAACCCAGAGAGTGGCAGTGACTTGCCAAGGTCGTAGAGATAATAAATGGCAAAGAATAGGTTTTGTGCTCAAGAACTCTCTAAATCTGGGGCTTTTTCCATGGTACCATTGCAAAGAGAAGCCCTATAGAGTAATGTATAGCAGTTTTGCCTTGGAGTCAGGAAAACCCAGGTCCAAATCCTCCCTCTGACACTTGCCAGCTGTGTAACTATGAGCAAGTCACTTGACCTTTTAGTTCCTCCGGCAGCTCTGTAAGACTATAAATGACAGCCAGGTTGCCCATCTGCATTGTTCCCACAATGAGGAAATCATAGGTCTTCTCTCTTGGTGTACTCCTCCCCCCCCCCAAAAAAAAGAAAGATGAGTACTGTGCTGTGTTTTATTTCTGATCCACTTTAGGGGAATTTGCTTGTTTCCCTGGTACCTAGCATAGTGTTTAGTATATAGTGGGTGCTTAACAAATACTTATAGAATGAATGAGAACTAGCTAATACTAAAAAACAAAAACAGCTAGGTAAATGTTGTTTCAATGAAAATTCATGACTTTTTGTATTCTATTCCACTTATAGAAATGACTATTGAGAAGGTCTTTGGGATATACAAGTCTGATGTTTTAAAAAGGGGCAGATATAATTTCATTTTCTTTCCTCATTTGAATGAGATCAAAATAACCATAGCAATGTCAAATAGGAATGGGGATACCATTGTTGTTAGATTATACCCTGTAGAGTGGAAAGATTTAGTTCAAGATCTGAGTATGAATTCCAGTTATGATACTTAGTAGCTACACAGACCTTCTCTAAAATACTCAGGTCATCACTTTTCTCACCTGTAAAATTAGCAGGTTGAACTGTATGATTTTTTTAGATCCTGTGCAGATCTAGTGCCTGTGATACTTTTTTTTTCATTGCCCCTAACCCTCAAAACAGTCCTGAATCTAAAACATCTCTTTTTAGTTGCTTTAGGCAAAAAATGAAGTCTTCAGTATTTGATTTGGAATCATGAAAGATGTGTCCAGTATAAATATGTAGCAGTATGACCATACTTATTTGTGCCTGAAAGTCAGACACAGAATGTTGATTCACCAAAAAAAAAAAAATCACTTTATGTCCCATATGTTTTAGTTGTAAAGGCAGGTAGTTGATGGAGTATGTCTCCATGAGATGGGACCAGAAGTGTCCTAGAGCCAGCTCAAACTTACTCTCAAAAGCTGATTGTTAAATTTTTAGGTTCAGCATTTATACCTTGGATTTCAGCAAATGATAGAAATCAGGGCTCAATATTGTTTGATAATTATCTAGACCAGGGGTGGGGAACCTGTGACCTCAAGGCCACATGTGACTCTCTAAGTCCTCAAGTGTGACCCTTTGAATCCAGACTTCACAGAATAAATTCCCTTAATAGAAGGATTTGGTCTATAAAACTTGGACTTAATCAAAAGGCTGTACCCAAGGACCCAGATTCAAAGCCTCAGGTGTGGCCTCAAAGCCACAGGTTCCTCAAAGTATTGGAGAAAATGTTAATAATAATAAAGATTAAACTACAAAATGTGTCGTACACACTCTCTCCCAAAGAGTTACTTGTTAAAGTTTAACTGGATAGAACCCAAGAATAGGTCATGTGCAACACCATGGGCCCAGAGTCTATGAGAAAGGGATGAAGAAGAAGGGTGTTTAGCGTTATCTCAGCCAAGGAAGAAGGAAGCTGGATTGTACAGAGCTGTGTCCTGATAGTCATGTGAGGGCGGATGGCTATCCCATTCCTCAGATCAGCCTCCAGAGACTATAATCTTACAACAGGTGAAGAGTATAATAAAAAAACGCTTTAAGATTTGGAAAGCACTTTACAAATATGATCCCTTTTGATCCTCACAACAACCCTGGGAGGCAGGTACTGTTATTATTATTCCTATTTTACAGATGAGGAAACTGAGGCAGAGTGCATTTGAGTGACTTGTTCAAGGTCACTAGGCAGCTAGTCAATGTCTGAGGTCATATTTGAACAAAAGGTCCTACGTTCTATCCACTGCACCTCTTAGCACAATGAAGAAGGAAGCTGGCAGGCTACCAGGGCTCACAGGGACAGAATTTGAACAGAAAATCTTTTTGAAGGGAGAGAACCCATTCTCAGGAAAGCCCGCAAAGGGGACTCAGGAAAGGGAATCATGAAGAAATAACCTCATGATCAAGGGTCACAGGGCCCAAAGTCTTCCTAAGATTATTAGAGAGGAGAGAGTTCTATTGTCAAGGAGAGAGACAATCACCTTGGCCCAAACAGTCGACAAGCATTTATTAATCACTATGTATCAGAGTCCTGGACAGTGCAGTAGGAGCTTAGGATACAGTGACAAAGAACAAAACAATCCTTACTCTCAAAGATGTTCTTTTGGGGGGATGGATAATTTTATTCAGACAGACTGAAAAACCGAGGATGTCTCAAGAGTTTTGGAGGTTTAGAATTCTGGTATCTTCAGAGGAGGGTGAGAGAGGCAAAAATCCTTGACTCATGGCTGGCGGTAGTATTGGAAATAGGGCAGGAGATCATATGAGTAAGTATTTTTCTTGTCTCAGAATCCAGGAGCCCAAGATTCCAACATGTCCAGATGGATGACTAGCAAGTCTTGGGTGAAAATGATACAGTCAATTTGTAATAGACACCCAGGAAGGCAGGAGAGAGGACTTGTTTGGATATGAGGAGGGAGAAAGAAACTCTGGTTGGGAAAACCAATTCTGAAAGGCTGAAACATTAGGTAACTTTGGCAAGCATATCTACCTTCTAGAGAGCTAGAAATGAGCTAGCAGTACTAACCTGTTAAAGGGCATCAGTCAGGAGAAAAGATGGTAAATTAAAAAAAAGAAGATGCTAAGGCCGAGTTCGCTTTGTAAGGTGTAAACTTTGTTGTTCAGTCTTTTCAGTGATGTTCAATTTTTCATGATCCCATTTGGGGTTTTCGTGGCAAAGATACTGGAGTGGTTTGACATTTCTTTCTCCAGCTCATTTTACAGATGAGGAAACTGAGGCAAACAAGGTTAAGTGACTTGCCCAGTGTCACACAGCTGGGAAGTGTCTGAGGCCAGATTTGAACTTAGTTTTTCCTGACTTCAGGCCTGGTGCTCTATCCACTGCATTGGCATACTCAGACCTTTCATTCCAGATTTTTTTTTTTCCTGTGGTGGGGCGGGCCTGCTTCCAGTCATGCGTGACTCTTTGCTGAGGAGGGGCTTGCATTGTAAGTTAATGAAAACTCTTTTATTTGTTGAACTTAAGATACTGATGACTTAAAGGGGGGATAGGGAAGGAAACATCTAACTCCTTCACCTCGCTGTTCCTTTCTAGCTATGAATCATGTTGGAATTGTACAGAGCTGTGTCCTGAGAGTCATGTGGGGGACGGATGGCTATCCCATTCCTCAGATCAGCCTCCAGGAGACTGTAATCTTACAACAGGTGAAGAGTATAATAATAAAGCGCTTTAAGATTTGGAAAGTGCTTTACAAACATGATCTCATTTGATCCTCACAACAGCCATAGGAGTCAGGTACTGTTATTATTCCTATTTTACAGATGAGGAAACTGAGGCAGAGTGTGTTTAAGTGACTTGTTCAAGGTCACTAGGCAGCTAGTCAACGTCTGAGGTCATATTTGAACAAAAGGTCCTATATTCTACCCACTGCACCTCCTAGCACAAATTCTGCTCAGGTTGGCCTAAGCCTGGGTTGGAGCTACTTTTTTTTTCTTTGGTCCTTTCTGATCTTAGTCCTGGCATTGGTTTAACTATGGCTCAAAGGCCAAATCCAGTGGCTCACCTGTTTTCATGCAGCTTGGGAGATAAGAATGGAGCTGTTGGTTATGTTCTGAAGGTTTCATCTACTTGCTTGGAACAAGGAATGACAAGTCTGAGCATGCTCTGTGGGGGTGGAGGTGGCCCCCAATAGACTTAGTCATCTGCTATTATATTACCATCCAGTGGCCCCCCTACCCCCCAGTTTCCTTTGCAGTACTTTGTTTCCCTTTCAAAAACATCTAGAGGGTATTGTGTTGTTTTTGTCAGGAGCAAAGGAAGTATCTGGGAAAGGAAGGAATCTACATTCCTTTTTCTTTGGGGGGCTGAATATTGAGGAACCTGGTACAGATTGGGCAAAAAGTAGCATGAAAAACAACCATCAGAGCATACGTCCTAAACCTTTTTTTGGTGATTTAGACTCCTTTGGCAATCTGGTGAGGCCTGTCGATCCCTCCTTAAAATAATGTGTGATAAAATATATAGAATTACAGAGGAAATCAGTTGGATTGTAATATAGTTATCAAAATATTAGGAAAAAATCAAGACATCATCTTAAGACTGCTGCATTTAAAGGACAGCAGTGAGCCAGGTCCTAGGGTTTCTTGAAGCTAAAGATGATATTCTCACTGGGTTGTGGGCAGTTGTAACAGCTCCTCTTTCTTATCCCTATTTCCCCATAACTAGGAAAACCAAAGGGTAGAGTCTAGAAAGAAAAAAAAAATTAAGAGACCAACTTAAAACTTTGAAAATGGTACACTTTACAATGAAAATGTAATTTTCAGAATGTAATTCTCTGCCTGGAAAAGTCAGGTATGAAAGCATCTTGAGCCTGGTGAAAGCTGTAATGAAGCTCTATAGTCTATCCTTAAAAATTATGAGACAGGAAACCAACTACTGAACAATGTTGAATAAATTTGCTTTTGTCCTGGGACTGATATTCAGATCCATAGGGCTCAAGAAAGGAGGGTAGGTCCTCAGAGTAAAACTTCTGCCCCAAATGCCTTTAATTTAACCAAGATACAATAATGACAGTGGCAAAAATCTTCCTCAGAGTTGAATAATTTTCTCTTTTAAAACCCTAGTAAGGTAGAACTCCAGATATTTTACCTTGTTTTCTACTAACACAGTGTAAATTTTGTGCAGGAATTTAAAAAGTTATGAAACTAAAGAGACATTTGAGGTGTACGTTTATTTTTGCTGTAATAGTTTACGAAGGATTAAGCTTTTAAGCAGACAAGGATTTACAAATCTGAATAGTGGCTTTCTAGTTATCCCCATGTGAAATGATCTGCTTTAGGAGGCCCTTTCCCATTTTCCCATTTTCCCTTTCCCTTTGCTTTGTGTGTATTTATCAACCAGGAAAGTTAGCAATGTCACCATTGCCAAATGGTGCGTGATAAGGAGAGAGATAAGATAGGAACTTTTTGTTATTATTTAGTCATTTTCAGTCATGTCTGACTTTGTGACCCCATTTGGTGTTTCTTGGCAAGGATACTGTAGTGATTTGCCATTTCCTTCTCCAGTTCATTTTATAGATGAGGAAATGGAGGCAAATAAGGTTAGTGACTTCCCCAGGGTCATACAGCTAGTGAGTGTCTGAGGCCAGATTTGAGCTGCTAAAGATGAATATTCCTAACTCCAGGCCTGCTGCTCTATATACTAGGTTGTGTCTCCTAGGACATTTCCTGCTGACTGCTTGTCCAGCTGCTGTTGATCTTGGTTCTCTTTATGTCCGGGCAGGTTATTCTAACTTGTGAAATCTCTGAATTTTCTTCTCTCTCACCTTAGATAACCAAGAGTTGGAAAAATTTCAAAGTAAATGAGTAAATAAAAACAGGATGAAGATTTGTCCACTGGGTGGCACAAGATCAAATCTCTCTGAAGCACTTTTTTTCTGAGTAGTTGTGTGTGAGGGTTTTTGGAAGTGAGATGTATAGTGATGAATTATTTTCTTTTAATAAACCCATAATGTATGTATTGGGCAGTTGAAATCTAGATGCAAAGTCAGGACCTCAAACCAATTGGAAGCAACTGTCAAGACCCTCTTAAAGCTGCCTTCTTTTAGTGAGAAAATATGGCTGTCAGGAGAAGATTTCTGCATCTAATAAGGGCTGCGGTTGACATTAAAATGGCAAAAAATTGGTCTCATCTGTTAACTACCATTTGTTAAGCTATATAACCAAGAAGGAATCCCCAGATGAACTTGGAGCATGTCATCAGAACCATTAAGGGGTATTTGAATATGGGCATTTTTTGTTATTTGATTAACAAATTGACATCATCACTAATGAATTGTTCTCTTTGGCCAGTGCTTCCCTTCTCCGCCCCCCTTTTTCTTTATTGATTTTTGAAAAGACAGTTGCTTCACTCTAGGTCTAACATATATGCAGGAGAATGATGTTTTCCTTGACAGTAATTTGAGTTTTCTAGAATGATTGAGTTTGATAGCTTGTGATCTTCCAAATCGTTTATGTAAAACATTTTGGCTTCCTTGGTTTTGGTGTCAGAATGATTTTTTTTTTCATAAAATGTTGAATATTTGAGTTTAAGGTATTATTTTTAAAAGAACATTTGGTTTCTTTCCTTTTGTCGTATTAGCTATAACTTGCCTTTAGAAGCAGAGACAATAGTAAAATCTATTGCACCATGTTGCCGAAATGAGTTGCTAGTAACTTCTCCTGGATTTGCAATTAAACACCCAAGCTAAATGAGCAACTCCATACCGAGTGGCTAATCGTCATGGTTGTTGCTCTGGGTGGTGAGGAAGCATGCAAATGAAACAGCCTCCTGACAGCTTAATCTGAGCACCCCGTCTGAAAGCTGAGTTATCAAACTGGCAAAATGCTTTAGAAAATGTAAATTGCAGAAGGTGTCTGAGTTCCAAAGCTGCCTTCCAATAATGTGTTTCACTTTCATGTGGCATTCTTGGTTTTTTCTTTTCCCCCCCAAAATTGATGTCTTCCTGATTGTCTATGGAAAGTGATCTAGATTGTTTGGGGGAAAGAAACCAGATTTAAACTTTAATATGATCTCTTGACAGAAAAAATTAGGATACTCACATTCTCATTGTATCTAGTTTTCTAAAAGCACAGTTAAGGAATTGCAATTGGTGGCTTCATCAGAAAAAGCCCTGCCTTGTCTCTTTTTAGTATTATAAGAGTGATGATAAAGATGAGGTAGGAAGTAATTTTAAAGATGTCGATAGAGTTTGGGAAGCCCCAAGAAGAAATGAATGAGGTGACATCCCCTTCCTTTTTTTCCTTTTCTCGCTCTTTCTTAATAAGGTGAGTCATTTTATGTGTCTGCTATAGCCAAGACAGATTCACTTTCTCCAGGTCACTGAACTTCAATTTTAGCAGAAAAGATTGTACTAAAAGTACCATGTCTTCTCTAGAAAACTTGAGTCTTTGGTGAAAAGAGATTAAAGGTACACTGTATACCTCTTTTATGACCATAAGAATCAATCTCTCCTCTTTTCTCTTCTCTCTCTGTTTCTTATATTATAATGAGTTTGAAGGAAGATTGTGGACATGCACGAGAGGTCTCGGATTGATGGAATGTACTGCATGAGAAACCCCTTGACTTAGCAGTAAGAGGGTCTCTTGAGTAGAATTGCCTCTTAAGTATTAAACCTGTTTGATATAAGAAGTGTGTGGAATAGAAGGAAATTGAATTGAGGGAATTGGAGGGGGTGGGGATATTATTACTGGGCACATCTAACATAGCTAAGTGTACAGGAATCTATAGGAAATTCCCCATGCCATTGTTCATTACCTTTGCTTATGCTCCTAGTTTTTAAAAAATAGTGCCCCCTTCAAATGGCATATGCCATGATTACCAAGGCCTTTAGGTAGCACACCTGGAGTCAGGAAGACCTGAGGTCTAACATGGCCTCAGACCCTTAACAACTGTGTGATGCTGGGCAAACAACTTAACCTCTCTCTGCTTAAGTTTCCTTATCTATAAAATAGGAATAAATTGTGAGGATGAAATGAGAAATTTGCAAACTGCACTGCAAACCTTTAAGCACTCTATAAGTGCCAACTGTTATCCTTAGTGTTGAGGGTTAGGGGGATATTCCCAGGAACATGAAATACGATCATATTTTCCTAGTTCATGGGAAATCTGTAGCACACCAGGTAGACATTATTGCTTTCCTTAAAGATTTTCAAGAAACTAGAACTCGTAGGCTCCCTTTAGTATTCTGTTCCTTTAAATGATTCAATAATTATATGAGGATGAAAGGGAGCATTTTTTTTTTTTTTTACAACCAGACTAAGATAAAGGGACAATAAGGCATAGCCTATATTCAACAGTTTCAGGATGTGGTTCTAAACCTTACCTCTCTTGTCCTAATAAAATAATTATTCATTGCCTTGTTTAAATGAATAGGAAACCACCTAATTAATGATAATCTGGTCAATCTACTGTAACATTTAAAATGTAAAACACCTAAAATCCGTAAACATTCATTTTAGGGCCCAGTGTTGTGCAGTTTTTTTTATTGGATCTTATTAGGTGATAATGGAATCCATGATTGTTAGTGTTTGATTCAGGGAAAATACAATTAGTTCTAGAGAAACACATTGTACATTAATGATGTCATTAAGATTAATGAAAATAAATGGGTGAATGAAGGATTTCAAACAGAACATAGAGACTTTGTATCAGTCTATAAAATCTGAGAAATATTTTTGAAAGAAGATAACATAGACACATCCCTGCTGGTTTCTTGGCTAGATTAGGGATAGAAGGTAAGCTTAGGGAATGTACATGACCAGATAGGACATGATTTGTAGTATTTAATAGGTCACCTTTCTGAAGAACATCACGTTTTGGCATATTTAGGTGGAATTGAAAATCAGATTTGCCTCAAAGATAATTTTTTCAATAGATCCACTCAGTAAGTGTGTGTTTGTGTGCTTATGTGTGTATGTAAAAGTATGCACATATTTGAGTGCTTTTCCATAGCATAATAGAATAAATTATTGTTAATTAAAAACAGAAGAAACTTTCTTTTTAATTAGCTAGGGAAAGAGAGGAGAAAACGAATGAGAGTCCACTCCAACAAGATCTTATACCCAATAACTTGACCCCCTCCTCTTCAAAAACAACAACAACAACAAAACCCTTCAATAGCTAAGAATTTAGAAAAAAAAATTGTTTTTTCAAAAAGGAAAATATTTGTTTTCTTTGTAGTTGAATGTTTAGGAAAATATTTGTTTTGTTTAGAAAAAGGGTAAGCCACAGAAACTTAGAAATTGTCAGACATCTGAGTTCCTTTTGTGAAAATATGGCCTTTTCATCAACCTCATTTTAATTTAAGCTAGAGAGACAGAACTACTCTTGGAGCAGAGTGGAAATCTGAATCCTTCATAAGCAAATGGTGAGGGAAATCATGGACAAGTCAGATTTGGCTTACACTCAATGCTGTAGTGGCCTTCTGGCTGCGCAGTCTTGTTTCACTTGCATAAATTCATAAAAACAACACCCCAGTACTGCCTTTTTCTCAGGGTAACCTTTTCTTCTGAGGACAAACATCAGTGAGAGTGGAAGGCCAGTTTTGCTTTTTTCATGACCAAGCTTGACTAGGCAAAGTCATGAGAACATATGTCATGACTAATGCTTAGTGCGGTGGATAGGTACCATATAGAAAGCCAAAAAAAAAAGTGAAAAAATGAGGATTGTAAAGAAATATGGAAAGATGTATAACATAATGCGATGCAAAGAGAGTAGAACTGTAATAGCTTTTTTTTTATTGGTGATGACTTTATATAAAAATTAATGCAAAAGGACTGACAAGGAGATTGGAAGGGGACAGAAAGTAGAAGGGTAAGTTATTTGCAAGATAAAGCATATTTAAAAACTTATCCACAGTACTGAGCAACTAATTATATGATTTTTTTCTTAGTAAAGTTTTTTGTAGGCAGTTTGGTGGACTAGTAGTTAGAACTCTGAACTTGGAGTCAGAAATATCCAAGTTCAAATCTTGCCTCCTGCATTTTATAGCTGTATGACTCTGAGCCAATCACTTAATCTCTCTTACCCTGTTTCCCCTTTGATAAAATCTGCTCTGTTGAGCAAGATGGAGTACTGATTCATGAGAATTCATTTTAGGAAAATAAAACATTTGAGAGGAAATTCAGGAGGACTAAATACGGGCATGCTGGAATTTTTGTTTGCTGGACTGAATGAACTGCAAAAATTGTGTTATCTTCTCCTTTCTTTATGAGTAACTTTCAGTCTTTGGAAAGAATTCATAGCAGATTCTACCCTTTATGTGTATAACAGAATGGCTATAATACCACCTATGCCATGGAGTGACATAGTGTGAGAACCAAATACAATAATTTATTTAAATAGCTTTGGCAAACATTAAAGCTCTTTGAAAAAATAAAAAATGTTTACTATTATTATAATTAGATTTATAGTTTTTTTTAAAAGTGACAATTTCTTTTATTTTGTTGTGAGTCTACTGGACACAACTCTGGACCAGGAGTAAATGGAGCAATGACCTGTTGCAAACTGGGCCCCCTTCACACTTTTCTGCACTGAAATGGGCATAGTTATTCCCATTTCAGCCTAATCACTACAGATAAATGCCAATACTGACTGGAGAACACTTTGGATGTGTCTGAGGAAGAACTCCATGAATTATCCATACCATAGCATTTTCTGAGACATTCCTAACTTTTAGGAAGAGAAAGTAGTCTTTTTTTGTGTTTGAAAGACCTTGTAGAGGATATGTGATAAAATTGTAAAAGGAAATTACTCTTGCTCAATCAAGATCCCAGATTTTTGACTTGGAAAATAGTATCAGTGTTAGCTCTGAAGTTGTGTTACCATAATATATTCATCAGTTAATGACTAGGAAGTGAATTCCATCCTTCCGTGTAAAGTAATGGAGTCTTAAAAGATTGCCTTTTCTTTTGAGGTGCTCAATAATCTAGGCCCTTCCCCTATCTCCAGGTCTGCAGACCTATCTGCTCTGTTGAACAAGATGGAGCACTGATCCATAAGAATTTGTTTTAGGATGATAGGGAAATAAAACAATTAAGGGCAGATTCAGGAAGAATAAATAGGGGCATGCTAGAATTTTTGTTTCCTTGGCTGAATGAACCCCCCAAAATGTGTTATCTTCTCCTTTCTTTATTAGAATAACTTTCAGTCTTTGGAAAGAATTCATTGCAGATTCTACCCTTTATGTGCATAATGGAAACAAGATCTGAATAAGAGTCTTGGCCAAGAATACTGAATTAATTTAACTCAAAGCCTCTAGGTAGATTTAAACTCAAGATTTAATCTTGAATTTCAGATTTAAAGCTATCAGTCTGTCAGTTTTCATTAGGCTAGTAAGAGCTGTATTGTAATCTGCATTTCTGTTTTTTTTAAAAAGTCATTATTAGAAAGATAGTCTACTCGGTCAGTTTATGAATGCATAGCTCACTTTTAATTAGCCATATTTCTATGCTTTATGGCCAATCTGATTCTAAAATCTGAAGGTGACTGCAGTCTGCTTTCTCAGAAGATTTTCCAGTTTGGTTTTTCACCTTGTGTTGACTTTTTTTTTTTTTCAGAAGCTTAACCACGTTATCGTCCTTTTAACCTAGATCTGATCTCCTTGTCACTGTAGGGAGAGAAAAGGGGGGGAAAAGTATGAGACGTGTGCTGCCTGAAAGCATTTTTGCAATCTCTGATGTCTTGGCTAGACTTGGAAAAAAGGAGAGTTTAGACCCGCTCTGGAGTTCTTGTTTGGGAGGATCTTGCAGAACACTTTTACAATGAATGAATACTTAAATGTTTCAGACTCTCAAAATACCATGGAAGTTCTGATCATAAAGTCACCCATCTGGATAGACTGATACCTCTACTTAAGTTTGTGGGGTATGTAGGAATCTTATTGTAGCCATGCTACTGATGTCCTTTTGGTCTTAGAATCATAGAATTAGAGCTAGTGTCCTTCTCATTTTATAGTTGAGAAAACTGAAGTCCAAGGAAGTCACTTGATTTGCCCAGGGTCACAATAGTAAGCATCAGAAATGAGAGATTTGAACTGGAGTCTTCTGCTCCCAGAGAGAGGGTTTTTTTTTTTCATTTGGCTGTGCTGTCTTCCTCTTTTTTCCTCTCAGACAATACATGAGTATTGGGATCGCGATCTTTCTGAGTATTAGGTTATGTTTTTGGCATCAGTTGTGTGTCTTTTAAAAAGGAAAACACTTTATTTAAGAAGAGCAAAAAGGAATGAGGTCATTGTCATATCTTCAGAAGTGCTTGCGCTTCTGCAGATATGAAAAAAATGAAGTTATATTACACAGTTTTTATTAGAAATGGTATATTTTGTGGGTTCGTGTGTTGGCAAAGCAGGGAATATTTTTCTGCTATGATTGATGTTAGGGCATTTATGAGGACAGTGTACTATATTTCATATGTATATGAGTGTGTCATTGTTAAAATGTTCAAAAGAAAATTATGTATATAATTTATATTTTATTATTTCCTTCAAGGATATAATTTTTTCAATACCATGATTCCTGTCATTTTGTCGGTAGTGATTTGATGGCTAATATGCCAGAAATAATTAGATTAAAAAAGGTGATGAAAACGTCAAGACAATATAGCATCTAGTGAAAAGCCTTAAGCAAAATTGTGCATATTACACCGTACAAAGCACCAATAGCATACATTATAAAGTCTCAAAGATTATAGACAGAATGGAAAATGGAGCTAAATGAAGGATAACGTGGGATGCCATATATTACATAGACATATGCATGCTGTTGACCTCACCTGCATTTCATGCTAATTGAAACACATGTTTGATAAAATGCTGCTCTTAGGCTAAATCCAGATTTTGGTCTTTTGTCAGTGGGAAAGTATTAGATGAGTTCATTTTTGGGTGGTGGGATTAATCCCATCTTTCTCTGGAAGGCAGTCTACCCTTGGTTTTGCTGTCCCGCTTGATAGTATTTTTAGATTGCCATGCTAACCTTCAGGTGTTTAAATTTTCTTTGGGTAACAATATAATACAAATTGTTGTTTCTTTTTGTGTATTAATCTTCAAATGCAGTTTTAAATAAGGTTCTGATTTTAGTTTGGAAAAAAAAATCCTAGTACTCATGGCTTACTTTGATCATTTGCTCTTAATCGGAGCTATTTTGAATAGCTATTTTGAATTGGATAGAATCTGATTCAAGGTTTTAGATACTGGATGGAAGTGGGAGTGAACCATTGTTCACTTAAAATGTGGTTTTTAACTCAAGAGCAAAATGATCTGGTTTGTATGAAACGTACAAAAATACTTTTAAATGTTCAGTTTTAATATTGTGCTTATTTAGACATGAAATACTCAGCTAGCACACTGGAGCCCACCCTGGTCATAAGCTGAAATATTCTGATGGAGAGATGAATAAATGAACCTGAGGATGCTAAAGTCTGTAATTGGAGCCCCCTTAGTTTTATGGGTAAGGGCAAGTAAAGTCCTGGGAATTTTTCCTCTCCTGTTTCATTATGAGAATTGTGTGATAGTAAGAAGGAGCCTAAAGGGAAGCACATGTCACTTCCATCTGTAAGCAGCTCCCCAGACCAAGTGGAGAAGCTGAAGTTCAGGGGGAGCTACCAGTGAGATGAATAAGCCAGGGAACAGTAATGAGTCCTCTCAAGAGGCAGAAGAGTGAAGACCTTCAAGCACATGGCCCCTTTTGGTCAGAGGGGGTTACCAAGAGGAAATGGAAGTGGCAAGGGCAACCCTTGGTATGGAGATGGTAAAGTCCATCTATACATTTTGTTGTTGTTGTTCAGTCACGTCCAACTCTACATGACTCCCATGGGCTTTGTCAGTGGGGTTTCCTTGGCAAAGATATTGGAGTGATTTTCCATTTCCTTCTCCAGTGTATCCCCATATTACAGGTAAGGAACTGAGGCAAATAGGGGTTAAGTGACTTGCCTAGGGTCACACAGCTAATGAGTGTTTAAGGCTGATTTGAATTCAGATCTTGACTCCAAAGTCTGGTACTCTATCCACTGTACCACCTATCTGCCTCAGTTTATACCTGCTCAGTGCCAAAGAACTACTTCCTTTATTCTGGGATAGGGCTAGGAGTGGAACCTCCCTCCCTTGCCCATGACCTGATTTCTCCAATCAAATAGTGTCAGGATCATCCTCTTCTCCACTTCTTCCTTTATGTCCTTGTGAGGCTTTATTCTAAGGAGCTGTTGGTGGGGGTGGAGAAGAGAAATCTCTGTTAAGAGTCTTCACAAATTTAAAAAAAGTATAAATCAGCGTGGCTACCAAGTGAGGTGACCAGTACAAAGAAGCTAGAATCATGAGCTGTTTTAAAAAAAAAGTTAAGAAAATGCTGTTTTGTTACAGGATGCTGCAAGAGTTTCTTCTGAGCAATTAAAGTCTACCTACAGTAAAGACTCCATAGAGTAAAGTAACGAAAAACCAACATAAAGTTTATGGGAGTCTATCTTATGCTTGACTAAGTGCAAAGCTTCAGGTCACAGTGACTGAAAGGCTGGATTTTGTTTTTGTGGAATGATAAATACCTGCCTGTTCCATTTAGAATGATGAAAGCTTAGAGTCGTAAGATTTTAGAGCTCGAAGAGTCTCCCATTCTTACACGCTGAGGGGTTGAACCTCCTCAAGAGTCGTATTAGCTAAGTGGAAACTGTGCCTGAGAGGGCCTCATGTCTCTGGCCATGCTCTTGCTGGGCAGTCCCTCCACTTGCTTCCTTACCACGGCATCCTCCTGGCCTTAGGATTTCTAATTCTCCTTACATTGTGTCCTGTCCACTGGGCTGCCTGAATTCTGATGGTTTCCTTTACTCACCAAAGGAGATTAGTTTGAATTTATTCCTTGTTAGAAACATCCCTTTGCTTTCATATTGAAAGTTTTCTACCAACCAAGTGCACCAGATCCTTTTTTGGTTCACATTCTACATATGACAGTGATGCATAGGAGAAGGATAGGTGGAAATTTTAAGGCTGAATTTGAATATGAAGTATATCTTGGATTAAATCCCAAATTATGGATGCAGTTGGTCATGGTGAATTTCAAAGCTTCTCTGCTATTTTGGCTGATGTGAGGACAGAATCAGTGCAACAACACAGCCCACACTTGCTACCAATGGTCCTGGGAATAGATGTGGAACCTCCCAATATGTACTGAGACATGACCTGCTCTGCTCCATCCTGCTTTACTAAATTATTTAAGAAAAGCAAGAGTACTTATACTACCAAGCCAAAACCTGGGATGGAGATGTTTACTAGAGTGGGTAGGTGCCTGGGCTCCGTTCCTGCTTTGTTGTGTTTCACTAAGATACAACAACAACCATAACCACCACTGCTGCTGCCACCATGACCCATTTTTATAACACTTTGAGATTTGTAAAGTACTCCCATTTGATCTTCATGACAACCCTGTGAAGTAGCTAGTTGCATTATCCTTGTTCAAAAGATGACAAAAGTCAGTCTGAGAAAGGCCAAGTGACTTTCTCAGAGTCACACTTTTTACTAACTGAGGCAGGACTTGAACCCCAGTCTTCCTGGCTCCAAGACCAGCACATAATCTCCTGTGCCACCTACATGTATTCATCAATGTCTTGGCCCTTTGTAATTTCTCTATAAACCAAAAGGCCAGATGCTAGGCTCCTAAGCACCAAGATCCTGATCCAGACACTGGAGCTTCTTGCCATCAAAAAACTTCATCCTAAGATGCCAGTCCTGATAAGGAATTAAGCTCACAGGCTAAGCTTCAGAGTATCTACTGACTGTGCATTTGGCCATGCCTTGGCTCACTTCTTAAACAGCCCTAGTCACTGAATGAGCCTCAGTCAAAGTGAGAACTCTGAAAGATTTTAGCTTAAAAAGGCCAAGGTCTCCCACTGCGTCTGGGACTGTCTCCAGTCGTCCTGATCTATATCTGGCCACTGAAACCAGATGGTTCCGGAGGAGAGAGTGAGACTGGTGACTCTGCACAGCCCTCTCTCACTTAAGTCAATTCATTTGCAAGTCATGGCATCACCTCCCTGATGTCATGGTCCTCTTTGGGAGTGAAGGACAAACCACACAACACACAATGGGATGAGGCAAAGGAAATGGGGCTGAATGTGAGTTCCTTCAGGCTCTTGGGGGAATCAGTCATCAGATACCTCCTGTCCCAGGTGCTCGACTCCTTCTCCTTTTTGCTTCGGTGTGTGAGGGAGAACATACTGACATCCTCCTCCCCAACCTCCCCCTCCCAATCATCACAGAACCCTTGAGGATGGGGTCCCCACCATGTCAATGGTAGCTTTCTATCTATGACTAGCAGACTCTTGCCTCTTTTCCTTTTCTCTGTGACTGATTTGATGAAAGCTCCCTTCTCTCTGCAGTCACTACCTGCTCTCTCTGCCTCCTCCTCTGTCCCTCTTCTGTTTCTTTTCCTCTCCTTTTTTGTGCCCTCTTGGACATTCAATCATGAACAAACTCCTCTTTGTCTTAGACGACCTTGTATTCTTTGTGCTCAAGGAAGTCTGGTTTCCTCCAAAAAACACCACATCCCCAGTCACCCAAAAGGAAGCTTTTCTTGATCCCCTTTCTAGTAGTGGTTTCCTTCAGTCAATTCCAGTTTGTTCTGTGTCTATCTTGTTTGTGCATAGTTTTTTTTTATGTTGCTTCTCCCATTAGACTGTGAGTTATTTGAGAGGAGTGTCTATGTTTTGCTTTTTCTTTTTATCCCCAGCACTTAGCACAGTTCTTGGCACAAAGTAGGTGTGCCATTAATAAATACTTATTGACTGAGTGGG
The DNA here is from genome assembly GCA_028646515.1 of Pseudochirops corinnae. Classification (NCBI taxonomy): domain Eukaryota; kingdom Metazoa; phylum Chordata; class Mammalia; order Diprotodontia; family Pseudocheiridae; genus Pseudochirops; species Pseudochirops corinnae. The sequence goes on from CM053587.1 coordinate 99,389,582, forward strand.
TGCTTCTCTCATTCTGGATCAGGAAGGGAAGAAAGTTTGCTTCTCAGTGCCCCTTCTATCCTTCCTATATGCCACCATCACTTTATTCCTTACATCTATGTTCAGTCATTTCAGCCATGTCTGACTCTCCATGTTCCCATTTTGTGGTTTTCTTGCTAGAGTGGTTAGCCATTTCCTTCTCCAGTTCATTTTACAGAGAAGGAACCTGAGACAAACAGGGTGAAATGTCTTGCCCCAGGGTCACGCAGCTAGTAAATGTCTGAGGCTGGATTTGAATTCATGAGGATGAACCTTCCTGATGGCAAGCCCAGTGTTCTATCCACTGTGCCACCAAGATGACACCATACATCTGCATCATCCAATAATAGCGCCTCCTTACCTCCAGGATGTTTTAACTCCTTCTTCAGTGAGTTCAACACCTGGGTCACAGTTTTTCTCTCCATCTCATTGCTTTCTTTATACTTGGGGAATTCACTGTATATGTTGCCTCCTCAAACATCTGGCCTCCTGGTTATCAGTCTTTTCAGTTCCCATACTCTGTACCTTCACTGTTTTCATGGTGATACCTTCTACCTCACCGTCGGTAGTATTGATAAACCTAGAACCAGCAGGGATTTCAAGGGCCAGCAAGTTAAACTGTCTCCTTTTCCAGAAGGACAAGCTGACATCTGGAGACATGAAATGATTTGTTCTGTGGCTATGATCCAGAACTCTGAATTACCTCTCCATGATCATACCCTTTCTAGGCTTCAATATTTCCCTTTCTTTAGAGAAAGAAAGTTACTTCATCCCATCTTGATCTCCAAATCCCATTGACTCTTTGCTGGCTTTACTTCTCCCTTTTTTTATTCTTCACCCCATGGCTTTCCAGTTCAACTATGTACTGATTCTGCTACTTAATTACTTGTCCCCTTGAGAGCAGGGATTGTGCTTTGTTTTTCTTATTTTGATCCCCAGCATTTCTCATGTGGTCTTGTACATTGTAGGCACTTAATAAATGCTTAAGTGTAAGAAGTTTACAGATTTGGAACTGGAAGGGTATTTGAGATCATCTAGTCTAAAACTTCCCATTATACAGTTGGGGAAACTGAGGCCTAGAGAAGTTAATCACCTGCTCAAGGTCATACAGGCAAATGACTTATTTATGTACATTGGGAATTAAAAATTATAAATGACCTTATTGTGAATGTACTACTCAACACTTTCATGGTATATTCTGATGATCCTTCTTAAACAGTGCATCTATTGTCAGTGATATTTTTATTTTACAGATGGATAAAATATTAGGATGAAGGAGTGAGTGGGTGTCATTTATCAACAGTTAATGTTTTAGTTCTTTAGGTGCAATGTCTTCCCTTGTGAATAAGCATATATATATTTTATATACACACACACATACATATATATACATATATTACACATACATCTATTGTAAAAAATGACCATCAAGAGAACCAATATGTCTTGTGATGATATATGGACCATTGATTAAGGGGAGTGGTGAAACAGTGTGGTTTTCTTAAGTTTTGAGACAAAGCAAGTCCTTTTTAAAACTCTGAAGAGGCATAAAAATGCTTTCTTTTTCCTGGAATGTTGTCATGGTGACAATTCCCAAGATACCCAAGACTCATCATCCTTTTACATGGGGTGGTGAGTCTTGGATATTTAATCCCAGGCACTGAGATTAAATATTTCAAATGTTTGTGTCATTTAGGGACTCCAGATGTGGAGATAAAAAACAGAGATGTTCTCTTAAATAAAGTTGTATGTGTTCAAAATCTAACTTTAGAAGTGTTAGAAGAAATTGATCTAAGATTGGATGACCACCTATCTAGGGCTTTTAAAGAGATTGTTGTCTTGGGTAAGTGGGTAAGGTCTCTTTCACCCTCAGAAATTTGATGACTTTTAAGAATCAATCCCCTCCTCTCTACCTTAGCCCTTAATTTCAATGAGTACTGGATGGAAGTCTACAGAGAGATGCTTAGAAGTAGATTAACACTAGGGAGTAGGAGCTGTGATGGTGGATGGTGGAGGTATGGTGGGTGAACCCAAATTTCTAATTTCAGTAAGATCAGGGACTGTATTTTATACTCGTACCAGCATTTTTACCATTTTTTGTTTCTCTTTATCCTCTCTTTCTCTCCCCCCTCAATCCTTCCAGCCTAGTAGTGTTGGTCACTCAGTATTGAATTAACAACTATTTGATTGATTAAGAGTTACTATAAGTCCCCTAGATTGAAGAGAAGTGGAAATGTAGGGAGACAATGTGATAAGAGGGAAGCAGGGCCATTTGTTCCTGAATAACCAATACAAATTGTTATTTTTCTGTCCTGAGCTTATATTAGGTTGCACAAACTACATCAGGATTTTTTGTTATAGCAGGTGACTTTAATGTAGGCATAGACTAAGATGATTTTTAAAAGACCTTTCCAATTTTAAAATCCTTTGAGTCTGTGCCTAGAAGAAATACTCAAATGACTTCTGACAGTGATTTTTGTTGTTGTTAGACAAAGAACTCTTATTCTGATTGTCAGCTAGGACTTAGAATTATTTTTATTTTAGGAAACTGTTTGTTGTAATAATATTTATTATAACCAAATTTGACCCACATAATAGTGTCCATTCTGTGAAGTAAATTATACTCAGAACTGGCTGTGCAGGAGGGTATCTTTGCACAAGATTTGTTTTCCACTTTAAACCTGTCTTTGGCTTTTAACATTCTAAATAATGACAAAGGCTGGTAAATTCCATTATTTGGATGTATGGAAGCTAAGATATGCACAAGTTGATATCTTGTAAATTTAATCTCAACAATGTGAATATATCCTATAAAGGTGTAAAAACCATAGAAAACCAAGCCTTGTAATGGCAATCCGGACAGAAAGCTAATTAGTCAGTACCTATGAATGGTGTCATCAGTCTAAGTTTTTATTGCATTTTTAATACATAGTTTATCTTGATGAGAAAATCTGTAGACATAGGGTAAGTGTAGCAATTTTCCTTTTACTATTCCCTTAGCTGAGCTGTTATTGCTTGATGTTATTCTTTCAGCTGTCTTTTATTTTTGTCCCAAATGTTTTTGCCTCTGGCTGGTTTTATTTCTTTAAAATGTATGTGTATCCCTTCTCAAAGTGATGCCTTTTGACAGGTAATCAATATTTTTTCATACTAGATTTGATGGTGCTATGGTCATAATCCTTGTCTTAGGGTTAGTTAATGGTTGAATACTAACCTAGATTTTTATCTAATTCTTATCCTTTGTTAAGAAATGTACCTTTTCCCCTCAGCCAAGTTTCCACTCAGCCACTTTATACCCATCAAAGCTCCCACTGTCCCTGAAAAGTGTTATAGGCTACGTGGGTGCAGTTGCTATCAGAAATTCATCCCACTTGCCAGTGAGACGATATGTCCTTCAGCTTTCCTTTCCAGCTAGACTAATTCAAGCATGACAGAAAAGATACTCTTGGACTCTAGTTTTGGGATCAGGAATTTGGCATTTCCTTGAGATCTCTTCATTAGTGGTGAAGCTTCCTTTTTTTTTTTAGAGTCCTCTTATAATTGGTGTCTATCCTTCATTACCCTCTTTCTACTTAGTGACAAAAAGATGCATCAGTTCCTGGCATTACAATAGAAGTGGGTATATGCATCTTGATTGTGTGTGTGTGTGTGTGTGTGTGTGTGTGTGTGTACGTGAGCATGTGTGTTTAAAGTTCTGTTCCTAGAGACTCCAAAGATCTTTCTTAAACTCTAAATTTGGATTCTCTGTGGATGATGAAGGCATAACAGCTGTAAGGTTATCATCACCTGCTGCCAGGGTATTGTTTCAGGAACCAGTCTAATATCAGAGGGATGAAATGCCTCCAGTGCTAAGGTGGGAGAGCTAGGTGGGAAGGGTACATCTGGCAGAAGGCAGGTAAGAATTGTGATTCTTTTTTGTTTTCATAGAAGAATAAATCTACGTTTAGGGCAAAGTCATGGGCAGCTAGGTGGCACAGTGGATAAGGTGCCAAGGCTGAAGTCAGGAAGACTAGTCTTTTTGAATTCAGATCTGGCCCCAGATACTTATCAGCTGTGTGACCCTGGGAAAGTCACTTAATCCTGTTTGCCTCAGTTTCCTCCCCTGTGAAATGAGCTGGAAAAGGAACTGGCAAACCACTCTAGTAACTTTGCCAATAAAATCCCAAATGGTGTCATGAAGAGTCAGATGGGACTGAAAATTACTGAATAACAACAACAACAACATGGGGTAGTAGTAGTGGGGAGGGCATCCATTCTCAGCAGTCTTTGTTTTGTTCCTCTTGACAGGTAACTCACAAGATATGTCTTTTTTGGCTATTTAATTAAAATGAACCACTATTTTTTTCTGTTGTTTTGGTTTTGGATGGTTTTTGTGCTACTTTGGTTTTAGAGATAGGACCACTCCTGTGCATGAGTGTGGACTAAAAATTCTCTGGGGTTTTCATCCTTAAATGGTATCAAATGAACAAACCTAAGTGGTAGACACTCTCTTGTGCTTCTGAATTGGTACCTCTGCTACTGATGGAATTTCTTGACAAGATTGTTCTTTGTATATCTAGAGATACATGCAAAGGCCAGTTTTGAACATAACATGCAATCAATTTTACTCTGGGGTTAGATTCTTAAATCCCTAAGCTATTTTTAATGGCATAATCTAATCAATTGATATCAAACCTAATAGTCTGATGACAGCTGAGAAAAGATCAATGGCCAGTTTAACAGCAGGTGTCTAGATAAGAAAAATATTGAAATACTTTTTCCCCCCTTTGTGGAATATTTTTATGTGATTTTTTTTTTAATTTAGGATTTAGTTAGCTGAAATGATTTTTTTCACATTCTCTGTCTCTTTCCTCTCCTTTCCCTATCATTATCATTGTTATCATCATCATCATAACCTCCACCACTACCATCACCACCACCATCCATTACTTCATGTTTTTTGTTCTTTGATCCCTAGCCCCTAGCACAGTGCTTGGCATATGTTGTTGTGGAGTCATTTTTTAGTCATGTCCTTATCTTCATGGACCCATTTGCAGTTTTCTTGGCAAAGACACTGGAGTGGTTTGTTATTTCCTTCTCCAGCTCCTTTGACAGATGAAGAAACTGAGGGAACCAAGGTTAAATGACTTGCCCAGGATCACACTGCCAGGAAGTGTCTGAGGCCAGATTTGAACTTATGTCTTCCTGACTCCAGGCCCAGCACTCTATCCACTTCACCACCTAGCTCCCTCATGGACACATGCTTGATAAATACTTATTGATTTGTCCTTTGGACTAAGTGAAGTCATAGTAATTCTAGAGGTAGATAGAGTGACTAGTTCCTAGTCTTGTCTCCTAAGATTAAACAGTACAATTCTTGATTTAAGTATCCTAAGCACCTAAATCAAGGGAAACTAATTTATTATGAAGAAGTAATATTGGTATAGTGTTACTTCAGTGCTATGCCAATAATGAAAACTTAATATTCAACTCTTGGTTGCATTGAATTGAAATAAGATGAGGGTGAACAAAGTAAACAAGCTGAAACAGACTGTGAAATTGCACATGATGGGAATTTTTTTTTTACTGCTTATAGACTATAAATAGGTTAATAGTTCAGCTAATGATGGCGTTTAATATTCCCCCTTCCCCCTCCCCTTTATGTTTTGGTCAGCTGTTAAGATAACTAACTTACTGTTTTGAGGGAAATTAAAATACTAAATGTCTCCACGCTTAAGATGGGAATCCACTTGCCTAGGTGTTTATGTAAATGAATTGGCTTTTCAAGCTGCTAGGTAAATCACCAGTGTTGACTGGGAAGGCAGCTTGTGCATGCGGCTCCGATTTGTTTTCTTTGATGCCATCAGAAGGATGAGAGGGAGCCAGGCTTGGCTGTGCTGTTGGACCGACCCTCTAGGCTCCAGATTTTCACCATCCCTATGGGCGACCTCCTTTGACACAGCTCTCGCTGCTGATTTACTGAGCCACTTTGACCTTAGAGTGGCTTCCGAAAGGGCTGTGCTTAAAGCCCCTTCCCTTCAGCACCGGGCGGTGCTTGGGTTATTGTTCCGGAGGAGGAGAAGTCGACCACGGTCAGGGAAGAGGCATCCCTAGGATTTCCTCTGTCTAACAGCTACCCCCGCCTGGATAAACGCATTAGGTGACCGGAGCCCACTTGCTGCTTTGTAACACTGCTGCAAGCATTCATGATCTCTGAAGTTGCTGGAATGAATAACTAAACTGGAATCAGCTGACTGCCCTGCTCCAATCAGATAAACCGTGATGTAAGTGTTTAGCAGCTGCTAGGATCTGAATTAGCGTGCTGAAGTAGAGGTGTGTGTAGTAGAGCATGGCTAGACTCTTGTGGAAGGACTAACCGAAGGCAAGGAGGGAAATGGATGAGTCCAGCATCCTGAGGAGAAGAGGGCTCCAGGTAGGATACTGTTTCATTCAGTTGATGTAGTCTTTGCAATGCTTAGCCGTTGAGGTTTTCAAAGTTGCCGTTTCTTCATTCCTGTACCGTACACAAATATGTGAACAATTTATGGTGCCTACTTGGCAGCGTGATAGATTGTGTCTCCCATTACAGGTGGATCATATTCCAGGGTTCATTCAGGAGGGTTTCATTGTCAGAGATGACAGATAAGGTTTGGAGTTTTTACACTTTGGTTCTATGCCCAAGAATAGTTAAATTTGGGGAGCTGTGCTGACAATTGATCAGCAGATCTGGCAATACTGTCAAGTTCATGCAAAGTCTGTCAAGGTTCCTAACTGTTGACTTCTGAAAACGCAGTGCGTGGTAACCTGTCAAGACTAACCTCACGGCTTTCAGCATCTCTCTGCTCTCACTGCAGATGTGTGCAGCTGTTGGCTCTCGGAGTTTCTCCTTGTCAGTGATATGGAAGTTTCTGCCCATAGCTCAATTGAAGTTCCTTTGTAGTTTGTAAATGCTGAAATCTGAAAAGAGATGTACTCGGCCAGTTTGCTTTTTGTGCCTGAGTGTTTCCTAATTACATTACTGTGATATTAACATAAAAATGCATTCCAAATTGAAACTTGGCAAACAGGAAACTTGGGGGGAGGGTACATCTGCTTGGCACTTTATAAGTTTTTTTTTTTTAAGTCAAACATAAATTAGTTTGAAGTTTGGCTATTTAGGCCTCTTTCCCTCCCTTTCTTTTTTGTAAGAGATATTTTGTTTGTGAAGTAATTTTAATCTGTGGCTAATCATTAGTCATATAGAATAGTTTTTTTTAGTACATATTTTCTGAAAATGGAAACCTAGGAGCATAGAGCATGTTGCACATGTTAAATTTCTTCCAGATTCATTACTTTTAAAAAGTATTTTAAGTACCATTGACCTTTGAATCACTGTGACATACTGTCTTCCCTGCCTATCTGTCTGCTTCTTCGTTTTAAGTACCAATTTTTAGTCTGGAAACCCCAAATGATTCATATTATAGTGTTGTAACATATATCTGAGCAGACTAAAAGATTAGTTACATGAATAAAAAGGAGTAAAACCAGAACTTAAGGTTAAATGTCATAGGTATTGTTCCAAACATAGGCAAAACAAAGTGCCTCCTTAATGATTTTCAGTGTTAGCCATTGTTTTTGAACATACAGCATTGTTAGTCACCCTCTGCTATGAATTTCCTTTTCTTTGTTTCCATCACATCTATAAAGTTCTTGCAATGCACAGCTGTTTGTCCATGTCCTATGTGGGGTCACTAGTTAAATATGGAGCAGTTCTTTGTTTTAAAAATGATAAACTCCATCCAACTCCAGTTTTCAAATTCCCAGCAAACTGAACACTAATAACTATTTCCTTCCTCAGTAAAGCAGTCTACCGTGGCAGATATTTTTGTGTATGCTTTTGAGAAATATAGAGCATATGTAAATAGAATTTGCAGAAACTCCTTTATCTTTGTGTCATATAAATGATTATTGTACAACTCACATAGATACATATTTCCTATTATAGGATATATATTCAAAACTTAGAAGGTACAAAGTCAAAACATTTTGTATTCTTTGCTAGTTGAAATTGCTAAGTGATTTTTAGTTTTACTATAACACTATTAAATATTAAAAGGTATCATAATTTAAAATAATTAAAAACTGAGTAACATCTCACACTTTAGTTCTTAAATTATTCTTAGATACAATATTGTCCATTACTACTCCTAAGAAATATCTCTGAATGTTCTTCCACACCCCCCCTAAAAAAGAAAACACAGACAAAGAAAAAAACAACCCAACTTACTACAATATAGTGGAACCTCCATTAATAGCATTTTGAAGTGGTAAGATCACAATAGCCCAAAAATAGATTTTCAAGAACATTTTCTATAAAACCTGCAATAGCCTACTGTGTAATGCATAAAGAATGTCTGCTTTCTAACATAAAGAGATAAAGTCTCTACACTGGTGAGAGCTTGTGTGTGTTTATATATAGACATGATTATGCATTTCTGCCCCAAAGTCTCAAACCTTATTAGCTACTACTTCATTTTGGTTTGAAAATGCCTGTTTTGTTTTTCATCCCATTACGAGTAGCATATTTTTGGGGAAAAATGACATCATATGTAACTGTTTTAAGAAAATCTGAAGTTTTGAAGTATGTAAATTGGGAGTGTGTGTGTGTATGATCATTTGCAATACACGGAAGATATCCCTGGAGGATTCTTTTAAATCTTCTAATCAATTTGATGTAATTGGTAAATTTTTTTTATTAACATAAAAGTTTTTTCAGGAGCACATTCCTTATTATAAAATGAGATCCTGCCATGTTAGCTTGGCACATGGGGCAGTAGTTAAATCTGACTGATTTGCTTGGCTGTGTGATGGTAGGTCTCTTAAGTTCTCTGATCCAGTTTCCTCCTATTTCAAAGAGGGATGATATTGCCTGCCGTACCTACTTCAGAAGCCTGTTGTGAGTATAAAATAATAGCTGCAAATTTTTTTGGAAAAGTTCAGGTAGAACATAGGCCCTAGGACTTGTTATCTCTCTTGGTAGCTACCATTGCCATAAGTGATGTGAGTTTTTCATTTTTGTTTTTAAATGAAAGTATCTGTACTGGTAACACTCAACTGGTGTCATTTTTTTTTTTCTTTAGGCAGGACAAATAAGTAGGAAAAGTGTGAAAATGTGCTGATGCCCCATTCATCATTAGGACAGACTAATGAAGGACACTACCGTACAATATTGCACACAAGAAACGGTTCTAGGTACATTGTAGTGTCTGTTGACATGTCACATTGCTAGCTGGTTTTTTTTTTAACACAACTTAAATTATTTTCTTAAAAAAAATCCAAGGTATGTAGATTTGCTAATTTACTAGATCATAAGACCATAGAATTAAAGCTCAAAGAGACTTTAGAGTCTTCAAGTCCAACACTGTTTTTTACAGATGAGGAAACTGAGTCACAGATAGGTTAAGCGACTTTACCAGGGACACACAACTAGTATTTGACGTGCAATTTGAATGTAGGACTTTGCTATCTATTATACCACCTTCACCTTTTAAAAATAAAATAAACAGACTCAACTTGTATCACACAGTTCTTGGAACTCTCAAACATTTTTTTTTTTTTATGAAAGGTGAACTTTGAAAATTATTTTTTTCTGACCCTATAGTTTCCCAGAAGCATGAATGCCTCAAAAAATGAGAACAGAAAGAACTGAGTTGTTCATTGTAAATGCTTGTAGTTTTTCATCTTTTGAATGGAATGTATTAATATTTTCTGTCCTCCTGATGGCACTTCAATCATAGCCTTTGAAATGAAACGCATGAGGAAAGGGGCCCCAGTGTTCCTACTGTTAGAATGCAGGAAACTTCTCAGGTTTCATCTCAAAACTCAGAAAATTCTGAAGACTGAATAGGCTTCAGCAGACTCTGGACTTGTGGCAATTTGAATTTTTAGACAGGTCTAATTTATCAAAGGATAACTGGCTCCTTCCGGCCTCATATTCATCATACAAGAATCATATATGTTTTTCCATCTGTCGGGGGAATGAATTGTTTTAGAGACTTGAATTGCATGGTCTTTCTTTGTCATTTTAATGGAAGTATACATATACTTATTAAGGGTGACTAGTTGGCTGAGGAGATATGAACAGGTAATATTCTGAGGGTATCCACCTCTACAAAGAGCCAGATGCAACCACCAAAGAAGTCAGCATCTTTCCCTCTTACTACTGGCCCCACAGGCTTTCCTTTCCCAGTTAAAAAAAAAAATTGGCAGTGTCCTCCACTAAATGCTGACATTTCTGCATTCAAAGTTTCAGTTGGAACTAAAATGTGGAAAATATTTTCCTAGACCAAACAACCCCCAATCCCTGCTTAAACCGTTAGATTCTTGAGCTTATGTCCATAGCCTCCTTTGCCATTCTCCTTCCCCACCCTTCTTCTAAATTTCTGTCATTCCTTATTCTGTCTGAGCCTTAATTTGTCTCTGATCTTGCCTTGGAATTCAGTTTTGGGAAGCATAGAAGCAGGTGGGTTTATCCTGGGCTGTTTCTGTATCCAAATGCCATTTTAGCAAGACTTGAATGAAGGTTGGTCAAGTTGGAACAGCTCAGTGTTTTTCTGTCTTAGAACCATAACATTATGATTGCTCCCTTTATTTTTGGCTTCAGATTCCATGGTGCATTCATTCAGTGGGAGTGGTGGTCTCTCTCCCACTCTTCATTTGAGAACTGATGTAGTTATGGAGCTGTAGCCCGGTTCAGAGGACTATGAAATCCACATTAGAAACACTTGTGACCATACTAATGCCTTTTCAACATGAGGTGTTTTTATTCTCCGTTAATTGCAAAAGAGGTTATTTTGAGCAGGAGAAGTGGGCATGGTAAATAGACTCTCTGTTAGATATTGAGGTCATTAGTAATATTCTCTCTGTACATGTCTAAGCTATGCTTGGCAGCCGGCAAATCATTTAACCATTTAGGAGTTCTCTTTCTCCTTCTTAATATAAAGGCAACAATATAATCAGCTCTCAATTTCGAGACTAATGGTTCTAAGGGATATCCTGGACAAATGAGATTTCCACATACTCCCTTGCATCAGACTTTAGCCATTACTTTCTCCCCTCAATAAATATTTTGTTAGGGGTGTTGATAAGTAGTAATGTTGACTCTTTGGGTGTTAGCTCCCCTTTCTTCCCCCCACCCATTATCCTCTGTCATGCTTATGAAGTAGACAAGGATGTTTTTCCTGTTCCATACATAAAGGCTTTCCCTACTCGTATCTCAGTGGCAGCTAGGTGGCCCAGTGGACAGAGTGCTGGGACTGGAGTCAGGAAGTCATAACTGGAGTCAATTATGTCTACTCTTTGTCACCCTAATTGTTTTTTTGTTTGTTTGTTTTTGGCAAAGATACTGAAGTGGTTTGCCATTTCCTTCTCTAGCTCATTTTGCAGATGAGGAAACTGAGGCAGACAGGGTTAAGTGACTTGCCCATGGCCACATAGCTAGTAAGGCCACATTTGAAGTCAGGTCTTCCTCACTCCTGGACTAGCACTCCACTTTACCACCTAACTGCCTCTTTGACACTATCCTAATGTAAGGCATTATCATTTCATATGTGTATTATTGCAATAACTTCAGTTTGCCTGTGATCCATACTGTAAACTATTGCTAGACTTAATTTCCTAAAGCAACAATTTCCTTATACTATTCTTCCTAAATTTCATTGACTCCATATTTCTTAGAGAAAAGGATCCAGGCTTCTTTCCTTGGCATTTATGGTTGTCTTTGATATGAACCCAACCTACCTTTCCAGCTTGATCTCAGGCTAGCTACTAAGTTTTTTGAACCCTTCACTCTGGCCAAATTGGGCTAATTTTCTGCTCCTCAGATATATCAACTGTCACACCATGTTGCTTCTGCTTTTTTTTTTTTCTTCCAGTGCAGTGGGAAGAGAGTTGCATTTGAAGCTAGAGGACCATCATTCATATCTTGGCTTTGCCACTTAATTGACTAGGTGACCCTGGGCAAATTACTTCAACTCTTTTGGGCCTCTATTAGGCTCCTTTGTAAGATGACAGTTGGGTCAGATGACTGGTCAAGTTTTAGCTCTAATTTTATAATTCTAGCATCTTTTAATTGCAACCCCCTGCCCTTTTCTCTATGGATCCAGTATTATTCATCTTTCAGATAACAGCTTAGATCAGTCCTCTTCAGTGAAACTTTTCAGTAGCCACTTCAGTTGACAGCAGTCTTTCCTTTCTTCAAACTTCTCTGACACTTAATCATCCACATCACTTCTTTCAGCACTTAATTATCTAATGCCTTTAGGTTTCTAATTGATTCCTTGCTGTATACCTTGTCTTCCTCTCCCTCTTGAGTAGAATTTCCTTGAGAGTAGGAAGTTTAATAATTCTCATGTCTGTTTAACATCCCCACTTAATACAGTTTTTAGAATTGAAATAAAAGTGATGCATCCCCCCATTCCCTATTCTCCACTGCTTCCCAGATAGTTAAGAAATTCCAGGCATTCTGGAAAACAATCTGGACCTATGACAAGAAAGTTAACAGACTGTGTGTGTGTGTGTGTGTGTGTGTGTGTGTGTGTGTGTGTTAACAGACTGTAGATAGATAGGTATGTATACACCCTTTGACTTGCTTCTACCACCACTAGGCTTATATCCTAAAGAGAGCAAAGCAAGAGAATAAAATGTGCATTTAAAAAAATGTTTGTAACTGCTCTTTTATGGTAACAAAAATGACTTAAATTATAGGGTGTGAATCTAATGCAATATTATTGTGCTATAAGAAGTGATGAAATGAACAGTTTCAGAGAAAACAGGGAAGACCTTTTTGAACTGATGGAGAGTGAAGTAAGCAGAACCAGAATGATGATTTATAAAATAACAATGTTATAAAAAAAAAACAAAACCCAATATTGAAAAATTGAAGAACTTTTGAATTGAGACTTTAGGAAATTTTTTTTTTATCAGATGAAAATCTACTCACCTCCTGCCAGCAAGACAGTGAACTTAAAATACAGGGAGAGAGAATGTTTTGGGGCAAGGTCAGCATGGGAATTTGCTTTCCTAGTCTATGTATATTTATGAGGATGATTTTCTTTTCTTTGGGAATTAAAAAAAAAAACAACTTTTATTTTTTTCTTCCTATGGGGGAAGGTTTGATGGAAGGGACAGATTAGAAATGCATGTAAAAACAAACTTATTCAAAATTAGTTGGGAAATAAATGGACTAGATAGTTCTACAAATCAGATAAAGTGTCTCCCCAATAAATTAGAATTTGTAAAAATGTTTGAAGAAAACTTTTGAAAACCCACATGTAAGCTCAAACACATTCTCTTTTTTCATTGGCACTCAAATATCAAAAAGTTTACCATTCAGCCCAGTCACTAAGTAAGTTGTCAATAAAAACAGAAGTTTTTTCCCTTAATTTTTGCCTTAATTAATCAAATAATCAAATAAATATAAATTATAATTAATCAAATTCCTTAATTAATCAAAACTACTCTGGCCTTCTTAAGGAAGGACCTAGCAAGCCATTCTCACCTCAGAAGTTCTCTGTGGCATGTTCCTGTGCCCTTCATCCCAGTGCCTTGTGGAGAACTCCTCTGCATGCTGCTCATGTGGACATGACTCTTTTCAGCCTGATCTACCTCCCCTGTTCTTCTGCTGTGAGCATGTGAACAGAATGTGAACACTGTCTTAAGTGCTGGGCATACAAATACACAAGTGACACAGTTTCAGCCCCTCATGGCATCCAGGTGATGCAGTAGACAGAGCTGTAGACTTGGAGGCAAGAAGATCTGAGTTCAAATCCTAGATCTTAGATAGTTGTGTGACCTAGACAAGTCACTTAACCTTTGTCTGCCTTAGTTTCCCCCACTGGAAAATGAGGTTTATAATAGCACTTGCCTCCTGAAGTTGTTGTATCAAATGAGATCATACCAGTTAAGTACCTGGTACATTTTGTTGTTGTTGTTCAGTCATGTCTGATTATTAGTGACCCCATCTGAGGTTTTCCAGGCAAAGATAATGGGGTGGTTTGCCACTTCCTTCTCCAGCTCATTTTACAGATGAGGAAACTGAGACAAACAGGGTTAAGTGATTTATCCAGGGTCATACAGCTAGTAGGTATATAAGGCCAGATTTGAACTCAAGAAGATAAGTCCTTCTGATTCTAGGGCTAGCGCTATCCACTGTACCACCTAGCTGCCCACCTGATACCTGGTAGATCCTCATCAAATTCTTGTTTCCTTTCCTTCCCCTCTCTCTATAATAGAAGGGAAACAACACACATAAAGGAGTGGTGATCAGGGAAATTTCTTTTGGTCTGGAGAGTGACAGGGATTATCATGATAGGGCAAACAGTGGTTGATTGTTATGACTTTGCTGATAGCAGTGGTATTATTGGTTGATTTGTTCCTACAGCAAGAGTAGGGCAAGATGGGGGCAGCTAGGTGGCTCAGTGAATAGAGCACCAGCCCTGGAGTTGGGAGGACCTGAGTTCAAATCTGGCCTCAGACACTTAACAAAAAAAAAAAACTACACAACTAGCCATGTGACCTCGAGCAAGTCATTTAACCCCAATTGCCCTGCCTTCCCCTCTCCAAAAAAAAAAAGCAAAAAAAAAAAAAAAGAATAAGGCAAGGTGGGGGGGCATCGTATATATGGTTCGGCAAGTGGGAAGATGGAGGGGGCTAACACTCTGACTCTTTTCTTTTGAGTGGAACCAGGGTATGTGTGGGGATATCACCATGTTTTGACTCCTGAAGCTCATAAATTGAAAGGTATGGGAGAGCTCCCATGACAGTATAGAGAATAATATATGTAAGTGACCAACTTGTAGAGTTGCTATCAGGGGCTCTAGAAGTGAGCCAGGAACAGGATGTTACAAAGGCCATCTCTGAGATGCATGCTTTGAGTTGTTTAAACACAGTCATTCCCCAATAACAGAAGAGCTTCTTTCTAGGAACCATGGAGTTGTGTTGCCCCTTCAAGAGAGCCTCTGGATGCTAAGGGATAACAAAACCTCAAGATTTAGGAAAATCACAGATAACCCTGTTACAGATAACTGATTTCTAAGAGTGGTTAGATTGTAAATGGGATGTGCATTTGATTTCTGCAATCAAGCTTGGAACTGGTGTATGGAGAGAAAACCGACACAATGGTATTCATGAATTCCCCAAGCTAATAGGTTCCCCCTGAAAATTGTTTTCAACAATCACCATGGTGTGTATTTTAACATTAATTTTGTATAAGGAAGTGGCTAGAGTTTGGTTAAAATTACATATAAAGAAGAGACCAAACTACTTTTGTGTTTTAGTGTCAGACCTTGAAAATAATGTAGTCAATTTTGAAGATGTGGATTTCTTTTCAAATTGCATCCAAAGTTGACAACTTGCATACAAGTCTCATTCCAGTGCAATTTGAAAAGGCTCAATGAAACACCTCAAACCAGAGGCTATAATAGAAAAAGCAATTCAACCTTAAATGAAGATGATGAGGATGGTGCTATACTGCTGAAACAGTGAGTGAGTTTAATACCTGAGAGAGATTGCATAAGGATTCATCTAAGCTTTTCTTTTCACTCCATTTACATGAGCTACCTTTGATTGAAATTAGGGGTACAGGTCTCAGGAGGTATGGCATGTGTTGTACATTTTTATCAGTTCACTGACATTCTATTGCTAATTAATCCCTTCTCTCCTCCCCTTCCCTGAGGCTTTCAGGGGGAAGGGGGAGGTAGATAGGGGAGGAGAATAAAACAAAGTGAGCACTTCTTGCAATATTTAAGATTTAGGTTTTAAATGCTGACTTGTTTGTAACTGCAATATTTTAGACTTTGTGGAGTTTTTTTTTGCTATTTTCCTCTGTGCAAGGGTCAATCTTAACACGTAGTTCTGCCACATGTGCATTCTTAGATATACTTTGCAACAGGTAAAAATTCTGCTATCATGAAGGACCAGCACAGGAATTTTATTTTGGGTGCCACGATTTAATTATGTAGATTCTTGCTTGAAGTGAAGGAGCTGTTAGTTGGATGAATTTCAGTTAAATAGAAGTTTTATTATAATGTTGTTTGCCACATATTTACCTTATCAGTTGTTCCATGTTCCCTACATTGTCTTGGTCCTTGACCTATCACCCTGATAAGGGAAACATGGCACTGTTGTTTTGGCCACTTGATTTTTCCAATTAAATCTAAAGTTAGCTTACATTCTATTTCTCTCCACTAAGGTTTTTGGTAAGAGGGTTCTCAGGATGTTGATGCTGCTGATCATAATGAATAATTATAATAATAATCAACAGCACCTATATAGCACCTACCTTATGCCAGGCAATGTCTTAAGCCCTTTTTACAAATATTATCTCATTTAATCCTCACAACAACAGTGGGAGAGAAGTATCATTATTCTCATTTTACAAATAATTTTACAGCAAGAGTAATAGTTTTACAGCAAGAGTAGGGCAAGGTGGGGGTGACTAGGTGGCTCAGTGAATAGAGCACCAGCCCTAGAGTCGGGAGGACCTGAGTTCAAATCTGGTTTCAGACACTTAACAAAAAAATTACACAACTAGCTGTGTGACCTTGAGCAAGTCATTTAACCCCAATTGCCCTGCCTTCCCCTCTCCAAAAAAAAAAAGCAAAAAAAAAAAAAGAGCGAGGCAAGGTGGGGCTGTGACTTGTCCAGGATCACACAGCTGGTGAGCATTTGACACTGAATAGTGCATAGACAGCCATCCTTGAAGTCAGAGAGCACTGAGCAAGCTGTCCTCCTGACATATAATTGTATGACCATCAATTAACCTCTCAGTCTCCTCGAAGCTTGCTAGGACCACAACTTACAGATGAGTGTCTGAGCTATATTGAGATAGGGAGACTACCCCACACAGCTAAAATAACAGGTCTCCCCTCCCTGCCTCCAAAAAAAAGACTTGAGTAATTAACCAAACATTTATTATGCACCCATTATATGTCTGAAACTAAGCTATGTGCTGGGGACATAAATAAACAGTCCCCATTCTAAAGGAGCCTGTATAATCCAGCTGAATTGGCTATCCTCTGGAGACTTTCTCTTTCATCATCTAAGCTGGTGACAAGAGTCATAGGGCCATACCCAAACTGTATTCTAAGGGCAAGAGTGGGCCACTTAAGAATCTTTTTGGAGCTCATGCTCCAGCCAGGTACAGTGTATTGTCATTGGTCCTCCGTCGAGGAGAAGGTGTAAAGGAAACTGCACTGTGTGGTAGCAAAGTTTAAGGCATGAGCTCAGGTAGCACTCAGTGAAATAAAAAAGATTTTAGGCACAGGCTCATGCCTGACCTGCATGTATATTTGTCATTTGAGGACCAGGCTGGATAAATTCAGGGAGGCTGCTTCTTAGGATGGCCATCAGGTCATGCTGTCAGTTTTGA
Source organism: Pseudochirops corinnae (assembly GCA_028646515.1). NCBI lineage: Eukaryota > Metazoa > Chordata > Mammalia > Diprotodontia > Pseudocheiridae > Pseudochirops > Pseudochirops corinnae. The sequence continues at coordinate 99,406,986 of CM053587.1, forward strand.
TCATAGCAGCTAATGGAGTCAGTCTACTGAAGGCAGAGGGGTTTGTATTCATATCGGCGGAGAGGCTCCCACATTCAGGAGCAATCAGGGATCCTTTAAATATCAAAATAAGTCACATTTTCATGATTCTAGAAATCTCTGCTGGGGGGGAGGAGCACTTGGTTGTTGTTTTTAATACCATTTTTCCTGGTTCTATATATTTAGTGTGGAAGATGGTGCATGTGCCAGAGAGAAAAGGTCAGGATTGGAGTGTCAGTGACAATTATCCCAAATACAAATAGTTGATCCACTTTCTTGCATATTTGAAATGGCTTTCTAGTCTCCATCTGGCCCATAGGCTGTGTTATTTCTACTCCGCTGTGGCTCTAGGAAAACAATGTATTTTCCTTGAACCTTGAAGAGTTCAATAGTTTGTAACTTCCTTGACCAGGCAAACATTTACTGAATGTAATCTATGGGCAACTAGGTGGTACAAGGGATAGAACTGGCCTGGAGTCAGGAAGACTCATCTTTCTGAGTTCAGATCTGGCTTCAGATACTTAGTAGTTGTGTGACCCTGGGCAAGTCACTTAACCTTGTCAGCATCAGTTTCCTCATCTGTAAAATGAGTTGGAGAAGGAAATGGCAAACCACTGTAGTATCTTTGCCAAGAAAACTCCAAATGGGGTCATGAAGAGTTGTTTCACACCTGAAACAATTAACAGCAATAAAACTATGGGAATAGCATTCTGGAATGGATACCAAAAAAACATCTTCTTTGGGGAAGCAGACAAGATTGCTTGGAATAATTAATTAGAAAGGCAAAGTTTTGGGGGAGAAATAAGGTTATAATGGTATGTTTGAATCGGATGATGTAGAGCTAGACATGGGTTGAGCATTTTGGTCTTGATCCCATTAATGGAGAGCTACTGGAGGTGTTCCCCTTCTGTGACTCTTTTCATTATAATTTGGAAGTAGCAGCCAAAAATATAGAGGAGGAGGGGAGAGGAGAGATCGGAGGGTTTGTAATATGACATTATTAATTATTGTGGATATTATAGGTCTGAATTATGTTCAGAAATATTCTATCAATTACTAGGCCAGAATCCCATTATTTCATGAACTATTTAGCCCTCTGTTCCTGAATTGGTTCTTGTCCCCTTCCTCTTTGTATGGCAATTACTAGGTAGTGCCTTTTCTTACAATTTCATTTCTGCCTATGTAGTGACTATAGAAATCAGCTTTTAGCACCTGCCATTACGTGCTTCCTATTCAGGGCTTTAATAGTGAAAACCTGTCATGCAACTTCCTTGTGCTGAAATTATTTTGATCTATATCAGCCAGAATTGGTTCTGAGACGTTGGATATTAACTTTTACGTTCTACTTTCTCTAGAAGCTAATTGAATGATTTTGTTTTAAATGATGGTCTATGCCTTTGACCAATTTGGCAGTGCACATGTCATGTGACCTTATCGATATGCTAATCAATATCACATACACAGAAACTCCAAGAATTCTCACATGCAGTTCTTGGTTGTTTCTTCTGAAAATTGGTATTCAAAATCTGTCTACATTCTTTTATTCATGTGAGTGCATATTGACGCTCTGCTGTTGTGTCTTGATAATTCTCATCACCATTGTCTAAATTTTCTCAAATGAAACTTTTCACACATACTTCTACAAACATATGGGCCACTTGATCCAATGAAAATAATCACACGGGTGGCCCTTAAACAATGAATGAATAAAGAAATTGTTAAATGCTTCATATGTGAAAAGTGCTAGGTGTACAAAAAATTCCTCCTCCTCAAGGAGTTTACATTCCAATGGCAGAGCCAACACATAGGAGAAACGAGGTATTGTGCATCTGTGTATGAATTCCTAACCACAGCATATGTGTGCACATGTGTGTCATACTCACTGGTCTGATGGTATAACTTTATATACCTATCTTAATGTCTATATAAAAGGCGTTTGAGTTCAGCACATCTTTGGTTTTGACTCTGAAAAATCTGGATTTTCCATATCTGGTGCTGCCGAGAGATGGATATTGATATAGAGACATTCCCTGGCTTTCCTCCATTCCGCTTCCCTTATAAACTTCATCAGACCTGATATAGCATATAGTATTTTGGTTGGTTAATTCACCTGTATTTCCAAAGCAATCATCCATTGCTACCTGTCTGTCAAGTATTTTCAAAGTATATTGTTTCTACAGGCAGGTCCATTTTCTCATTAATATAGCTGTTAAGGAGCCAGCCTTCCAGAAACATCGGACAGTATCCTCTGCGATCACTCCTTTCTGTGCTGGTACAGGAAAATGTAACATTCTTAGCCAGGGACTTTGGCCCTATGCCAGCCTAAGGCCTGCCTCTCCTATCATACTTCTTACTAATGCCTTTTGATAATTGCACTAACATTTCTTGATAATGCCTACAATATGTCACAAGGCTGACTGTTTGGTATTATGTTTGGAAGGAGGGACATAAACTTAATGGTCCTTCATGTCAAATCCTTTGGTGAGCCATGTGTCTCCACAGAGGAATTTCGGTGATGGTTTGAATTAAGCTTTCTGTCATTTTCTGGGAGCCATATGGAAAATGAGTTTGCCACCCTGGCCTGCACTGCTCTTCGTTTTATGATTCCCAGGTAGGTCCGATTGTTCTCAAGAACAGCAAGTGTTTAAGAGAGTTTGGAGTCAAACTGCCAGGCTTTATTTGTCATCCTCCTCCGAGCATAATTGATCTGCATGAAGCATCATGATTTGACCTTTATCCCTGCTCTTTGCTGAGTTATCTCCTTTTAAAGTTTATTTCCTTGGGAATGCTTTTAGGCTGACCAGAGTGTACCTGCTTCAGGGGTTAACAGCACCTTCATCATCACTTCCTGGCTCCTTACATCAGGAGGGCATCTGTCATTGTAATGGTCTTTCCTCTCATTGTGGAAAGCTTTCCTTAAGTTGCCTGAAATTGAATGCTGGTGAGAGGTCTGGCATTTGTTTGAAACAACTGGTCCAAATCATTCTTTTTGTTTTTTCTGCTCCTTTTGTAATTACTGTATGCATTCTATCATGGTTTAATGGAATTACTCAGGTCTTCTTCATTCCGGGTTTTTCCCACCTTTGAAAACTTTAGTCACCTGTTCCTACTTTGATCTAATGATTTTCTGAAGCGTAGGAACCAACATCACTCCTCTCATAGAGGTGGTGTGGATTAGAGTCAGACCTGGGGAAGCATCTCTACTGTCTTCTGTTTTAACCAATAAAGCAACAATATTGTGCCTTCTGTTCTGGGTCATTATCTCTGCCCAAGGGGTTACGTGTACCCATTACGGGGGTGCCTTACCCCTCTTTCTGGCCCTTGTGGATCAATTCAGTGAAGGGAAGGGGGAGGTTTTTGTTTTTTCCCAGTTGAAAGTCATTGACCCACAGGAAAAAAAGTAAATGAAGGTTCTCATAAGTAAAGACAATTTAATTTGTGGTTATTTATCATGTAACAAAGATCATTATTAATAAAATAATATAATACAAATTTTTAAAATTAAGAATGGGGAACATAAAATCTTATTCAGTACTTTAGGGGCAGTCAAAGGGGAAAGAGGAGAGGACTGGCTAGCAAAGGTGAGGGGGACTAGGAAGACATTGAAAAAAAGTCAGAAGGTGGGAAGGTGAAGATGGGGAGGAAAAGGAATGTGAGGGGTGGAGGGAAAAGAGGGAGAAAACCAGCACCAGTGTCAGGCGCTGGGGTTTCAAATTCAAAAGAAAAGTCACTTTCCTTAAAGAACTTACATTCTGGGGCACCTAGGTGGCGTAGTGAGTAGAGCACCAGCCTTGGAGTCAGGAGGACCTGAGTTCAAATCCAGCCTCAGACACTTGACACTTACTAGCTATGTGACCTTGGGCAAATCACTTAAGCCCAATTGCCCTGCCTTCCCCCCTCCAAAAAGACCTAAAACAAACAAACAAACAAACAAACAAACAAAAGAACTTACATTCTCCTGGTCATGAAGAATTGTAGATACAGAGATTAAATAGACAGCCAAGGCGGGGCATAATGAGAAATGTATGTGGATGCAATCTGTCTGAATTCACAGCTTAGGTGGCACAGTCCAGAAAGTGTAGGGCTTGGAGTCAGGAAGATCCACATTTGAATCTTGCCTTAAACTCTTCAGCTGTATGACTCTGGGCAAGTCACATAATCTCTCTGGGTCTTACTTTCCTCATCTATAAAAAGGGGATGAAGTAGCACCTCCCTCATAGGGTTAATGTGAGGATCCAGTGAGATAATATATGTGTCAGGTGCTTTGCAAACCTGAAAGCTCCATATAAATGCTGGCTATTATTATTATTAAACATTGTGCTCCACTTTTTGGCCCTTTCAGGGTGTTTCTTGTGAAGACTTACAGCCCTCTTGTAGTGATGTAACTTGACCTAGCTGGGAATGCTCTGCCTGAGTACTTGTCCCAGAGTACGAGGAGAAGTTTTCCGGGGCCTCTCTGCTCAGTAGAGTAGAGGTATCATTTCACCTAACCATTATTTTCACTTGGGTGAAAGAGTAAATCATACTCTAATGCACCAGCACGTCTGTGAGCTTGTCACTGTGGATATGTCCTTTAATGGTCGCGTTTACCGCCCGTCCACGTTTGCCCATATTATGTGACCCTCATCTGGATTCTTCTACAAGTTTCTCATAAAAAATCCATTCAACATCTGGGATCTTCCTCATGTTCTCTTTTCCTTATGTGGATACCAATGGAGCATATGGAATATACATTGATTAATTTGAGAAACCTTGAGGGTCTCCTCCCTGACTGATTCTTTTGTGAAGGAAAAATAGTCCATCTTTTATCTCAATTCTTATCTAACTTTTAACTACTGATTGGGTGTTGACTGGAACTGAGACCTGGGAAAGACCTTAGCTTAAAAAGGCCGAAGTCTCTCTCTGCATCTGGGGTCATCTCCAGTCATCCTGACCTCTGTCTTGCCACTGGATTCCAGTGACCCTGGAGGAGAGAATGAGGCTACAGACTGCACAGCTCTGCCTGACTTAAATCCAATTCATTTGTCATTGGAAGTCATGACATCACCTTCCTGATGTCATTGGTCTTTGAGAACAAAGGATGAATAGTAACAACCAAGGGAGCTAAAGTTACCTTTTGCTACAAGACTGGCTCATTTTTTTTTCTTCCTCACATTTTTAAAAAACTTATACCTTTTATACCAGCTCTCCCTTGCAATTCCCTGTTGTAATGCCTGCCATGAACCCCTCCCTTTGGGTGACCTTCAACTTTGGTTCTTTGGAGACTACCAGGTGGCATGACTTTCATCTGTGTAGCATCAGTAGTAGAACATTGATGCCCAAAGATGGGGAAGAACAAAGGAGGAGCCAATTTTGGTATAAGAAATTTAGGACTTAATCTCAATTCTTCGTTCATCCAGAAGGTTCTGTACACTTCCATAGGTATATAGAGAACCATATTGGTAAGTAGAGAAGAGTTCATTAGGCATAAAAATACCAGTATTTGAAATTCAAGCTGATCCTAAGACTTTTAAAACTTTTATAGATAATTCATAAAGTGAAAATAAAGCATATGTATTTCTACCCTGCAAACTTTAGGAAATGAGATGATGCCTATGAAAATTATAGTTCATTTTACATCAGAAATAAATTGAATGTACTTTGTAGATTTCTATCATGAAATTCAAGAACACAGCACCTAGCATCTAGTTCTGGAATAACCGCTGACTGGTTATGTAGCCCTGGATGAATCAAATCACTTTCTAATGGGGGTGGGGGTGGGGGACAGGGCAGGAGGAATACCTCCAAGGTTCTTTTGAACTTTAACATTTAGACCAGTTTCCTCTACATAGTAGGTACTTAAAAAATATGTTTGAATATGAAACTTTCTGATTTCTTCCACTATTTTTTTTGCCTTGTATAATTCATGGGTTTTCTGAGAATATGCATAATCATCAAGTGAAGTTAGGTATTAGCATGACATGGTGCTGAATTTAGAATCAGATGAGTTAGATGGGCATTCACAGTTTTTGCTATTTACTACCTATGTGAAATCACTTCATCTCCCTTCTCATCAGTTTTTTTTCATTTATAAAATGAGGAAATCAGACTTGATGACCTATGAGATCTTTCTATCTCTTAATCCTATGATTATAAGAAATCAGTTCAAATCATGTAAAAACGAACATTTGAGTTCCCTAAGCCCTTATCATTTCTTCCTTCCTCTACCCCGTTCCTTGTTTATAGATGTCATCATTAAGTACCATGAAGAAATCGAAAAGTTTCTTCAAACTTAGGAGTTTTCATTATTCTTTTTAAAATGACTTTTTTTTATACATTATATTTTATACATCAAGTGGGTTCCATTAGTTGCTGTGTTTATAAAAAGACAGACAAAGCAAAAAACAAGGGAGGAATTAAAAGACTGGAAGTTTAGTTCGATGAATTCTGTTCCTTTTGAAAATCATAGCAAATTCTTTTTTTGAACAGTTAGTATCACATGATATGCGGGCTTAATACTCCAGTCATTAAGGTTTGGCCAGGTGTGGTTTTTTTTTCCCATTGGTAAATAGTCACTGGATGTTAACTAGGTAGTGATCATTGGAAATTTCAAAGAATTTGATGACAAGAAGAAATAGGACAATGAGACAAAACTTCATACCATCTTTGTCTTTTCTCACTTTCCCCTGGATAACTGTTCGTATGTTCAGACTGAAATCTGCAGTTATTTGGCTAATAGAGTGACTGATCTCCAGTTTCATGTAAGATAAGGGAAAGACAATAAATGGACAAAGAAATCCTGGCTGATGGTGATGTTATTATTATTATTATTGTTGCTGTTCTTGTTATTAATGCCTGGTTGACCTTAATTTTCCTTCCTTTTTTCTGTTTTTCGCCTTCTCTGCAGGCATTTGCTCAGTGAAATATTCTCAGCCTTATTTTGGTCTGTTGTTCCCGTTATTTCTCTCTCAATTCCCGTGGACAATATTGCCACACCATATGCATGTCTGAACCTAATTACATAGCTCTGACGGCTCGCATGCTCAGTGAGTTTGGGAGCCGTCTACAGTTTGAGATGAGTCAGAATGTGCGTGGAACATATGAAGGCCATTCACCAGGGACTCAGCCTCTCCTCCCCCTTCATCCTACCATTCCAAGTCAAATCTTGGCTTGAGAACCTTATTGTCTGTAACAGAGAAAGCCTGTGGCAACCCAGTGACATCCTCTGAAATAATTATGAAATTCCTTTTTGGTGGGGGAGAGGAGTGGTGACCCTCTTATCTATTTTTAATTCATTCTGCTCTCTCCAGCAGTGTTTTGATTATGGTAAGAGAAGTTGATCAATGCTAAAGTCCAAGTTTAGTTAAGAATGCCCCCTGGAGATCCCAAGACTTCACTATTTTTCCTTATCAATGTGGACTGAGTTTTTAAAAATGAGCTTTGCTTGAATTTGTTTTGTGTGTGGGGAGGCATCGTGGTGCAGGAGAAAGATCATATCTTCTGGAGTAAGAGGACGTGGGTTCAAATCCCACCTTTGATGACTTGCAACCTTTATGAGAAAGTCACTTCCTGTTGACTCGTTTTTCATGATTTTTTTGCATCACTCTCATTTCTCTTCCTCATTTTTCCTCTACATCTCTTACTTGATTCTCAAAATCCTTTTTGAGCTCTTCCATGGCCTGCAACCAATTCATATTTTTCTTGGAGGTTTTGAATGCAGGAGTTTTGACTTTGTTGTCTTCTTCTGGTTCCATATTTTGATCTTCCATGTCACCAAAGTAAGATTCTATAGTCTGAGTTTTTTTTTATGATGCTTATTCATCTTCCCAGTCAAATACTTGACTTTCTAACTCCCTGTCAAAGTAGGAATTTTCTTCCAGTGGGGGTGGGGTTGGGGATGGGAGTAGGTATACTGACCCAGGCTTCAGGGGTTTTGTATCAGCCCCTTGATCCTCCACCATCTGTGGACTCAGAGCTCTAGAAGCAGCCACCGTCACTGCTGTTTGCCTCTGTTGCCCTGGGCTGGACCCGGACCCACACTCCTTCACCCAGGTCCTTCAGAGTTTCCCTACTGACCTTTTACATTGTTCTCGGGGTTTGTAGGTTGAGAAGTCTGGACACCACCACAGCTGTCAGTGGTTTAGTCCCCTCAGGCCTGCTCCAGCCTGTCTGTGCTGGCACAGCCCATGTGGGACTGCGCTCTGCTCCTAGCCAGGTATGCTGGATCCTTCCTCTTGGCCTGCCAGGCTGTCTTAGGCTGGAGATGTGTTTCACTCTGTAATTTTGTGGCTTCTGCAGCTCTAGGACTTCTTTAGAGTCATTTTTACAGGTATTTGTAGGGGTTTGGGGGAGACCACAAGCAAGTCCCTGCTTTTACTCTGCCATCTTGGCTCTGCCCCCCTCAAAAGTCACTTCTCCTCCTAAAGGTTGGCTTCTGAGGCCCCTGCCCACTCTGGAGCTAGGATGGTATAAAAGAAAGTGATGCTCAGCCACTTGGCTTGGGGAACATTGGGGTTTACTGTCTTTACAAACATGGGATTGGTTCAATAAACACTTATTGAGCAACTGATATGTGCAGGTTTCTGTGGTAATCACTGAGGTATGTAAAAGGATAAAATAGAATGTGATCTTTACCTTCAAGAAGGCTGGAGCTTGGTAGGACTAGATTAAAGGTGTATATAGCACTGTAACACAAAAGCGAATACTGTCGGAAATGCCGTTAGATGTCATCTAGTCAGGAAGACCTGGGTTCAGGTCTGGCTTCTGATTTATAATGGCTATGGAACCTCAGACCATCCCTTAGCCTCTCAGTGCTGAGGCAACTCACTTGAGCAATCAGTAAGTGGTGTCACATCTGCTGATCTGGAGTTTCCTCACTGGGAATTTCCCTACATAGATGATGTCATATGTTTAGACACTGTTTCCCCCATGATGTTATGAGATCTGGGGATCTTTAATAAGTTATGGGGCAATAGAATATGTTAGGGGAAAAAGAGATACTGTATGGTTTAGGTTGTGCCCAGAGGAGAAATAAAGGTAAAGGATGGGAACTATAGGACGTGTTTTGGGAAGGAGAAAAATAGATTACATTTCACTTTGGCGTGTGACCCTGGGCAAGTCACTTAACCTTGTTCACCTCAATTTCCTCATCTGTAAAATGAACTGGAGAAGGAAATGGCAAACCACTCCAATATCTTTGCCAAGAAAACCCCAAATGGGGTCATGCAGAGTCGTTTGGGACTGAAAAAATAATAGCAACTAATCCCCTCAGTCAATCAACTGGAATTTATATATTACCTACTTAATGCTAGGCATTATGCTAAGTGTTGGGGACACAGAAACATTTCCTGCTCTCAAGGAGCTCCCAATTAGATAGTGGAGACAACGTGCCAACAGCTATATAGGAACGAGATATATACAAGATAAATTGAGGTAGTCTCAGAGGGAAGACACAAAAATTAAGGAGGCCTGGGAAAGATTTCTTGCAGAATATAGGACTTGAAGGAAGCCAAAGAAACTAAGAGCAGAAATGAGGCAGGATAACATTCCAGGTATGGGAGAGAGCCACTGAAAACATTAGCTCTGAGTGGGAAGACAGAGGTGGACATGTGGGGAAAATAGTAGGGTGGGTTTTTATTTGAGGAGGGTCAAGGAGGAGAGTCCTTGGATTGGAGATTATGTGGAAGGGAGTAAGGTATAAGATGGCTGAAAAGGGAGGAGAGGGCCAGGTCTCCATCCCCTTTATTGCTGTGATACATGATGGCTTCATAGAAGCCACTGTCATTTGATTGCAGATGTGGAAACTGAGGCAGTGTCTTACCTAAAGTCATGTGGTTATCAAAAACCAGGACCAGAACACATATTTTCTGGCCCCTGCTATTTTCCCACTATATCTCAGCACTCCTTATTGTACTTAAAAAGACATGTATATGACATGATTGCTTCAGATCCCAGACATGGGTTTGTGTTAGAACAAAAAAAAATTTTCCTCAAATCCCAATTCAATCCTTTTTCTTTATTTCTTTCCATGTGAGTGTAATGGAGAAAGATCCTGATGTCTTATCTTTCCTTGTTTCTCCGATAGAATTCTGCAGATGGTGGTGGGAGGTGGGGGAGGATGACCAGGGAGGAAGGATTGTGATTTCAGGTTGAAAAGTCAGTCTAAAATGTTTTCCAATTTTAATAGATCCTTTGCAAAAGTCATTTTGGGAAAATAATCTCCAGGCATGAGGCAATGATACATTGTGGTTACAACAGCTAGAGACAGGACAGGACCATAAATTCTGAATGCTGTTCCTTTCATATCCTCTGACTCACTCCAGGACTTTGAATAGATTACATCATTGCTCCTGCCACACCTGTGCATCTAGCACAAGAACCTTATTGCTTTTGGCTCTTGCAGTCTGGGGTCTCAGGAGCCTGTGCCCTCAGGAGCCTCCTACCCTTAAGAGTCAGGGGAGGCTCCAGAGCTCATCACCTGGGGTCACTCGCCTGTACGTCAGTGTCTACCCTTTTATGCCGGGTTACGTTTAGTTTCTTTTCTCTCTGGCTTTTCCCTTTGATAAACTGGGACAAACCCATGCTTCTTGAGCTGAATAGTTAGAGCGTATCATTTAAAAAAAAAAAAAAAGCTTTGATTTCTTTGCTTTTGAATTTCCTAAAATTTAGAAGAAAGGCAGAGATCTTCCCAAGGTTGCTGCTGGCCCTGGGTCTAGTCCTTTTTGTACCCTTGTAAAATGGTTTTAAGTGTATGTCCTTTTTCTTTAAGTTTACATTCTGGGTCCTCACACTAAAAAAAAAAAATTCTGAAAGTGGCTTTTAGCCTTTGTTTTAATAAAGAGTACCATAAGAATGAAGGATCCCCTGCCATTTCTGTGGGTCTTCTGACAAGCATTTGCTGCCCTGGCAATGTTTGCATCTCTGTTCAGGTGAACAATGTTCTCCCATGGATGTTAACTTTAATTCTTTATAATGTAAAGGAGATTAAACTGTTTCTAATAACTAATGGGACTTTACTGTAGCATTACACTTATCATCATTCTTTTCCTTTGCCACATAAGAAATTTAATGATTATATATGTGTGTGTGATACATACATATGTGTATATACACAGACATACACACATACACATAATATGTATGTGTGTATATATGTATGTATGTATGTATGTATATAAGTACAGCAAGAGGTAGGGAAAGGAGAAAAATACTTCAGGGCATTGCCCTAGCTAGTGTTTTAATAGGCGCACATCCAGAAGACTAATGGATTAGACTGCCAGGCAATTGGAGCCAACCTGTTAGTTACAAATTTTTGTTACGCAAAATTTAACACCCATGGCAGAACTGCACAGAATTCACCAAGTAGCCTCAGATGTATTCCTTCCTTGCTGGCAATTGCTCTTATAGGACGGTTTAATTGGTGTGAGATACTATCCCAGCCTCTTGTTTCTTTCATTCCCTAGGAAATGACTCTTGAGGGTTACCATTTTCCTAATGCTTTAAAAACCTGTACCACACATCAGAAACACTTTCTATGTGTTATTAGCACCACACATCATCCGATTATTATAGGGTAATAGCTAATTCTTTCTGCTGAGTATTTCTTTATCCTACATTTCCTCTGATCATTCTTCATCTCAAGAAGTTGGCTATAACATAACAAAAAAAATTTCTTAATCTGAGTATTTGCTATCCAATACTTTTCTACATGTTCATTATTATGTAGATTTCATTAACATTATTTTAGCAACCTTTTAAAGTCAGAAAAGATGTATCAAAATTGTCTTCAAATTTGAATGGCCAGTTTTCTTTAAAACAACAAAAATCCCTCTAAAAGTATTGGAAGCATTTAAACAAAAAAGAATGTGGTTTTTAGGAAAGGAGAAAAGCAGATTCTGTGTGTGTGTGTGTGTGTGAGAGAGAGAGAAAGAGAGAGAGAGAGAGAGAGAGAGAGATGCTTAAAATAGGATAGGGACATACTGGGCAAATCTTTTTAAAAGAAAATTTCACTACTGTGTAACACAGTACAATGAATGGCAGCTGGCTACCTGCTGTGTCTTTTGCAGGTACTGAAGAGTTTCATTATAGAGCCCTTGAAAGGGGCCTCCCTGTGAAGTTCAGAACCAAATGTCACCTACATTTTTCGCAAACCTATTTCCCATGATTTTCCTTTCGGAAAGTATTGGACAATAGAATGAAAGAGAGAGGATAGTATTCTGTTTGGAATGAGGAATCTGGTTGGGAGAATAGTCCTTTTTAATGAGAGTGTAACACAATTCCTGATTTCATCTCAGGTCACCAAGCATTTATTGGATCTGTTGCTATAGTTCAAGAATAGACCTAAAGAATTGTGATATGGGACAGGACTGGATAAATATCGCTAAGGGAGTGGGGTGTGTGTGTGTGTGTGTGTGTGTGTGTGTGTGTGTGTATGTGTGTTAGGGGGCGCTGTGGGGCAAGAGAGTGGTGTCTTGACTCTTGACACCTTTCAGGTTTCTGTGGTTGAAGCTGCAATGTTTCCCCTGAGTTGTTCTCCAGTAATAATGTTCAGTCATTTTGAAGGCTTCCTTGTGCCTGGCCTGTTACTGATATATAATGCCCATTCTGGGGGTGGGGATGGAATGCTGTTAAAACTGGACAACCTCAGGCAGTGTAATTCCACTTTTGACTCTGGTAAACAATTGAGTATGGCTTCTATCCTGGAACCTCAACAGACTCTGTACTTAAATAACTGCTTCTGCCCTGAATGAACAATGTCTTAAGGTATTGAAGAAATTTGCAGAAATGCTGCCATCAGCAACCTCTAGAAAACAAACAAATCCTGTAGAGAGGAACAGGTTTCATGGTGCAGGTGATGCACAAAGAATGTACCTGTTTTGTTTTTTTTTTTAAAGAAAAATTGGATCCTGCAAATTATAGATTGGTGATCAATTCCTAGCAAAATCCTAAAATGTTTTTAAAAGGATGGTTTGTAAACACTTAGAAGCAGATGCAGCAATCACCACAAGTCAGTATGGGTCCATCAAATTGCAATAGACTAAATTTATTTCCTTTTTTGAGGGCATTATTAGATTTAGTTTTCTCTTATAGAGCTCACTCTTTTTGCTGTTGTTGCGTCATTTCAGATGTGTCCAACTGTCCATGACACCATTTGAGGTTTTCTTGGCAGAGCTACTGAGGTGGCTTACCATTTCCTTCTCTAGCTCATTTGACAGATGAGGGGATTGAGACAAACAGGGTTAATTGACTAACCCAGGGTCACACAGTCAGTAAGTGTCTGAGTCTGTATTTAAACTCAGGAAGAAGAATCTTCCTGACTCCCAGTGTGGTACTTTATCCACTGCACCACCTAGCTGTCCTGGTTAGGCTGCATTAATTAAAGTTAAGTGTTCAGAATATGGGAACTTCTGTCCTTTGTAGATTACATAGGAGAATTGTTTTCAGTTCTGGACAACATGTTTTAGAAATGATATTGATAAAGAAAAATATTCCAGAGGAAGGCAAGAAGGATTGTGAGAAAATTCAAACCCAGACCCTATAATGTTTATTTGAAGGAACTGGAAATGGTTAGTCTACAGAGATGGTAAGTTGTATTAGAAGGGCTGTTTCATGGTAGACTGATTAGATGTGTTTTACTTGGACCTGAGTACAGAATTAGAAGCAATAAGTGGAAATTACACATGAGTTATTTCAGTTCAAAATAAAGGAAAATATTTTTAACAATTAGAGCTACCTAAAAATAGACTAGATTGCCTTAATAATCATAATAATTAGCATTTATATACTGGGTGCTGGGCACTATGCTAAACACTTCACAAATATTATCTCATTTAATTCTCATGACAACCCTGCAAAGTAGGTACTATTACTATCCCCATTTTACAGATGAGGAAATGGAGGCAAACAAGTTAAGTGACTTGCCTAGGGCCACACATCTAATAGGTGTTTGAGTTCAGATTTGAACTTGGGTCTTCCTGACTCCAGGGCTACCACTCTCTCCACTGAGTTCTCTTCAAATAGAGACACTGAAGAATTAATTTTTTTTAGGGCTTTTCCAAAGAGAATTCCTATTCCAGACTAGCATTGATGGGCTGGCCACTTCAGATTCTGAGATTCTATATAAAACTGACAATGATAGTCATAGTTCAAGGAGTGCTATTGCTTCCCTCAGAGATAACATTATAATTTACAATTGAATACCATCTTTTTGAGAGAAAATGTGGTGTAGTGGGGAGAGCTGGCTCCAGAATGAGAAAGATGTAGGTCTAAGTTCTGTCTCTTATACAAAAGTCTGATGCAACCCTTGGCAAGCCACCTGACCCCTCAAATCCTCCACACTCTTCTCTAAGATGACACTGGAGAACAGCGGCTAATCTGCCTTGGTAGAGGGGGTCCTTGGTGTTTCCTAGGCTAATGAAATCACAGAGTGAGAGCAATACAAATCAGTAAAGAAACCAGCCTCTTGTGATATTCTAAAGACAAGTCCTTGTATTAATTACACCTCCAATTACAGAGCACTGATGTCTTTTCCTCAGTGGTGATGAACACATTTCATACAATCAACCAGCAAACACTTAAAACATTCTAGGCTTCTGTGCTGGGTGCTGAGGCAGTAAATACAAAGAATGAATCAATCTCTACCTCTAAGGAGTTTTTGGGGTTGGCCAGGTAACACTTGATGTAGAAGGTGCTGCTCAGTTGGGTTTTGAAGGAAGAAAGAAATTCAGTTAGGTAGAGATGAGGAATGGTATTCTAGACCTGGTGCATAGCCAGGGAAGATTAGAAGAACGATGTTTCAAGGGGAAAAATAATGAGTTCTGATTGGGACATATGATGTTTAATTTGAAATGTCTAAAAAGTAATCATTGATTCTGTACTGAAGTTTGGAAGAAATTTGGGCTGGAAGTATGGATTTGTGAAGTCACCTTCATGTAGGTAAGATAGTTAAACTCATGGGAACTGATGAGGTCACCAAGAGAAAGTGTATAGAAAGAGAAGAGGAGAGGGATCCCAATGGAGCCTCAGCACCATGTCATAGTAGGTGTGATATGGATGATGAAGCAGCTAAGGAGATTGAGCAGGAGAAGTCTGACAGGGAGAAGGAGAACCCGGAGAGAGCAATAGCATGAAAACCCAGAGAGGAGAGAATATCCAAGAGAATTCGTCTGTGGAAGAGTGACATTTAATGCTAAGTGTTCTGAAACACTTTCTACTATCATTTCCAAATTATGCTGTGCTGTGTCTCAGGCCAGTTTTAATAGTTCTGTGGCCTTGGCAGCATTGAGTGGCTCACTGAGTGTTAAAAGTTCAAGAAAGTTGTTTAATTGGTAACATATGTATGCATGCATCTGAAGCCTAGAATGGATTCAGATATTGAAAAGACTATAGGGGCGGCTAGGTGGCACAGTGAATAGAGCACCGGCCCTGGAGTCAGGAGGACCTGAGTTCAAATCTGACCTCAGCCTCTTAATGCACACACACAAAACTAGCTGTGTGACCTTGGGCAAGTCACTTAACCTCAATTGCCCTCCAAAAAGCAAAAAACAAGGAAAAGACTATAGCTAATAGTAAATAATTGTAATTATTATTAACTCAGACACTAACTGTGTGACTTTGGGCAAATCATTTAACCCTGTTTGCCTCAGTTTCCTGAGCTGGAAGAGGAAATGGCAAACCAATCCAGTATCTTTGCCAAGAAAACCTCAAGCGGGTGGAGAGTTGGATGTGACTGAATAACAACAGCAGTAATTATGCTTATGATAGTGATAATAATAGTAGTAGTAGCAGCAGCTAACACTTTCCACTGAGGGTTACTGTGAGGGGTGAGTAAAATGATATTTGTGCACTGCATAGCACAGTGTTTGGTGCATAGGAGGGGGTACATGGATGTTTGCTGCTGCTGCTGCTGCCCCTGCCTTTGGCATACCATAAGCACAGATCTACTGGACTTCAAGGTAGATGGTCCCGTGCTCACCCTTGTGGCTCTTTGTGGGCTGCTGGCCCTTTCTCTTCAGGAAATTTCTGTTCCCTAGCTGAACTGCTATGGGATGTTGGTCCATCACTGTTATGGGATAGCTTGTTTTCTCTTCAGTATCCTTACCTCAAATTAATGTATATTGGATTTTTCCCCACTGTCATGTCAGGGATTGTTACCAATGAGCTGAGTACCTTCCAAAAATGCATGGCACTGAAGGACTCTATGTTCTTTTCATTTTTCTCAAAGCAGCCAAACTGTGTACATATTGTTAATGGTTGAAAAGTCTGCTTGAAAGCTTGCCTGTGTATGGATGATGGATAGAGTTCTCTAGGTCCTTCTTGATGCAGGAGGATATGATGCATGTGAAGAGCTTGCAGATTTATGAAAGGAGAGTGGTGGGGCAACAATGATGAACGTCTCCTGGGTTATCATTGTTCAGAAGCAAGACTCTTCATTGAGGGACCTTCATGCACACAAGGTATGTGTATCTATGAGCCTTGAGAGCCTAGGGAACACATGCTGTCAGTTCCTGTCAAGCCTAATGATTCAATTCAGCAAGTATTTATTAAAGGTACCAACTCTGGGCCAGGCACTCTGCTAGCTTCTGCAGCAAAGGAGACAGAAAGAATAACAGTTCCTGATCTCAAGAAGCTCAGCCATTGCCACCACTTCATTTCATGTAGTAATGCATGGAACAGATTGACAGGTGTGGTGCCTGAGTTCTTCTGTGAATCTAAGAATTATGGAGACCTTTGTAGTATTTCTCAAGAATGCTGATCATTTGCTTGTCTGCCTTGGGGCCGTTTGTTCTTGCCTTTAATGAGACTGGCATTCTGGCCTTTTAGTTGAGGTTTTAAAAAAGTTTTTATAGGTAGAGTGGTGATTCAGTGGGTAGACAGCTGGACTTAGATATAGAAGTAGCTGAGTTCAAATCCTGCCTCAGACCTTTACTAGCTGTGTGACCCCTGGGTCAATCACTTATCCTCCCTTGATGTCGGCTTCCTCATCTGTAAAATGGGGCTAATGACTGCATCCACCTCACAGGATTGTTGTGAACTGCAGGGGCAGCTAGGTGGTGCTGTGGATGGGAAACTGGGCCTGGAGTCAGGAAGACCTGAGTTGCGAGTATAAATGCGACAATAACTTACACAGTGCTTAAAGCACAGTGCCTGGCAGGTCATAAACACTATAGAAATGTTACTAATTATGATGATGATAAACATCAGATGAGATAATGTCTATGAAGCGCTTCAGAGTACTGTGTAAACTCTCACTGTTCTTTTTATTAATTAGTCTAAGATCTAGTTCTACTTGAACCTGTTTCTTCAGGCTTTGCTTCTTCTTGACTATTTGAGATGATCTCCCCAGCCCCAGGAAATATAGTTTCACGAGAATATTTCCTTTGGTTTCCTTTCTTTTCCTTCACTTTTCTTTGCCTGCCTTCCACCTCTCCTTTCCTTTCCTTTCCCCTTTTCTTTTTTTGTTTTTTTTTTTTGTTGCTTTTGAATTTCCCCAATGGATGCTGAAGTGATTTCTAGAATAATCTTGTATCGTTAAATTCATTCATAATCTCAGCAAAGTATAAGCTCCTTGATACCAGGGACTCTTTGTAGCCCCATTGCCTAGCATGATATCTTGCAAAGGGGTAGGCATTTAAATATTTATCAAATATAATTGGACTGAATCACTTCCTCATAGTTCTAGGCACATAGTGAGCCCTTAATAAATGCTTATTAACTTGCCTGTCACCTACCTATGCAAAAGAAGGGTTAAAAAAAAAGAATGCAGTATTTATTCACATCCAGAGGAGGAAACCAAAAGGAACAGGAATTAGTGATGAGAGGGTAAGAGAAAATCTCTTTGAGCCTTATCATACCTTACCCTAGTGCTTGAGTTGTAGATTCTCGTGGTATATTTACTGAAGACCAGAAAGGTAGACCATTTCCTTTCTGGGACACAAAACAGGTAGCACAATTGTGGATGTTCAAATGGATTTGTACAAGTTGGAAAGTAATTAAGAAACATTTGGCAAAGATGCAGAGCAAAAGTTACAATTCTTTTTATAATGACTCTAGACTGCTTGGGACAAGTGTTCCTGACAGATGCTCTAGCCAGATGTACCCAGCAGGTCCTTTGGGTGGCTGTGATGAGAGTGGCATGGCAGAATCTGCAAAGCACACATGTTTTTTCCATTCTTCACTGAAAATCTTTTCCTTTTAACTCTCTTCCCTTATTTATTCCAAGTAGTTCTAATTCTCCATTGAGCCTATTGAGTATTCTCAAAGCTACAGATTTATGTTGTTGCTGAAAGGCTGAGGGTGTTTGTGAATGAAGGAAAGAATAAATAGAGAACTGAGCTATTTTGTGAACATATGAGAGAGACCTCTCATTTACACCAGTTTGTCTTCTATAATTAGTATAATATGAAGTTAGCTCTGCTCTGAAATACAGGGACCTAAGTTAAGTAATAGAGTTAGGGATATTTGAATTTTTCCCTTCAATTTACATTTCAGTTAAAAATGTCCATAAGAAAATTAGAAGGAAGTGTGAGATACCAACTATGGCTGACAAGAGAGTATTCAAAAATATTTTAGAGGTGGGTTTTTGTTTTCTTTAGTTAACTACTCTGAATTTCCTGCCTGTGTGGATACTCCCAAACATCTAAGACGAAGTGTGGTAGACTAGATAAAGTACTGGGCTTGGGGTCAAGACTTAGGTTCAAATCTTGCCTCATCTGCTTTCTAGCTAGGGGGACCCCAGGCAAATCACTTAAACTCCCTGAGCCTCAGTTTCCTTGTCTGTTAAATGAGGGGGTAGTACTATATGGCTGCCAGCTACAAATCTATTATCATCCTACTAAGAAATTTTAGAAAAAGGCACAATTCCTCTGAGAATTTTTGAATGTAAATTACTGGAAAAAAACCAGATTTTTCTCTATGCAGCTTGTACTTTGAATAAATGATTGAATGTCAACTAAGCACTTGAAAATAGAAGAAAGTTGGGATTCTTACTAACTATTCATAGAAATTACTAGTAGAAGAAGCAGAAACAATAGCTGAGCATTTCAAACAGAAGTCACAGTTAAAAGAAGGCTGTTGTGTGTATGTGTTCCATTACAAATTGTACAAATATTTTTGGAGATGTACTTGTTGGAGGGAGGAGATGCAATGCTTTGACATTCATCCTTCTCTGCAGAATTGTATTGGTAGAGATCTGTGCTCATAAACAGTAAAGGTAATGGGTCTGACTGTGGTCTAATAGCATCTATTCAAGTAATGGTGGGTGCATAATTAAAGAATAAGTGTGCTTGCTTACAATAGTCCTTCTAAGATTCTTGTAAATGAATAATACAATAAATGAGTTACTACTATAAGAAGACTCTGGGGCACTGGAATGTAGCAAAGTAAAAAAAAGCTGACACTGGATAAGGGAAACCACAGATAAGCCTTTGTCCAGTTTATTTATTTGGAGTTTCTTGCTGGGACCTGAAATAGCTTTATCCCCCCATGGTAGCTGCTATACTTTTTTGGGTATGATTTTGACTTGTTTTATTTACTGTCTTCAGCTGAATGGAAAGAAAAATGAGGTATTGATCGATCTTTGAGTTATTCATTGTCCTCACATGTACCAGTGAATGTCAACTCTTTTTGCAGAAAGATTAGAATTACCTGTAGGATATCCTTATCTGGGAGATGCAGACTGTCTGATTGCCTTCCTGATTCCAGTTTTGATCATGATTCCTTTATTACCTCTCCACATTTCATGTTTATATCCGATTCTAAAATGGCTAATGTATTTTTCTTACACAAAGTACTTATGCTTAGGAAGGTATCAAGATGTTCTGATCATGAAATTTATAAATGCATTTTAGATTTTGGAATTTCCCCCTTGCTACAGATATTAAACTGGGCAATCAGATCGACAGTGTTAAACCTCTATTCTTTCAGAGTCTCTTCCTTACTGTGTCATTTCTGAGTTTATCTAAGTGAAAATGTAAGCTGTTTTCCAGTGTACCTCCTCATCATCTTTCAGGCCATATCCTCAAGGTGGTTTCTAGCCTAGCAGTGAATTGTAGGAGATAGCAGTCCTGTCAGTTTAAATTTTGAGTGAGGGTTTTGATGACCTGAGACACGATATTCCAGTTCTCATTGACCTTTGGACAAAGCTAGTACTTCTTACATTTCTCTGCAACCAGATTTTATTAAACACCTTATTTTGTACATAATACCTTTCCAGGTGGGCCCTGGGAATGCTACAAAGCTCAGATGATCCATGAACCCTCCCTGCCATGAGAAGTTCAAATGGGTCAGCAAGAAAAGCTCCTTCAAAGACTCCAACCTCTAAGTTTATCAGTCAACTAGAGCTGTAGAAACCTTTCCCCTTCTTTTTTCCTTTTCAGTCTTCTTTGCTTACTCAGGACATGCCATGTAGCCATGGGTGTTCCACAGGGCTCTGTCCTGGGCCCCTCTTCTCTTCTCCCTCTACACTACTTCACTTAGTGATCTCATCAAGTCCCATGGGTTTCATTACCATCTCTACCATAAGTCGATCCTCAGATCTGCTTATCTAGTCCTGACTTCTAAAATTGCATCTTTAGTTCTTTTCAATCATCTTGAATTAGATATTCACCAGACATCTTGAACTCAACATGTCTGAAACTAAACTCTTCATCTTTCCTCCCTAACCCCTCACCTCTTGCTGCATTTCCTATTTTTTGAAGGGGTTATTCTCCTAATATTAATATTGATGCTTGCAGTTTAGGGGGTCATCATTATTTCCTGTTCCTCATATCCAATCTGTTGCCAAGCAATGCTTGTCAATTTCACCTTTGTGATGTTTCTCAAAGATGCCTCCATCTGTCCTCTGACACTGTCTCCGCTCTGGAGCAGGGCATCATCACTTTATATGTGGACCCTTGCAACAGCCGATGGCTTGTCCGCCTGCCTCAGGTCTCTCCCCACTCCAATCCATTCTCCATTTAGCCATCAAAATGATTTTCCTAATGTACCCCCCCCCCCCATTCTGTAATCCTTATTTACTCCCTATCACCTCCAAGATTAAAAAAAAAACTATTTGATGTTCAAGGCCCTTGATAACCTGCTCCACCCCTACCTCTTCAATCCTTACTCTCTACTGTGGCTGTGACAGTGACAGTGACAGCGACAATGGCCTCCTTGTTATTCCTGGAACAAGACTCTCCATCTCATGCTCTGGCCATTTTCTCTGGCTCTTTCTCATGCCTGGAATGTTCTCCTTCCTTATCTCTGCCTCCTGGTTTCCTTTGAATCCTAGCTAAAATCCCACCTTCTATAGGAAAACTTTCCTAATCCTTCCTCTTGTTTATCATTACATGTTTGTCTTGTATATAACTCGTTTGCACAGATTTGTTTGCATTTTGTCTTCCTTATTAGATTGTGAGCTTGTCAAGGGCAGGGACTGTCTTTCAGCTTTCCTTGTATTCCCAGGGCTTAACAAAAGCCTGAGATCTAATAAGTGCTTACTAAATGTTTGAGTGCCCAACTAATATATAATAAAAGGTCCCTCCTAAAAGGATGCTTGATTTCTCATTGCTCTTTAATTGTGTTTTAGAGCAGAGGTAGGATTAGAGGAATCCTGGGATACTTTTCAGATGTTGCTTTAGCTTTGGAAACTTTAGGGCTCAAGTGTGATATGTGGGACTAGAATAAGCTTTTGGGTGACCTGCTGACCTCAGGCTGAGTGGTCAGGTTCTGGGACTATTGACAGAGTAGCAAACCTTAGAAATACTTCTGAGTCAGCCCCTACCCACTTTATAATGTGGAAGAATAGTGAATGACTCATATTTAGAGAGACTATGGAAAAGAAGGGGATTAAAAGAAAAAATTTCTTTGTCAAAATCTCAAATAATAAAAATGAATGAAATCTGGGAACCCAAGTTCTAAATCATCCAGATGGTCCTCATTTTAATGCAGGTGTATTGGAGTATAGTAATCCTCCCTCCAAATATTGAGTGGATTGAAGTTATTGTATTTACTTCTTGCTTGGAAAGAAGACATAATCGAAGCCATCCTGCAGGCCAAAAATAAATGTAGAATCCTTGGGGAGACTGCCAGGCCGGGATGTGCTAGTAAATGTTTAACAACCAGCTTTGGAAGGGAGAAGAGCTAACATGTTCTTGTGACACATTTTAAGTTTTATCTGGATTTTGAACATTTTTCTCCCTTACTTTTAAGTGTAGGTAGTCAACAAAACCTGTAATTTCAGTCCTGATTTGTAGATTTTGCTGATTTCTCAAGAGCAGATAAATGCTCTTGCTAAGCATTTGCCAATCCTTGTTCAGTCTGACTCCAGCATATACTTCTGCTGCCAGCCCGCTATACTCTGGATTAGCTATTCGATCCAATTCCTTTTCTTTAGAAAACAATAAAAATATTTGGGTGTTGGAGACCTTCTTTTAAGTAACCTTTCCACCCACTGAATATACAACAAAGTGTTTCCTCATATTCCTCTCCCTCAGTCAATTGACAAACGTTTATTTCGTGCCTATAAGTGCCTGGGGCACAAAGACTACAGTGAAATGATGCCTGCCTTTGAGGAGGTTACCATACACCAGGGAAGACAACACACCCTTATTAGAGCCAGAGAGGGAATAGATATATGGTAATAAAGAGTAACTATAGAATGAAAAGAAATGCTACAGAGTATCAGCATGCTGCTTGGTGTTGCAGAGCATTCAGAGACTACTGGACATGGCTATTTCTGCCCTCAAACAGGTTGCAATCTGTTTGTGAAGCTATTGCATCTAGTGGCACTGAGACTTGAAACTAAAATTGGGAACAGTTGCTCTTCAGAGTCAAAATAATTGCCAAATTCCATCAAATCTGTAGGACTTATCTCCATCCTCCCTTGCTTCCCCATTAAATATTAAGGAGTCAGAAATATCTCTTAAAATATTGCCCTAAATATGTTTTAGCTGCATAGGATTAGCGCATTTGTCTTGGCAAGGAATGTTTTTCCTTGTGTTTTTTTTTTAATGAGCTATCAGCCCCCCACCCCTGCAATCTTTCTTGTTTTTCTTCTGAAACACTTCCTCTGCTTCTCTTCCATTGACCACCCCTCTTCTATTCAATCCCTGTGCTTCAGCCCTCTCAGTACTTCCCACCCTTAGTCTTTTGGTTTGACTTTCTTCACAAATTGTATAGCATGCTTCCTTCCTGTTTTGCATTCCATAGGACACAAAACAGTCATAGTGGAAGTGCATTGACAACATGAGAAGCTAGTTTCAAATGGCAGGCGTTTTTTTTTATAATAGAATCAGGATAAATGACTTGTCGGTTAAGAAATAGCACCACCTGGTTCTAGTGTTTAGTATGTAGAATATAGCAATCTGTTGGAAGTGTAGCCATTGCCAAGGCATTTGATATAGAATTAGCATGGGATTCTTGATTTAGATTGGGAGACTAAAAGTTTTCATCGAGTGTCTTTCACCTGCTGTAACCTTAGTCAAATGAAATGTCAGCTATTGGCTTATCTTGGCGTGAAGCTGGAGGGCTAGGACATAAAGTGTTCAATTTGAGGCCTCTTGATTGTATAGTCACCATAAGTTGTCTCTCAATCAGTGTGAATGAATAATAACTGTTCACCTTTATTTAGCACTTTAAGACTTACAAATCACTTTGCTTACAACAACCCTTTGAGGGTAGCATCACAATTATATTATTATCATCCTTATTTTATTGATGTTGTTCAATTTTTTCCTTTGTGTCCAACTTTTCATGACCCCATATGGAGTTTTCTTGACAGAGACACTGGACTAGTTTGTCATTTCCTTCTCCAGCTCATTTTACAGAAGAAGAAACTGACACAAATAGGGTTAGATGACTTGCCCAGGGTCACACAGCTAGTAAGTATCTGAGACCAGATTTGAACTCAGGAAAAGGAATGAGTCTTCCTAACTCCAGGCTCAGTGCTCTATCCACTGAGCGACCTACCTGCCCTATACCTATTTTTTTGTTTTTGCTAAGTCAGTTTTCTGTCATATCTAACTCTCGATGACCCTTTTTGTTTGTTTGTTTGTTTGTTTTGTTTTGTTTTTGCAGAGATACTGGAGGGATGTGCCATTTTCTTCTCCAGCTCATTTTGTAAATGAAGAACTGAGATAAACAGGGTTAAGTGACTTGCCCAGGGTGACAAAACTAGGAAGTGTCTGAGGCCAGTTTTAAATTCAGGAAGATGTGTATTCCTGACTGCAGGCCCAGTACTCTATCCACTGTTCTACCTAGCCGCTTATTTTTACAGAGGAGAAAAATAAAACTTTGAAACACTGAGATTTGTTTAGGAACACATATGATTACACAACTTGTAAATGTCTGATTCCTGATTTGAACCAGAAACTCCAGGTGTAGCAGGCTGACTCTCACAGAATCTGAATAAAGAGATATTTATTTGTGTTCTTGACAGATATCTATCTGCTTTGTTTCATACTTAGAAACATGAAATAAATAAAAATTCATGAAGCTTCTACCATATATACACATATATGCACATATATACATATACATAAATACATACACAGTACATACACAAACACACACACACACACACACACACACACACACTCATAAATTACTTCCCATCATGGCCTGGGAAGTGTAAAAGGTGTGGTAGAAAAGTTCTAAGTAATGGCTAAAAAATGATCCATAGGCTAGAATGGGGCTACATTCCATTCTTTAGGGAAAATTGTTTGTCCTTCATTTTCAAGGCAGACAGTGAAGTCCTGACTTGTGTGTCAACCAGATTTAAGTGAGGCGGAGCTATGGAAAAAGAGAATCATGATGAAAGATTGGGGAAAGCATACACGGTAAATTTGTCTGAACGTAGGACTAATTACAATTTTACCTGTTAGTAGGCTCTGAATTCAGCCCTTACATGGGTGCCACATCTCTGCAAGAAAGGCACCCGATGCCTTTTTCCTGCCGATAACACCCAGGAAGCTACAGCCCACCTTATTTGTGATGTTGGCTCTGTCTGTTCTGAGTTCTCTGTGTTAGATCAGTCTTTTAGGATAGTCCATATGTTTAGAGGATTGCCTTTGACTCTGAGTTTATGGAATATTTTACTCAGTAGTTCCTCATAGTTAAAATTAAACACATGTCAAAAATCTGTGATTTCAGACCTGTGATGTAGTCCATGTGGGAACTCCTCGTCTCACCCTTCTCAGTTAAGTCTTAGAGTTGTTTGAAGTTCAGAGAAACTAAAACATACAAGTGGTTAGGTGGAACAGTGAATAGAGCACTGGGCCTGGAGACAGGAAGACTTGAGTTAAAATCCTACCTTAGACATCTCCTAGCAGCGTGAACCTGGACAAGTCATTTGACTTTTGTCTGCCTCAGTTTCCCCATTTGTAAAATGGAGATAACTGTGGAGCCTCCCTCTGAGATGAGATAATATTTGTGAAACGCTTAGCATAGTGCCTGGCACATAGGTACAAAAAAATCCTTGTTCTCCCGCCACTCCTTTGTCACTTTGCCAGTGTTAGGTCTGTTTTCTATTTATTAGCTTCATATTAATGCTGTATATATATATTTATGTAAGCTTCTTGCAGGGAGGAATCATTCTCTCCCTCTGTGTGTGTCTTCATCTCTCTGTGTCTTCTTTGTCTCTGTCCATCTTTTCTTTCCTTTCTCTATGTGTTTCTGTCTCCATTTCTATATATATGTGTGTGTATGTGTGTGTATATATAATATACACATGAATATATACACATATGCACATGTAATTATACATCTACATACATACTCTCTCAGATCTTCGTATATGTGTGCAATATGTATATTATGTTGGGTAGTTCCTCCTGGATACTCTCTAAGTCCTTCAAACTCCAACATGTCTAAATATGGACTCATTATCTTCTTTTTGTAAATAAATCTAACTTTCCTTTAAATCTCAGTTTCTGTTGAGTGCTTGACACCACTGAATTCACCCAGGGTTGTAACTTTAGACTTATCTCCTATTCTTCCCTCTTCCTTCCTCTTCCCTCCCACTGCCCAATAGCTAATCAGTTGCAAAATCTTGCTGATTATTATTTTCCTAGTATCTCTCCCATCTGTCTCCTCCTCTTTCCCATGGCCACCACTCTGCTTTTTTTTTTTTTAAAGACCCTTACACGTCTCACCTGGATCATTATAAAAGTCTGCCTATAGGTCCCCTGCTTGCAACCTCTTCCCAGTCCAATCCATTCCCTGAAAGACTGCCAAAATAATCTTGGAGGCCATGTCCCAACCCAGCCCTCCCCTGCTCAAAGACCTTCAATGGTTCCACATTGACTATTAGATAAGACACAGATTCCTTCCGCTCACATTTTAAGGTCTCCTACCAATATGGCCACCACTACTTTTCCAGGCTTCTTTACCATTTTTTACATTCTGGCCAAAATTACTAACTCTTCTCTGGAATTTGGTGTTTCATCACACTCCTGCTGTTCATTTTGAACAAACCATTCCCTCCCTTTGAGTGGAAAGCACTCCCTTCTCAACCCCATGTCTCACAAGCCTTGCCTTGCTTAAAGATGAAAAACTGTAGGCGTGGAATCTGAGAATCTATGTTCAAATTCCACACTCTTGGTCTTGTGACCCCAGGCAAATCGCTAAACCTTTCTATGCCTCAGTTTCCTCATCTGTAAAATGAGAGCTTGGTTTTAATGGTGTCTGAGGTTCCTTCCAGTTCTCACTCTATAATCCTGTTATCTACTTAAGCTCTGCCTCCCCTATGAAATTTTTCCCAATTTGTCCCTCTTACCTTCTGTTGTTAATGTCTTCTCCCTAATTGTTTTTCCTTGATTTGTATTTATCCACATGGATATTGTATCTTTACATCCCCACCCCCCCCCTTAATCTACCCAACTGACCTCTCTTCTCCCCATGGAAACTCCTTGAGGATGAAGACTGTTAATGTTTTGTTGTTGGTGACGGAGCCAATTTCAGTGCCTTGTGGGAATAATGCTTTAAAACCAAAACTAAACAGAAAGCAAAGACAATTTATTGAATTGATGATATAGCTATTGTGTACCAGAACAAATGGACAGATCCAGATTGTACTGGTATTCTTGAAGTACTAAAGAACCCAAAAAAGGCCTCTCTTGTACGAGGGATGGAACCATAATGGACAATTTACAGGAAGGCATGGCCATGATGGGAGCTACGTAGGATGGGTAGATTTGGTGGGACTGAGATGTTCACTGGTAGGTCATCAAAACATTGAAGCAAAAGCTTTCTGTTTCCAGTGCCCCTAAACAAACCTGCACCCTTGATTTCAGATCTCTGGCTCTTCTCCTTGTATCTCCCAGGGACAATGAAGCCAATCAAAGCATCTTTTAGGAAGTGTCTACTAAGTCCCCTGCTTAGTTTAATCTAGATGGAGTCTAATTATCAGAATCTTACTACTTGCTTGCAATAATTTGCTTTGGGTGAAACTTAGAGCTATGTTTACATTTTTATTCTCGTTCAGAATTGATTTGCTTAAAAAAAAAATGAGACTTCCTTTTGGAGTTTTGAGTTCTCCTGCAATTTGTTACATTTTTTAAAAAGATGTGTGTCAGGTGATGTAATTTTTTTTCGAAATTAAATTGAACTGGTTTAAGAGATTTAACAAGTAAGGGTATAATCATACTTTATTTTGAAAGGTGGAGCTAGCAATTAGAGCTATAAAATTATCTTCTTTAATAAAATGTCAAATGATATTTGAAATAAAATTAGTTAATATGAACTAATAGGCAAGCTTCTCAAATGCCTTTACAGAATATCACTTAATGGTAGATTTAACATAATATAGGGTCTACACATTTTTCTGAAAGTAGCAGTAAACTTAAAAAAAAACAACCTCAGCTGTACTACAGCAGTTTGATTCCTAAAACAGATGTTGTGAAGTCTCCAGGAAATTACAGTGATTATGAAATATGGAAAAATTAATTCATTCATAAAACAGGTGCCTTTAGTATTTGTGAACTTTGAAACTACTTTTAAGCTACATTGTCATTTTTTCCTCTTTTTCTTCTGAAATTTTAAATTCTCTGCTTACTTCTTAACTTAAAGAGAGTTTGACTAACATCAGTTTTAAACTGACCTGAGTATAAATTTCTTTTCTTTTCTTTTCTTTTTTTGTTGCTTTTTTTCCCCTGAGTATAAATTTCTTTAGGCATTCTATGCGAAATCACCATCCTATAGAATTTTCTTTTTAAGAGCTGTTGAGTCATTTTGTTCACGTCCAACTCTTTGTGACCTCCATTTGGGCTTTTCTTGGCAAAGATACCAGAGCAGTTTTCCATTTCCTTCTCCAGCTTATGTGACAGATGAGGCAACTGAGGCGAACAGGGTTAAGTGACTTGCCCAGGTCACACAGCTAGTAAGTGTCTGAGGCTAGATTTGAACTCAGGAAGACCAGTATTCCTGACTCCAGGCCAGGCATTTTATCCACTGTACCACCTACTCCTAGTTCCTCCCTTCAAGGTCTAGGTCAAATGTCACATCCTTCAGGATCTGGTTTTGAATTCTTCCAATTAGTTAATTGGGGGCTTAGTTTCCCCTCCTCATATCTCCACCTCTCTAACAATATTTATATCCTGTATTTACTTATCTGTGAACATATAGCCCCTTGGAGAATATAAACTCCTTGAGGGCAGGCATTGTTGTATTTTTGCCTCTCTATTCTGCCTAGCATAATGTCCTGGGTATAGTAGGCACTTAAAATTACATGTTGATTTATTATGTCTCAAGTACCAAGTATACATTGAAGATAGAATTTACTTTAACTCTTATGATTTTTGAGGGATGCGTGGCTTCCCCTACTTCAGTCAACTTCCCCATCCTGGCCATGTTTTAGACAAGTGATATTAGGTTAAAAGGAATACCACAACTATTACAAGGGCCTGCGAAGAGGAAAAGTTATTGTAAAATGGCATCATACAGCCTTGAGCAACGAGGAAGCAGACGTGGAAAAATGAAAGAGAGTCCTATTAGCTTTGCTCTACTGTACTGATGGTGTGTTATGTACAACTAATTGTTTACAAATCAGCCACTTATTCTTGAGTATTTTAATCTATTCGTTATCTCTCTGATGGGGTACTCTCTCTATCAGCACACAATCAGCCCATCCATAGGCTGTCATCCTATGCAATTATCATTTTAGTCTGTTTATAACTGTCCTGTGAGGATCCACCTAAAAGCTATATGAGGAGGGGGGAGGGAGTTGGAGAGGATGGTGAGTAGAGCCAAGGTGTGGGAGGGTGATCCATTACTATATGATCAGTCCACTTCCTTATCAGGTAGTGATGATATCTTTTACATGGCTTCCACATGTAAGAAATAATTGATCTTACACCTTACTCCCTTTCACTTACCTTGAGATTCAGTGACGCCTAAACCTCTTACTGTTGCTCTCATTACTACTCCGTTTCCCAATTGGGTGCATTTTCACTGGCCTGAAATTTTTTCCCTCTTCATTTCTTATCAGCTAGCTTCTTGGCTTCCTTCAGAGAACTAATTTTAAAAACTAGAAATAAGGAGGCAGAGTGAAGATGGTAGCATATAAGCAGCAAAACTCCACAGCTCTCCCCATAACTACCTCAAATACCTATAAAATATGACTCTAAACAAATTTTAAAGCTCCAGAACTCACAAAATGACAGAGTAATAAAGTTCCCACTGAAGGCAGCCTGGCAGGCAGACAGGAGGGGGTTCATCGCAATGTGCTGGGAGCCCAGACCAGCACCACATGAACCTGTGGCTAGAACCCTAGGGCCACCAGAACAATCCGCAGCTAGAGCATGAATCACTGGCAACTGTGGCATTATCCAGAATTACCAAACCATTAGAAAAAAGACTAAGTGAAAGGTCAGTGGAACTCAGATAAATTCGGGGGAGAGGGTCTGGCCAACTGCCCCAGGGCTAGAAGTGGCTGAAGCGGTGGCCCTGTAGCCACCTCCACATGGCTGCTTCAGAAGCCCCTGGCCTGCAGATTGCAAGGGGGCCAATCGAGATTGCCATCTTGGGTGGCGGTCCTGAGGTGCATTTTCAGAGAGCCAAACCTGGTGAGGAATGCAGAAACAGTGGCCTCCTAATACCTCTGGCAGCTGCAAAAACCCAAGTGATTTGGGACAGTGCTCTCC
>CM053587.1:99437598-99457079 GCA_028646515.1 Pseudochirops corinnae
GGTGGGTAGGGGAAAGATGGGGAGAAAATTTGTAACTCAAAATTTTGTAGAAATGAATGATGTAAACTAAAATAAAATAAAAAATTTAATTAAAAAAAGATTTTTCCATATCTTGATATAATTATGCAATTTTAATTTTGTTATTAACATTGTATATTATGTTTGAATCAACATTCTCAGTATATATCTGACTTGATCATAAGGTACAATCTTTCTGGTGTATTAGTTTAGCCTCTTTGTTATCATATTATTTAAATTTTTTGTGTATGGAGTCTTTGGGTATATTGATATATAATTTTTTAACCTGATTTGTCTTTTCTGGCTTTCGGTATCAAGATCATATTTGCCTAAAACAAGGGATTTGGTAGGATCCCTTCTTTTCCTTTTTTGTTTAAAGCTATTTATGTAATATTGGAATGAACAATTATTTGATTGGGCATATATTATTGCCATCATTGGGGCACAGGTTAAGTGACTTGTCCAATGGTAGTATTTTCATTGGTTTTTCACACTTCACCAGATCCGTTCAGATATCAACATACTGAAGCAACGTGTCACATAGCAAGCTTTTCCAGCCCCAACTTTCCCCAGGAGGCACATACGAAGTAAGATAAAATTAAATCAGCACTTCTTTCCAAGTGAATATCTTTAAGACTATGATGCAAATATAGTCATATTTAAGGCTTTAATTACATGTATTTGGTTTTTTTCCTCCAAATTCTTAACTTAAGAAAAACCAGAGACACAGATACACAGAGAAAGACACAGAGAGACAAAGATACACAAAAACCAGAGACAAAGATTCAGAAAGACAGAGATCAACACATAGACACAGAGACACAGAGAAATCCTGAGAGACAGACATAAAGAGATAGAGATACAGAGACAAAGACTTAGAGAGAAACACTTTGAAAGAGAGACACACAAAAACACAAACAGTGGTGGAGAGACAAAGACAGACAGAAACACAGATACAGAGAGACAGAAATGGAGAGACAGAGAGACAAAATATTTCCATATACAAATTAGAACAGAAAAAGGATTGCATATGAAGCCATAAATCTCTTTTATGCACAGCTTGCTTTTTAAAAAGTATATGATAAAACTAACTAAATATGATAAAACTAAAAGTATATTCAAAACTAACCTGCTTGTTTGAGTTTCCTTGTGAACTTCTTCTGCATTTTAAAAAAATCCATCCCCCCTTGAATATATTTTGGATGTCTGACCTTTATAAGGGAAGCTTGCTGCAAGTATTTTTCTCAGTTAACTGTTTCCATTCTAATTTTAACTGCATTGATTTTATTTGTGCAAAGATTTCCAATTTTATGTAATAAAAATTGTCCAGCTTAACATCTGGGATCCTTTTTTAACCAATATTAAAGAGATCTGATGATTACTACATTACAGTAAAGTCTGGGTTCTCTTACTGCTGGGTCTCTTTTCTTTTCTTTTTAAAAATTATTTCTCTTAAGAATCTTCACCTGTTGTTATTCTGGATGAATTCCATTATTTTTTCTAGATTTCTCAAATAATCCCTTTTGGTTTGATTGGTATGGAACTGATAGGCAAATGGATTTGGGTAAAAGTATTATTTTAATTATCTTGGCATAGCCCAACCATGTCCAAATAATACAGCTTCACCTGTTTAGGCCTGTGGTTATTTCTGCAGTGTTCTGTAATTATATTCATTGAGTTACTATGTGCGCCTTAGTAAGTGGACTTCCAAACATTTTATGCCCTATATAGGAATTTCTCTTTCTATCTCTTACTGCAAAATATAAAAAGAACAATGATTTATCTTAGTTTCTTTAGTGGGTTCTCCATTTAGATCAATAAATCATCTGCCTAAGTCAATAATTTCGTGTCTTATTCATCTGTGCTTAATTCCCTCAGCTGCTTTCCCTTGTCTAAATACTACAGATTGTACTTATATCACTATATTAAATAGATGTGGTGATAAAAGACAACTCTATTTTATCTCTAGTCTTATTAGAAAGGCCTATCATTTTTTCCATTACATATAATGCTGGATTTTGGTTTCAGATACTATTTACTATATTAAGGAAATGTCTGTTTATAATAATCCTATGCTTTAAAAAAGAGTATAGTACTTTATATAAAGATTTTTCTGTAATTTGATGTAATCATGTAATTTTAATTGTTATTAATATGGTATATTATGTTTGAATCAACACTGCATTCTCAGTATGTATCTGACTTGATCATAAGGTACAATCTTTCTGGTGTATTGGTTTAGCCTCTTTGTTATCATATTATTTAAAATGTTTATGTTTGCAGTCTTTGGGCATATTGGTGTACAAATTTTTTAACCAGATTTATCTCTTCTGGCTTTAGGTATCAAGATTCTATATGCTTAATAGAAGGGATTGCTGGAATCCCTTCTTTTCCTTTTTTGTTCGAAGTTATTTATGTAATATTAGAATAAACAATTACGTGAATAGTCTTGGGTTTCTTGTGGGAGGAGAGGAGAAGCTGTTCATTTCTAGTCTATTCACTTTCTTTTTATGATATTAGGTAAATTAAAATCTCTATTTCTTTTATTTATATTGATATTTTAAGTTTTGTAAAAATTCATCCATTTCACTTAAATTGTCAGGTTTGTTTGCACAAAATCGGGAAAAATATTTTCTAAGAATTTCGTTAATTTATTCTTCATTTGTTGTAATTTCTCCCTTTTAATTTTTGATGCTGATAATTTCCTCTTTCTCTCCTTTAAAGGGACTAATGGTTTATCTTTTAAAAAAAAAACCTTCTAGCTTTATTTGAAGATTCAATTTACTTTTCTTTCAATTTTGTTAATTTCTACCTTTCTTTTCAGAATTCCTATTTTGGGTATTTAAGAACCAGTATAGCTGGAGTCAGGAAGACTTATCTTCCTGAGTTCAAATCTGACCTCAGCTACTTACTAACTTTGTGACCCCAGGCAAGTCACTTAATCCTGTTTGCCTCAGTTTCCTCATGTGTAAAATGAACTGGAGAAGGAAATGACAAACTACTCCAGTGTCTTTTCAGAATCCCTTTAAGATGTGCAAAGTACTTTACATATACTGTCTTATTTGGTCTCATAACAACCCTGTGTGATGTTATTTTTATTATCCTAATTTTACAAAGGAGAAAAGTCCAGAAAATATATCTTATTTTCCTAAGGTCAATTAGGCAAAAAACACATTCATTAAACACCTATTATTTTCCAGACACTAAGCTAAATACTAAGAAACAAATTCCAAAAGGAAATAGTAGCCTATGTTTTCAAGTAGCTTACTCATACTGTTAATTGGTATAACTTAAAGATAAAATAAAAACAATTTAATTAGGGGATTCTAACAACTGGAGGAAATAAAGAAAGGTTTTCTCTACATAGTAGTGCTTAAACTGAGTTTTGGGGGAAACAAGAGACTCAAAGAAGTAGACATGAGGAAGTACTGCATTCCAAAATGTCGTTGTGTTTGTCCTTCATTCTCAAAGAGGACCATGACATCAAGGAGATGATGATGTGACCTGAAGTTGACTTGGATTGAGGGAGGGCTGTGCAAAGTCACCAGCCTCACTTTCTCCTCCAGAGCCATCTGGGTCCAGTGGCCAAATGTTCATCAGGATGACTGGAGATGACCCAGGATGCAATGGGAGACCCTGGCCCTTTTAGGCTAAGGCCTTTCCAGATTCTCACTTAGAGTGAGGAAACTCCCATTGAGTGAATATGCCTCTTTAAGAAGTGAGTCAACATTAACTCTGGGCCAGGAGGGCCCCCAAAATAGCCAGTAAGCGGTGCTTGGGCAAGGATCTATTATTGTCCAATCTATGGTGAAGAAAAAAAGGCAGAAAGGAAGGCAGGTGGGAAAGAGGGAAGGAAGGGAGGAGGGAAGGAAGGAAGGAGGGAAGGAAAGAAGGAGGGAAGGAAGAAAGAGAGAGAGGAAGAGAGGAAGAAAGAAAAAGAGAAAGAGAGAGAAAGGAAAGAAGGAAGGAAGAAAGAAAGAGAGAAAGAAAGAGAAAAAGAAAGGAAAGAAGGAAAGAAGGAAGGAAGAGAGGAAGAAAGAAAGAAAGAAAGAAAGAAAGAAAGAAAGAAAGAAAGAAAGAAAGAAAGAAAGAAAGAAAGAAAGAAAGAAATCTAGTCAGTAAACCCCAGGTTAACTGGGCAGCATTTGGCCATCAAAATTTACCTTCCTTTGGAGAGGAGAAGGAGAGGGAAAGAATGAGTTGAGTTACTCAACTGGCTGGGTCCCCATTCAGGCATCTCGGACTACTCACAGGTTATGTTTGTCCTTAATTCTTGAAGAGGACCGTGACATCATGGACATGATGACATGACTTGCTGTTGACTTGGATTTGAGTGAGGGAAAGTTGTGCAAGGTTACCAGTCTCACTTTCTCCTCCAGAGCCATTTGGGTCTAATGACCAGATATTCATTCTAAATATGAAGGCAATTAGTGCATTTGCACAGATACTGACTCAGCAATAAACATTTATTAAGCAACTACTGTGTGCCAGGCTCTTAGTGCTGATGAGAGAAAAAAGAGGCAAAAGACAGTCCCTGCTCTCAAGGAGCTTACACTGTAATGGAAGAGACAACATGCAAATCAATTCAAAGTAAGCCATATGCAGAGATGAGGAGCATGTGACAGAAAAGCAGGTCTCCAAGCAAAGGCTCAACGACCACTTATCAGGTACATTTCAGAAGGGAATTTCTTCTGGGTAAGGATTGCCCAGGATGGTCTTTAAGGTTTCTTCCAAATATGAAATTCCTTGATTCTATGAAATGAGACATTTCTAAATAATTTGTTGTATCCCACCACTAGATTGGACTCTCCTTGAGGAGTGCCTAGATACACTGTCTGGCAAATAGGAGGGTTTTTGTTTTGTTGCTTTTTGTTTTTTGCTTTTTTTGGAGGACAATTGGGGGGTAAGTGACTTGCCCAAAGTCACACGGCTAGTGTGTCAAGTGTCTGAGGCCAGGTTTGAACTCAGGTCCTCCTGACTCCAGGGCCGATGCTCTATTCACTGCACCACCTATCCGCCCCCAAATAGGAGGTTTTAAAAGACTTGTTCACTGAGCAATTGACATAATTGTGAAATTCAGATGAAATCCATATAAAATAGAAACTGAAAAATTAATGTGGCAAGTTTAATAACAAAAAGGTTAAGGAGGCTTAAAAAGTGACTTAGGAGTCTGGGGACAGCTCTGCCACTAACCAGCTGTCTGAATTTAGAATGTCATATGCCATCTCTGAGACTCAGTTATCTTAACTATAGCAAAGAGGCTATTGAATTAAATCAGTTCTAAGGACCCTTCAGGTTCTAATGGGGCTAAAACACCTCCTGTTTGCTGGTCATTGTGGCTAGGCACTAGGGATATAAATACAAAAGCAAGACATTACCTGTCCTCAAGGAGTGTACAGTCTAGTGGTGGAATACAACAAATTATTTCAAAATTCAAATCCTGCCTCAGACACTTAGTGCTACATAACCCTAGACAAGTTACTCCACCCTGTTTGCCTCAATTCCTCATCTACAAAATGAGCTGGAGAAGGAAATGGCAAACCAAGTCAGTATCTTTACCAAGAAAACCCCAAACAGGATCACAAAGCAACAAAGATCGCATTGGTGGTTAGCAGTAGAATAAGAATTCAAACCCAGGTCTTCTGTTTCCAGATCTGATGCTCTTTCCTAGAAATAAATCCTATATGTGGGCTGGCATCAAAAATAAAATTACAAACAGCCTTGAAAATTACTAAGACAGATAACCACTTTTTTTTTTTTTACAATTTCTCCAAAGCTACATTTTTTATACTCTTTTAAATGGCCACAATATTGTAACTAGAATGATGAAAAATCACAAAGTTTCTTCCTTTATCCCTTCACCATCTTCCTACTTCCCTAAATAGACAAGTGCTACATACTCCAAAAAAGATAAATTATTCTTTAACACTCAAATTCTTGGGACTGAGGGGTGTTAATTACTATCCAGAAACTCAGTGCATAATGAAGCTACGGAATGTATATATTTCAAAGCCCAACCCTTCAGTGCTTTATAAATCAATCTACGTTTTCCCATGAGAATAAGGACAGAAACACCATTTGTGATTTATATAGCTGAAAACTAATTTTTGTCTGCTTTATTGCACATGTTCTAAGCAGTGGCCATGTATGTTGTTCAGGGACCAAAAAGCTACCCAAGTTGCTTTGCTTAGACTCTGAACAGAGAGCTTCAGGATCTCAAAGACATCAGAATTTATTTATTCTTAGGCTAGGTTAAAAAAAAAAAAAAAAGGTTTAAAAGGATCAATTCTAAAAGGTTTAGAATACACCGAAAAGTAGAACATCTGCTCTGAGATGGCTCCAGGGCTGATTTCACCAACAAGGCAGCCTAGGCTTCATAAGCCCACCTTCATTAGAAAGAGTCACAGAAAATGATGACATTACAAAGGTGTTTCAAGTCCCACAACTGACTGGGGAGGCACACAGCCTGGAAATAGAAACAGGCTTCCAGGAGCTGCAGCTTTTGTGTGCTTGGGTGTGTGTGTGTGTGTGTGTGTGTGTGTGTGTGTGTGTGCATGCGTGCATGTGTGTGTACGTGTGTGTGTGTGTGTGTGTGTGTGTGTGTTTTATTTCAAACAAATCAAGAATCTTGAGTTAGAACACTTTCTCCTCTGCTTCTGAGACTTAACTTGCCATTAGCCCCTGTGCCGGCTAATAGTTTTGCACTATCAGAAATTCAATACTGATGAACCTTCCAATTTATGTAGACAGCTCATCTAGAATAAATCTTTATCATCAGAATGTGCAGAGATACCAGGAGATTTGGAAACTAACCCTCTGGACACTTTCCCATGGTTTTTTTCTGTCCCTCTGCCTTCTCCCATTTTCACTCCTCCTGCCCCCATCCCCTATGTGCCTGTATCCAATTGATTTTTATTTAAGAGAAGCCTTTACCAGCTTCACAAATAAGTGTTTTTGCCCTTTGAATTGTTATTCATCCAGCACGTTCTTCTTGATTTCTTGTGTTGTGCACAGTCGTTTTCACTGGGGAAAGTCTCCTCTCCAGGCGCTCTTAAAATTTCTCACAGAATAATAATAATAGATATTTTGTAGCTTCCCAGTGGACAAGCTTAGCCATATCTGAGCTACATTACCTGCCTTTGGTTTCTTTCTAACCCTTTGCTCTTATTCAAATGGAACAGATTTAAAGGATTGTTTTCCTGGGTTCAAAGCATACAAGGTTACCTAACTCCTCAAAAAAAAAAAAAAAAAGGCCACACTTTTCCATACTTCTCACTTTGGTGTCAAGATCCAGGGATTGCTAGCTTGTGGGATATACACTTCTTAAAGAATATTTTTAGGTAGTAAAGATTGGCTAAAGCAGAACCATATAGGCAATGACTACATGATATAAGTTAACAAAATAGGCAAAGACAACTTAAGTTGGATCAGATGCAATAGCTAAATGGTCGTTCCAAAAGGCTGATACTGGAACAATATCCTTTTGGTAGAGAGGTGGTAAGCTACAGGTGTGAAACAGGACACACTATCATTTGCCGTCACTCTATCATAAGGTGTTGCTTAACTGTTTACTTAACTGTATGCCTATAAGTCCTATTGCTGGAGAAACTGAGGCTGGAAAGTCCCTTGAGTTTGGGAGTTCTAAGCTGCCACAGGGCTTACTACAACCTGATGACCATACTAAGTCTAGAACCAACATGGTGAGCTCCCACAGGAGTAATGGGAGCCAGTGAGTGGCCACCATGCTCCCAATCAGGCAAGACAGGGAAACCAATCTCAAAACAAAAACAACTGTCAGTTTCCCTTCCCTCCCTACCTTACCCTCCTTGACCCTCAACAGACACTTAAACAACACAGTCCACTATAAGAGGGAGATGTTAGTAGGTTAATTATGATAGTAAAAAATTCATTAATAAAACATAAAACATAAAATAAAAAATTAGAAAAGAAGTGGATTGCCACAAAATACAATGATGGAAGATCACTTGAGGTTTGCAAAGAAATTAATTTGAGAGTATGGAAATAATGCAATTCATTAATACCATTTTGTACATGAAGTCTTCCCTGATCTTCCCAGCTACACATAATTTCTTTGGCTTTTGGAATTCTGATTGCATTGTAGAACTCTCTCTTTGCAATTCCACATTCATTGTCCTATTTTAGTTACTAGTATTTTTGATACTTTTCCAGCAAGATTAAACTCCATGAAGGCAGTGGTTGTTTCCTTTTTTTGGTCTAACCCTTAGAAGGGTCTCAACAAATATCTGCTGAGTGAAGGAATATTTTATAAGCCCTAAAAATCAAGGAACAAATATTTAACGGGACAAGAAAATTTTCTATCATCCCATCCTTTCCGCCCAAGTTATAAATTTAAATAGGTAACAAAATTAGTATACTTAAAACACTGAGCAGGGCATTTACCATAAATTGTTAGTTTTATCTCCTAGCACTGAAAAAAAAAAAAAGGGAGACCTAATATAATGGGCCAGTGATGATTTTGCTATACTGTTTTTAGACTCCTAGATAATGAAACTAAAAATGATTCAGGGTAGATTCTTAGTCAAGTGGCTTATAGCAAAAGGTCACTGACCGTATACTAGCATTTCCATTTGCTATTGTCTAAATACTGTATCCATATAGTAACTATCCCCTTTCAGATCATCTCTTAAATGTTAGGAAAGACTTCCTTGGCTCACAGTCAAATCCACACAACCTGCAGGAACTGAACTATATTTTCCCCCAGAAAAGTAGCTGACCTTTTAAACCTTTTTTTGTGATACTATGGAATCTATTCATGTAACAGAGCAAGCAGTTGTTAAAGTTCATCCAAGAGAAAAAGTCACAACTCTCTCCAAAAATACCCTCAGCATTAATTGAAGAAATTAGCTAATTTGTTGGTGTTGTTCAGTTACTTTCAGTCACGTCCAAATCTTCATGACTCCGTTTTCTTGGAAAAGGTACTCGTAAAGTTTGCCATTTTCTTCTTCAGTTCATTTTACAGATAAGGAAACTGAGGCAAATAGGGGTAAGTGACTTGCCCAGGGTCACATAGCTAGTAAGTGTCTGAGACTGGATTTGAACTCAGGAAGATGAGTCTTCCTGATTCCCAGCCTAGCATTCTACTGCACCATCTAGCTGACCTAGTTAATTTGTAATGTGACACAAAGAACTGAGGGGAGAAAGAGATTGAATGATATACATTATGAATGACAGAATGACATTGATTTAGCTCTGGAAAGGACTTTAGAGACCACTCTGTCCACCTCACAAGAAAACTGAGGCCTAGAGAGATATGTGCACATACATCGAAAGTATCAATATCAAAATTCTCATCTAGGTATTATGTCAGGTTCAGGGTCTTTCACTCTTTGTAACAACAAAAGAAAGGAAAGAGAAAACAATGCACTTAGCAGCCCAAATGTATTGCTGGCATTGAAATCCAGGCCAAAATGCCCTACTATGTTATCCCTTTATAATAAGGCCATTTTAGCACTTCAGAAATTAAGCTGAAGGGAAGGAAAGGCAGAGAGGAAATCCAGAAAGACACAGGTCACAGTGAATCCTGTTCTATAGTAAATAGAGAAAGGAATTCATTTGCAAATTCAAAGGGGGTCAAGGACAGAGGGGAAAGGACCCATATGTACAAGAATATTTATAGCAGCACTTTTCATTGTACCAAAGAACTGGGAACAAAATTGGTGCCCGTCAGTTGGAGAATGGCCATGATATATGAAAGTAATGTAATATTACTGTGCCCTAAGAATGAAGAATTCAGAAAAACATAGAAAGACTTACATGAACTCATGGAGAACGAAATGTGCTGAGCCACAGGAGCAATTTACATGATCATTGCAATATTATGAAATAAAACAAGTTGGAAAGATTTAAGAAGTCTGTTCAAAGCAGTGAATAATAGTGACTTCAGAGAAATGATGATAAAGCATGTCGTCCACCTCGAGAGGGAGAGGTAATGGACTGGAAGTGCAAAATGAGATATACCATTTCAGACTTGGCCAAAGTGCTGATTTGTTTTGGATGGCTATATACACTTTTGGTATAAGTTAAGATTTATTCGAGGAAGGAGGGAGATTTAGTTAGAGACTAGTGACAGAAATGCAAAAAAAAGAACATTAAAAAGTCTTTTCAAGTGTGCAGAAGAAAATAAAAAGTATAAAGGAGCTACAGAGCAAATTTAATAAATACCAAATTATACATTTAGTAATTTAATAAATGCTAAATTTAACACATACTTAAAATTACATGTGACAGTTCAGTTTCTCATTTGGTTCTTTTTCTTGTTCTTTGTATATTAAAATGTTTCTATTTGCTGATTGTTAAATTTATAAGAAAAAGGTATTCTTAAAAGATAATGAAACGGATGAGTCATACAAGATGGACAACTGTAGCATCAAGGGAAGTAATATTCTTATTGATGAGATCATAGATCCATAAAAGCATCAATCTAGACCAGACAGGGACTTCAGAGGTCAGTTTGGTCCAATCCCTTTATTTTACTGGTTAAGGAAAATAAGGCCCAAGAACATTAAATAAACTTGCCCAAGGTCACATGCAGGTAATAAGTACCAGAGGGGATTCAAACCTATGTCCTCTGCCTCTAAAGCAAGTATATTTTCCACTGTACCATGATACCTTCTTATCAAATTATGGAAGAAAAACAAAGTTATAGGGCATCTCTCCCCAAAACATAACAAAATTTCATAAATTCAAGGAGAATGTCAAGACCAATGGCAAGTAGCCAAGAGTGTAAGAGGAAAGGTACAGGTTGCCAAATGAATACAGAGCATACAAACAAACACAATGAAATTTTAATTTCCTTTCATAAGGAGACCTCTCACACCCAGGAAAAAATATTTTAGGATTAGAATTCAGTGTACACACACACACACACACACACACACACACACACACACGCACACATGCACACACCATGACAACCCACTTAAATATTGGCAATCCTCCCCCTCCCCAATGTAGATAGGCTTATAAATGCCTACTCACTTTTGGAGCTGATGTGTCCACTAGTCTCTGCCGATGCCGGGCTGAGCTGAAATGACTCTTCGGAGGCTGCCCTTCCTGACAGTGAATGGAAAGGGGGGAAATGAACAGGAGAAAGGAAGAGGAGAAGGTGGGACGGGAGGTGATGGAAAAATGGCCAAAAAAGGGAGAGGGAAAGTGTTTAACTGTACTTGAGTCATTATCTGGCTAAAACTTTATAAACATACACAAAGTACATTTGATATTCTCCCAATAAGTATATACACTACAAATATACAATTTAATTTATTCTCCTATAGCCATGCATGTGTATTTTACAGCCATGAAATGTCAGAATTGAGACATTTCTCTTCCCATTAGAATTTCATGGGTTATAGTTTCATAGGGCCATCTTTGTGATTGCTTTATCTGATATTTTCTCTCCCACTTTTCATGTTGATAAAGGGGAAACGTGGGAGGAGTGAAGGGTAATTTTATCCATAAACTCCACTAAATCAATTTCACCTCAACATTTGACAATTCTATCCCTCTTCTTATCATAATAGAAGTCATGTCTTAGATCGGCAGTGCTCCTCCCCAATCACGTATCACTGGAATAACACAGGGAATTCCAGAGTTCCTCCCAACCTTGAAATCACCTTTGCCTGAGAAGCAATGCCCTGACTCATCTAAGATGTATCCCTGCTGAGCTGTCTGGCAATCACCAAAGAGTCTGTCCGGTGATGTTCTGGAAGCCCAGAAGGAAAAAATAAAAAAAAAAAAAACTGATAATCTTACATAGTAATCTTGTTCTAGTGCTCAAAAGAGATAAATCTATCCTCAGGCAAGTACCTTAAAGTAATCTGAAGGTCGATTTTTTCCTGCTCAGTTTTTAAAGGGGAAGGTTTGGGCTAGAATTTTTAAAAACAGGCATAGCTCTCCATCTCCAACCTCCTGAGAAATCACTAACCAAATTAAATTCAATAAACACTCATTAAACACTTAGTAGGCACAAGGCCCTGCAGTAGACATTGGGGAAACAATCAAAGAATGTAAGCAGGAATCCCGTCCCCAGTGACTGACAGCACAGACTTCCATGGTCACTGAGGAAGGTCAGGGCCAGGAGCAGAGTGAGTTCCCTGGCCTTACAAACCTTCGATAAGACTGAAAAGCGGCACCAGACACAAAACTCCCAGAGAACTGCAAGTAATGATGAGTTACTACTTGGTCGTCTCTACCTGACAGAAGGAGGGTGTGAAAGAACATCCTGTTACTAAAATATAGAATATCAACTTTTTTTTCCTCCACAAGGATAATAGTTATATTACTTTAAGACATACATCAATCATATCCACTTGAATTGTCAGTAATCACTGCAACAACCACAAGGATAACCACCTTACAGAAATGAAATGTCATAAATGGCAAATTGTAAGTAAATATCCCGTCCAGTTACCAACATGCCAACATGTTTTTTTTTTCCCTTTTCTCCTGCTTTCTTTTGAAAGATGAAAAGAAATAGTCTAGATTTTTAACTACTGTAGAAAATATTCCAAGGCTTTAATATGAAAAATCATATTTAGGATCCCATTGGATCTCTTCCAATTGAACTAATTGCTCTTTGGCCCTTTTCTTTCTCATTAGCTCATTGTGCTTTTTGCCCTTCTTTGTAGTCCCAGAACTTAGCACAGTGATTTAAAAAGTGCTTGTTGGCTAACTCTCTTTCTCATTCCTACTGGTTCTCCCTTCTCTCCCGTCCTTCCTTAACCATCATCCCTCACCAGCTCCTTCCCTCTCTTCAGTGACTCCCAACAACTTCAGCTACCATCTTTAAACTGAGGGAATGCCAAAACAATAGCTCTTCTCTCAATCTTCCTCTTAAGTTACAGATCTGCATATCCAGTTGCTTATAGGATAATTCCCTTCAGGTGCACATCCAAAACCAAGTTTACTGTTTACCCCAATAATTTGCAAATCTCTGGCAGTTCCTTATTCCTGTGGGCGGCTCAATCATTCATCCAGTCTGTGGTGTCTGGAATCTTGGTGCTCTCTTATTTATTCTTCCTTCTCCCTCACTTTGAAGATCCCACAACTTCTCGAGTCCTTTCCTTTCTTCCTCCACCATCTTTTATATATGTTTCCTGGATCTCCATCCTCATCCCCATCATCCTTCCTCATCCTATTCCAAGCCCATCAAATCATCCACCTGAATTATAGCAAGGGCTTTCCACACTGTACACCCCCCACACCTTCATGCTCATCTCTCTAATCTATCCTTCATGTTGCCACAGACTAATCTTTGTTAATCCCAAATTCAGCTAAATTTGAAAATTCTCTTTTGAATTTGATAGGAAACACCCCTCCCTGAAGCAAAATAATTGGCTGGTCAGGAGATTACCAATATTATTGTTTTCTAAAGCATGTTAAGCAAATGAAATTTTTTTTCTCCATCATTCTCCAAAGGTACCACAAATGAGTTGTACTATTTTTACCTCACCACCTAAAAAAAGTGTTCTAATCACATGTAAACAAATAATTATCCTCACTGATCCAAATGGGAAGAAAGCTGTGGATTGTGATTCCATATGGAATCATTACAACTGATTTAAATGTTCCAAACCATAATAAGGAAACATCATCAGTATAAACAATGCCAGATTCCTCCCACTCACCAGGAAAAAAATTAATCACAGAGTTAAATATACATTTACAGTCAACATGCAAATTAACTCAATTCTAGGCCTGCACTTTACAGCGCTTCTTCTAATACCAAGGTGAAAACAGTTGTTGGCTTGTTGTCGTTGTTTTCTTAATTAGCTAATTGTGCCCTGAACTCAGCAGGGGGCAGATGTCGCTGTTAAATCTCATACCTAAAATCAGAGCCATAATATTTATGCCCCCCATTGGTAGAAAGCTGGTAAAAAGACATCTCATCCTTCAAGGAGACTAAACAGGCCCCTGAATTCTTGTCTCCTCTTTCATTTCATTTGTTATCAAGCTCCATGTATCTTGAACACCAGATGCACAAGATTAACAAATGGGTCTATAAAATAATCAATGTATTTACACAAAGATTCAAGCAATACATCTT
The DNA here is from genome assembly GCA_028646515.1 of Pseudochirops corinnae. Classification (NCBI taxonomy): domain Eukaryota; kingdom Metazoa; phylum Chordata; class Mammalia; order Diprotodontia; family Pseudocheiridae; genus Pseudochirops; species Pseudochirops corinnae. The sequence continues at coordinate 99,451,703 of CM053587.1, forward strand.
AATAGAAACTAAGGGGCAGCCTGAAGGATTAGAGCTATTTTAATGAATCATACATAGAAATAAAATGACAGTCTGGACAATCAGAGCAAGTGTTTTCAGCTAGGACCTTATTTCAAAAATTTACTCTAAAATTTATTTTTTAATAAAATGCAGTCAGACTGAAATCAATTATTTAAAGAAGCTTAAATTTCTTAATCTCCAGCTTTATGATACCACAACAGTAATACACTGGTCAACAGGTCACTCCTAGATTGTGAGGAGGGAAGCGCAGTGGGTTGAGGAGGAGGAAAAACATGGAATATACATATGTTCAGAGTTCAATGCAATTGAGAACCCCTGCCCCAAAGTTAAGTTGCAGACTGAACAAAAGTGAGTACGCTAGCTGGAAAGCATAAGATCCCCTACTGTGTTTTTCTCTTCCATTTTTCTATAGGCTTATACAGACACCCACATGAAGTCTGATCCACATTTAGATCATCCAGTAGGTGGAATTAAGTACACACTAAAGAGTCTCCAAAGTTATCCTATGTCTAGGATTCCAAAGGTATACAGGGTGAACCTATAATTAACATGCTATAGCCAGAGAACACTTCTTATAACATGCCCTGCAGTGCAGAAACCCATCTGATGATAAGCTGAATGAGTCAGAACTCCACCAACAGTACTACTGTAACAGGGTGCAGAAACTCCTGTGGTTGGTTGGGTACACAGATCAAAGCTAGATTTGAAGCCGATTCGCTATTGCTTAGAACAAGCACAAGCTCATTGCTTCCTCCCTAAATCTGTTAGAATACTTTTTGTGTACATCTTCCCCCTTCCACTCCCCACACTCCATTCTCAAGTTAGAGATTTGTAACCAGCATAATCATTTCAGAGTCTTTAGTAAATGATGGTTTGCTTTTGGTTTTCTTGGTTGGGACTTGTGATTTCATCAGTGTTAGGCAAACTCTTGACATAAAAGCTCCCGCCACTAATTCTCATTCATTCATTCATTCATTCATTCATTCATTCATTCTCTCTCTCTCTCTCCACCACCCCCATCTTCCCTCCCCATCCCTTCCTTCCCCCCCATATTATAAATATACACACATACACACAGGGAAAGAGCCTTAAAAAGGTGCCTTGGGTTCTGAACAGTTAAGTAATTGTCCATGATTCCACAGCTAGTACTCAGTTCTCCTTAAAGGCAGGACTCAACCTAAGTTTTCCTAACTCCAGAGTCAGCAGACCCTTTGCATATTACACTGGGTTGTTGGTTACTCTATGACTTATCATTTTGATCTGCCATTATGAGTAATCCAACATGGTTTTGACTTGGTCTCAACAGATCACTTGTTCTACTAGGTTCATCAAAGGAGTCCAACAATTCAAAAGACCACAAGGAAGCATCTGTAGCATTTAAAAAAGGTTTTCCATTGTTTAAAATGTGTGTGCAACCAAATGAGTATTTATTAAATACCTACTACATGCTAGGTACTGTGCTATGCACTGGGGAGAGAAGTACAAAGAATAAAGCAATCCCTACTTGCAACGAGTTGTCAATCTATTGGGAGACCTAACAAGGACATATGAAACACATAGATAAATATAAAGTGAATAAATACAAATATATAGAAACATATATACAATACATACATACATATACACATATACATGAAATATACATATACAACATATACATGTATATATAAATATGTATATATGTAAATATATGTATACTTATAAATGTGTGTGTATAACAAAGTAGTTAAATGCAAAGAGGGAAGGTACAAGTATTGGGCAGCTCTAAAACTATTTCATGAAGAAGATGGAGCCTGAGGGAAGAGAAGAGTCTATGAAGTATAAGTAAGAAGGAAATTTATTTCAAGCCTATGGGGAAATGTTGAAAATGGATAGTTCTTAAGTGTATGCTAACTATTATTTGGCAACACGAAAATATTTGCTTAAAATTTCAGATTAATATCATGGATTTGCTACTATGTGATATCCAGAGGGTGTTAATTTGCCACTGATCACATGCTTCAAAATGAGCAAGTAAATTTTTGTCTTGTTGAGGTGATGTATTTATTTACCCACAGTAGAATATAATTGGTTACATCAATAATTGGCTTCATTAAAAAGAATTTCTTTAGGAGAATTAAAATCCAGCATAGAAACCTATAAAGCTTCTTTTTAGTTACTAATTCATACTCAACAAGTAGCTTAGCTCTCATGAAAAGTATATATGTCAATCATTCATATAAAAGGAAATAGAATTTGGGACTTTATTTTCTTCAAATATTAAAAGTCTAGTCCTAAATACTGACTGGCACAACTTTCATACTGCATAAGCCATTCTGAAATGCAACACTGTCCTTATGACAGGGCAGCAGTGGTTGACGGCCATCAAGTCAATAACTTACATTACATATCTCTCTACTATAAATTATATCTACAAATTCATATACATATTATACATACATATATACGTATACTATACATATATATACTTATATTACATATGTTCCTAATGTAATGTCTAAATAATTTAGCTATCAGATGAGATATTTGCGAAGCAGGTTACACTGTGCCTGGCATACAGTAGGCACTTAATGCTTATTTCCTTACTTCCTACCTTCATCCTGGGCTCTAAATCCTCCTTTCCACTCCTCAAAAAGTTTTCCTTTGTAGAGTGCTTCAGCTTTAGGGGCAGAAAGTACAAAATTTTTATTTATGCAGGCTCAACCAAAACCAATTTGCTGTACTAATAGCTACTATTGAAAGGGGCAGATTCCAAGTAAATAAACAAGCTATTAGGATGAGGACAGAAGTGTCAACACAAGAACAATCTTTGCATTTAAAGAAGGTTAACTGATGTTAGCTGAATCATTGATCATTCCTATAATTCACTAAGATTTCTTCTGATCATTAGGAAGTGAGAAATATCTTCACGTATAGTATGATGTTGATTTCAAACCATATATCATTTTCTAAACTTGTAAATCAGACCACTCACTATTTCAGCCTTAATTTGTACCATACCATCACCTTTCACATATAGGATGCTATATATGATAGATCAATTATGAATTTGCTGGTGTATATGGAATTTAACAGAGAGCTTCATATGAATGAAAACCTGATTCTTTTGATCAAGTATTGGCAACCATAATTCAAATATAGTAGCCACTAGGAGAATTTTTAACTCTATATTCAAATCACTCTCATTTTAGAAAGGAAAAAAAATCCATTCTTAGACATATCCAATTTGGAGATATCAAGAAAAGAAATGTACAGCATGTAAAGGTCTATGTTAATGTTTCACACACTTTTGGAATAATTCATACAAATCCATTATGAAACTTTTTAGATTCTGAATTATTGGTAAAGAATTAGAAGTAACCTTTACAGTCCCCTCCGAGGAATCTTTTTGCCTATATCCAGCATTACCTTTGCCCATTCTACATCCTTATTAAATATCCTATTTTAATAAAAACCAAGATATTATGAACAGGAAAAAGCACCTATTGAACACCAACAAATCAATTCAACAGTAAATCTCTATTCAAAGCAAATCAAGTCCTTGAATATTATTGAATGAGCAACATCTTATCAATTTATAAGTCTATAAGATTTAACAATTAGCAAACACATAAGGCAAATCAAAAGAAGGATCAGAAACACTACCAAACGTTAAAATGTGCCACCTAGGGCACAGATCACATTTTATAGTTACGAGGCCACAGGCATCTGTTGTCATAACCCACAATTCTAATTACACTATAATTTGTGGAGATCTCTATAAGCCATAACTTGATAAAGATGGAAAGATCTCATTTAGCTTCACTTGCTTTCAAGGACTTAGCTTTTCAAATTCATTTTCATGACCTTCAGGACTTGTATTGGAAACTGTGGAGAAGGGAAAAGGAATATCAACCTAGAAGCAGAGAATCCTCCAGAAAACTGCGATTAACACAAACCTATAAAGTCATTGGTGGGAATGGAAACTACTGATGTTGTGGCTGGATAATGATTTAAAAAGACAGGCTCACATAGAAGAGGATAGCACTGATTGTTATTCAACAAAAACTTTTTAAATGACTCACGATTGAGTTTTTTTAACAAGCATCATCAGTCCCTAGGATATTACTCAGTCAAGCAGAATTTATTATTAACTTACTATGTGTCAAGTGTCCTACTAAGTGCTAGGAATAAAAACAAAGGCAAAAACCAGTCCCATCCCTCAAGGAATATACACTTGCGAATGCCTTTATACAAACAAGATATACATGAATGAAGGAAGCATTTATAAAGCACTTCCTGTGTGCCAGGCACTACATTAAATACTTTACAAATATTGTCTTATCTGATCATCACAACCACCCTAGCAGGTAGGTGCTATTATGATCCCTATTTCACACTGAAGAAAATGGAGTCAGACAGACCTTAGGTGATTTGCCCAGGGTTACACAACTAGGAAGGGTATGAAGTCAATTTGAACTCATCTTCCTGACTCCAGGCCCAGTGCTCTATCTACTGAACCATCTAGCTGCCTCTGAATAAACTGGAGATAATCAACAGAGGAACCATTCAAGAAAGGCCTCTTGAGAAGGGGGAGAGTATTTCTAGTTTTTGGTTGTTTTTTTTTTTTTAACTTTTGTTTATTTTTAGTTTACATCATTTATTTCCATGAGATCTTGATTTACAAATTTTCTCCCCATCTTTCCTCTACCCACCACACCAAAACAGTGATCCCACCGTATACCCCCTCCCCCAATCTGCTCTTTCCTATATCCTCCCCTATCACCCCTCTGACTTTCCGATAGGGAAAGATGGACCTCCCTACCCCAATACCTGTATAATTCCCTCCTTCCTATTCCATGCCCCACTTGTTCTATTCTCTACTTTGTCCCTGTCCCTTTCCAAAAGTGTGCTTCTAACAATCCTCCCCCCGAACCTGCCCTCCCCTCCATCCTCCCCTGTCTCATCCCCATCCCCCTCTACTCTCCTGCAGGGAAAGATACCCAATTTAGAGTGTATGTCATTCCTTCTCTAAGCCAAATTCAATGAGAGTAAGGTTGACCCTTTCCCTTTTGCCTTCCTGTTCTTTTCCTTCATTGTAACATTATACCTTGCCTCTTCTATATGAGAGGATTAACCCCATTCTGTCTCTCCCTGCTCCTCTCATATTATTCCTCTCCCACCTCTCAATTTCACCTTTTAAAATATTATCCCATCCTATTCAATTGATCTTGTGCTCTCTGTCTACGTACACATATACACACACACACACACACTCACGTATTCATATGCATATATACCCTCCTATGTAGACATATGTATATATAGACATGTATATATATATATATATATATATATATATATATATATATATATA
>CM053587.1:99457579-99489689 GCA_028646515.1 Pseudochirops corinnae
CCACTTTTCTTAAATGTTTTCTGAGACAGTGTACGTCTACACCCTTGGCTTTGTAGTAGAAGCATGCGTTTCAATAAAACCATTTTTTAACCTTTTTTTGAGGGGTATGTTTTTAATAGGTTTCTTTACTTTGTCTTGATCAAAGAAAATCTAGACAATATTTCTATGTATCAGGAAATTCCCAGGTAGAAAAAAAGAAACTGAGAATACCTTGAAAAGAGATAATTGAGGCTACACTTCTTGTTGCTTGGCAGTTGAGTGGTTCTGACAGAGTACTAAGTACTGTAATAATATGTGAAAGTATTCCTGCTTTGCTGGATTTATCTTTATCATATACTACAGAATTCTGGATTAAAAAAAAACAGAATTCATACAATTTTATGCATTTGATTGATTCCTCAGAGCGCTTAATCAAAAAAGCTCACAGGAGATTTATTTATGTGATGCATGTCTTCAGAGGTTCCTTATGGGATAGGCTCTCACAGTTTTGTGAAGTAAGCGAGAAAACCGTTTGTCATATTATAGCACATGTTACCCATCCTCTTTGTTCTCAGCGGCATATTGTTGTGAAAGGCAAAGTCAATGTGTTTAATAACTTAATGTCCGGAGCTCTATCTTCCTGGGGCCATTTTGTGGTAGTTCTGAAATCAGGATTCTGTGTGTGGTCTATTTCATCATATGAGTAACGTTTTGATTAAGATTTTTCTCGAACAGAATCTTTTAAAGCATTTGGGGAAAACATTCAAGAAAGCAAATGTACGAAAAGCAAACTTGATAATTCCTTCCTATTTTATGTTAAAACTTCCTTAAATATTCATCATTCATTTAGCAGGTATATATACATCTGTATATACCTACACACATATGTGTATAATACATATATGTATACACATGTTATTATGATGCTGAATCCTTTTGGCCATGTCCAATTCTCCATGAATTTGTGATTTCGGATTTTCTAGGCAAAGATGCTAGAGCGGTTGGCATGTATTCAGGTCTTCCATACTCCAGTGCTGGTGCTCTTTCTACTGCACCACCTAGTCACCCATATGCAACTGTGTGTGTGTGTGTGTGTGTGTGTGTGTGTGTGTGTGTGTGTGTGTGTGTGTGTGAGAGAGAGAGAGAGAGAGTGAGAGAGAGTCACCTGCATTGAGATGATGATTGAACCCTAAGGAATGAATGAAAATCAGTGTCACAGGGTATATAGAGAGAAGAGGGCCCAGGATAGAACCATGGGATATACCCGCATATGGATGGTAGGACAGGCATGATGAGCTTGCAGAGAATCCAGAAAAAGTATGGCTAGTCAGGAAAAGGCAGAATTGTATATAAAGGCTTTTGCAATCAAAAATCACATTTTTGTTGTTAGTCTTATTTAGTCCCATTTTCCATTAGTAACTGTGGACTCACTGTCATTATATAGTATTTTTATACCCCTCTTTTTAAAGTCAACATTATTGGTGTACCAGAGTTGCTGTTTGGAAATGAGAACTGGATTACACCAGTCTAAGAAGAATGAAAGATGAAAATTACAAAAGACACTGGAGAGGTGGAGAGTGGGCATGAGCAGGCTAGATTGTATCACTAGAGAGGAACTTGAAAGAAGAATAGCAGTAAAAGATTATCTTCAGTGAAATATGTGATAGAAAGAGAAGCTTGCTTGTTTGAGAAGAGTAAAAGATTACAGGTAGATAACCACAGTGCTCTGCCGTTAGTTCCAGCAGGCAGAGAGGAAGGCCTCCAACACATTGGATAGAACCTGAAAGTAGATAAGAGTTTCATAGGGAGGGAAGACATGAACAGACTTCAATTTGTGTTCCCAAATGTTTTCAGCTTCAGACTTATCGCAGCATGAGAGAGGTATCAGATTGGCTAAGCTCTTTCAGGGTTATCGTTCTTATTGAGTTCAGCTCAATGGAGAAGTTGAAAAAGCATTATGGGTAAAAGCCAAAGCAGATGTGGTGACCATGAGACTTACCCTTAGAGGCATGGAGGAGAGGGGAGGGTTTTTTTAGAGGAACTGGATGGTCCATCACTCTTGAAGGAGTCATCTGGTTTGGTTTGAGTGAAGCCTCATTAGGGGTTCTGGGGAACCTTTCTTTATACCAGGCACATGGGTCAGGTTTGAGGACTGGTAGCTTGACCTAAAGGAAGTTCATGAGTTTTTGTCATGGGAACTTTTCACCTTGTCATGCCTTGGGTATGCTTAGGATTATAGTTTTTGGTTCCACTATTTCTAAGGGAGAGAAAGTTACCCAGGGGGCTGAATGGACTTGGGGCACCACTGGAAACCACTCTCCAGAGGTTTCTTCTATCTTTGTTTTCAGGTACCAAGAGAACTCCCAATTTGAGATCACAGATCCATTTTAGTACATTGTATTATATTGGTGTTCACAAAATAATTTATAGTCATTTTATCATTTTTCAAAAAATATATTCTCAGGACTCATTGTAGCCTTCAGAATAATAATGGGAGTAAATAAAATAAATAAAACAAAATTAATACTTTTATATTTATTGTTTATATATTAATATATTTGTTTTATATATTTAATGTAATATAGTAACTAATAATAGGAATAAATAAAATGTAAAAGGATAAAAGATTTTATTAGGTCTGTAGAGCTTTAAAGAACCTTAGAAATTATGGACTTCAAACTCTTCTTTTTTGTTGTTGTCATTGTTAGTCATTTTCGGTTGTGTCCGACTCTTTGTGACCTCATTTTGGGGCTTTCTTGGCAGAGATATTGAAGTGGTTTGCCTTTCCTTCTCCAGCTCATTTTATAGGTGAGGAACAGAGAAGTACAGGGTTAAGTGATTTGCCCAGAGTCAAATAGCTAGGAAGTGTTTGAGGCCAGATTCGAACTTGGGAAGATAAATCTTCCTGTCTTCAGACCCAGTGGTCCATCCACTGTGCCTTATAGCTGCCCTCATTTTTACAGGTAAGGAAACTGAGGACCAGGGTGGTTAAGTGATTTATTGAAAGTCATACAAGGGGCAAGTGGAAGAACCTGATTCAAACTGAGGTCTCTTGCCTCCAGATCCAGTGGTTTTTTGCATTATGATACCATGCTAAGAATTTGGGAAAGTAACCATCTTGTTCTAGGACTTTTTTTTCAAAATTATCAGCTCTTGCTTTCTCCAGATCATAGGTAGCAAAAGAGAGAAATTATTCTTTTCTGCTCACTATTAATAGTTGTTTCCTATGGGCATCTGCTGATTCAGAAGTAGCATGATCATGGTATAGTGGAAAGAGTATTGGATTTTGACGTCAGGAAGCCTAAGTTTCATTCCTGATTTTGTCACTGTTTGACTTTGGGGAAGTTCATTCCCCCTCTCTGAGTCCAGTTTTCTCATTTTTAGAATGAGGGAACCAGCCTGAATGAGCTCTGTGGCGCCTTATAAAATTGTGATCCTGACATTATTTAATTCAGGGATGCAGTTAATTGATTCTGACAGGGTTGTCAGGTTGCGTAGTGCCACCACCTTCTGTTCTTCTGCTCTCAGATAACTCCGAGCCATCTAAGATGTAGTGATGTCTATCAAGTGGATGTTCTTGTTATTTTCTTCCTCTGGCATCTATTTTATTTTTTATTTTTTGGAGGGTGGAAGGCAGGGCAATTGGGTTAAATGACTTGACAAGGTCACATGGTTAGGGGTTTTGTGTGTGTGTGTGTTAAGTGTCCAAGGTCAGATTTGAACTCGGGTCCATCTGACTCCAGGGCTGGTACTCTATTCATTGTGCCTCCTAGCTGCCCCTGGCATCTATTTTAAATAAAGTTAATGGGTGATGCTCTGCTGCAGTTCATTTGAGGTGGAAGGTCTACTATTATTCTTGGTTGCCAGTTGGCACAGTGAATAGGCTTGGTGTCAGGAAGGCTTGAGTTCAAATCCTATTTCAAACACTTTTGAGCTGTATGACTCTGGGCAAGTCACCTAACCTCCAGCTCAGTTTCCTCATCAGTAATAACAACACCTATCTCCCAGGGTTGCTGTGAGGATCAGATAGGATAATTTTGTAAAGCACTTTGCAAACCTTAGCATTGTATAAATGCCAGTTGTTATTATTCCATCACCATCGTCTTTATTGTTATTTATTCCAGGACTTAGTAGAAAAAAGTTATTGTTCATTAGCCTTAAGAAGACAAGAAAGCTAATGAATGTAGCTAAACGCTTTGCATTCCAGGGGTGAGGTCAACCATTACATTTCCCAAATGAAAAAAGACAACTAGTTAGCCAGTCTACAGTTGGAAGGAAAGGTCACCATATTACTCTTCTTTGATGCAAGTGAAATTGTCCTGTCTTTCTAGTAAAGCACAATTTGGGAAGATTTTATTTTAACCTTACTGATAGAAGTTATTAATTACGCTTTCCCCTGTAACTTATGCACTTAACCTTTTCTGTATCTGAATTTACCATTCTCTATTTTCTTGTTGTTCTTCAATTATTTAGTTGTGTCTGACTCTTCATGAACTTGTATGTAGGGTTTTCTTGGCAAAGACACTGGAATGCTTTGCCATTTCCATCTTGGCCATTTTACAGATAAGAAATTGAGGCAGCGGGGGGTTAAATGGCTTTCCCAGGGTCACACAGCCAGTGAGTGTCTAAAGCCTTCTTCTTTTTTTTTTTTTTTTTTGCTTTTTGGAGGGGCAGTTGGGGTTAAGTGACTTGCCCAAGGTCACACAGCTAGTTTTATGTTAAGTGTCTGAGGCAGAATTTGAACTCAGGTCCTCCTGACTTCAGGGCTGCTGCTCTATTCACTGCGCCACCTACCTGCCCCTAAATCCAGATTTGAACTCAGCTCTTCCTGACCCTGGCCCAGTGCTCTAGCTTCTGCACTGCTTAGCTGCCCCAAACTCTCTGTCTATCCCTTCTTAAAAACTGGCATGGGAGTATGGAAGCCTTTATTTGCTCAGATAGAGAACTGTGAGCAGCTGTGTTATTTGTTTCAGGGACTTCTAGCCTTCTGTCATGCTCCTACACAGACAAACTTGAACATTTATGTGATTTTTGACAGTAGCCAGGATCTATGTGGAATAAGGATTTTTCAAAAACATTTTTCAGTCAATATGTTTACTCTACTCCACCAGCCATGCAGTGATACGGTACATCACCAGTACTTGAAATAGACTGCAACAGGAGGTCAGAATGGAGCATAGATTTTCTAACACAGCATGTTAGATGAAATGATTTTGTGTACTTTGAAGTGGAAAATTCAATCAGAATTTGCCACACTTTTTAGTTAAAGCAACATTGTTATTTATTGATGAAAGGTAGACTAAGAAAAATACAGAAGGCAAACAGAATAAATGAGAAAACAAACATTTTGTTTCTGGTTGCAGCAAGAGACTTTTCTTCTCCATTTTACTGAAATCCATGTGAAATATTGTTCTCTCCCCCCATCCAAGAGGCATGTAAAATAAGCCAAAAGAGTTATAGAATGTTTCGAACTTATGCCAATATTTATAGCTCTCATGCTGGTAAACGTGGAATCTTGCCTTTTAAGTGAGTTTAGTTCTGATTAAGAGATGGCCTTCATGATTTATTAATGGTAATTGCTACTGTCCAAGTAACCCATTTTGACTTAGTAGTAAAGTAGCAGAGTTCGTTTTGCTAACAACCGAAGCTATCAATAATGAAGTTGAAAGAGTGTAGAGTCTGAGCTAACCTAAGTAGGCTGAGAGAATATTTAAATTTATTACTGTTTTCCATTTGACCATTGATGCACTGAGGATTTTTATAGATATAGTTACTTGTTATGGAAATGAATAATTTATGCTCTTTTAGAATTTAGAAACCTTCACATTTCTATCAATTTTGTGGATGAATATTAAGGACGTGTCAGTGTGTTAGCCTGGGTGATCTTAAAGGCATCTGTGTAAGCAATTGATTCCAGGAGAGATTTATTATGTTTTAGTTCTGTTTTAATGGTTATTCCTTTAAAATGAGCACAGAATCCCCAGTAGATATGTGGTCAAAGAGTATAAATAGGTAGTTTTCAAAAGAAGAAATGCAAAATGTTAACAACTCTATGAACAAATACTTTAAATTGCTAAATGATAGAACTGTAAGTTAAAAAAAATAAAACACATGAGGTTCTACCTCATATTGATCAGAATTCAAAAAGATGAGAATATCTCTCTTCTTCTACCTTCTCACCTGAGAAACTTTCCTCTTACTTCATGAAAAAAAAGAGACTCTGTACTGAGAGTTCTGCATTCCCCTTCACATGGCATAGACATCTTCCTCGCCTTCTCCTTCTTCACTTAAATATCATGTGAGGTTGTGACCCTTCTTGCCAAGGCAAACCCCTATGTACTTGGCCTTGATCCCGTCCTTTCCTGATTTCTCCAGCAAATTACTCCCCCTGCCCGTGGTCACCCCCAACTCCCCTTCTATCTTGCTCTATTTACAATTTCCTCCCTTGCTACCAGCAAACATGCTTCTGTAGCCTCCATACTTAAAAAAAAATAAAAACAACCCACACTTGATCCATCAATCCTTACTAGTTATAGTCCTATATGTCTTCTCCCTTTTCTGCCTAGATTCCTTGAGAAAGCACATAATTAGTCCTCACATTTCCTCTCCTTTTACTCTTTTCTGAACCCTCTGTAATCTGACTTCTGACCTCATAATTCATCTGAAATTGCTCTCTACAAAGTGATCACTTAATTACCAGATCTTATGGTCTTTACTCAGTCTTGACTGTCCCAGAACTCTTTGCAACATTAGATGTTGTTGATCACTCTTTCTTCCTGGATAGCCTCTTTTCTCTAGGTTTTCACTACACTGTTGTCTCCTGGTTCTCTTTCTTCTTGTGTAACTCCTCCTCAGTTTCCTGTACTGGTTCTTTATCTGTGCTCTGCCCAGTAATCCTGGTGTTTCTTTTGTCTTTGTCCTGGGCCTCTTTTTTCCTCACTATCATCTCCCATGGGTTCAGTAAACATCTGTATTCAGATTTTTCCCATATCTATATTTCAAGCTCTAGTCTCTCTGCTGAGCTAGTCATACATCTCCAACTGCCTTTTGGATGTCTTGAACTGGATGTCCAGTAGGCATCTCAAACTCAATATGCCTAAAACAGAACTTATTATCTTTACTTTGAAACCTCTTCTTTTCCAAGCTAGCTTATTCTGTTTGAGGGTACCAGCATCTCTCCAGTCACTCATGTTGGTAACTCTGATATCTTCCTCAGTCTTTACTCTAGCTCACCAGACATATTCAATGTATTGCCAAATCTGGTCGTTTCTACTTTTACACTGTATGTTATACATGCATACACATACACGCATGTCCATGCATGCACACACATGTGTGCACATGTATCTCCCTTCTCTTTGTTCATACGGCCACAACTCTCGTTCAGGCTCTTATTGACTTTCCTGGATTGTCGTAGTAGTCTTTTAACTAATCTTCCTGCCTCAAGTCTTTCCTCATTCCAGGATATCCTCCACTTAGTTGCAAAAATTATTTTTTCCAAAGTATAGGTCTGATCATGTCTCTATCTCTCTCTGTTTCTCTGTCTTTCTGCCTCTCTCTGTCTCTCTCTATTTCTGTCTTTCTCTGTTTCTCTCTGTCTCTTTCTCTGTCTCTCTGCCTCTATTTCTGTCTCTGTCTCTATTTCTGTCTCTGTTTTTCTCTGTCTCTTTCTCTGTCTCTCTGCTCTCTTTCTCTCTCCCTCTCTCCCTTTCTCTGTTTCTCCCTCCCTTCCTCCCGCCCTATTCTTTTCTCTCTCCCCCACTCTCTCTCCTTCTGTCCTTCCCTCCCTCACTGGCTCCTTTGTGAATTGCCCCAATTATTCCAGAAGCAAAACATTGAAAGTTCAAAGATCTCTGATCAAGTACTGACCAATCTTTTCCAGAAGACTGATAAATCATGTCTCCATAATCTCAATAGGAGAATGGTAAACAGTTAGTATAGAATGAGATATACATATTTTTAGACATGGTGGTTTCATTTTGCTTGGATCCACTTTGTTGTTACCTAGATGAGGATTACATTGAAAAGGAGAAAGTGATAGTAATACTAGTGGTGGGGATTGGGCAAGCATTGATTTTTTTTTTCTTTAAAATGGAAAAGCTTTAGGAAAAATAGAAGTTGGATCTTCTAGGATGCATAAGTATTGTTTTTGATCCTTGGCATGATATCTCGTTTGGCTTGCTTTGGGTTAGCAAATGAAGTAGTGTAGCAATTTAGTAGTATTAATACTAATTCCATGTTTCTGCCATACTTCAGACCTAACTATCAATTACAGTTATTCTACCTTCAAGTCTTTAACTGAGAATTCCATCTCTTTGACCACAGCCTACTACCTTTCACTTATCCTCTTGCTTTGCACTTCTTGAACCTAATCTTTGTTTTCATTTTATCTTCCAGTCTTGCAGCTCCTCACTCTGAACAGAATTTGCATTCCTTCTCAGTCTAAATCTCTTAGACAATGGTGTCAAGGATTCTGTCTCCAGCAACTCGGAATTTTTCTTTCCCTTGTCATTTCTGCTGTGAACACCTTGTCAATCCCCAGTCTTTGGAAACTTGCCTGTATCCTCTTGTCTTGTCAGAATCTGAGGCTGCCACGCCCATCAGTAGTCCCCAAACTGGGAGGTGACACCTTTCTACAAATTGCTGCTATCTGAGCCACCAGTGGGACTCTAGGATTCTTTTGTTGCCTGGTTTACATTTTTCATAGTTTTCCAAAAACCTCATCTATTCTCTGTAAGCTCCTGACCTCATCTGTTTTCCCATTACTTTCTGCAAAGCCTGTTTCACCTTATAATTTACAGAGAAGAAGGCATACTGCCTTCCTTTCCTTCTTGAAATTTCTCTGTCTCTAACCTCTCTCCTTTCTCCTTCCCTTTTGTTTCAGAGGAAAAAGTCCTCCCCCCTCCCCCATCCTCCTTTCCAGGGCTGCATTATCTACTTATGCCTTGAGTCTTATCCCCTTAAGTATCTACCAGGTGTGGGGTTCAGCACCTTCCCCAAATGTGTTTTGTATCTCTAGTCCTACTCTTTTTTTTTTTACTAGTTTTTTTTTCCCTTTGGTCTAAGAAACAATTCTCATTTTCTCTATCTTAAGAAAACCTTTTCTTAATTTTATGGCTCTCTTGAGATACCATCCTTTTTTCTCTTTTTCTTGGTTGCTAAACACCTTGACTGATCAATCTAGCCACACTGCCTCTATTTCCTCACTTTTCATCCATTCCTGAAACTTCATGGAAACTGTACTGTGTCCCTTCTTAAGTCTGTGTCATTCTTTATTCCTCCTATTGTAATTGATACTTTTAATCACCTCCTGTTTCTTGACATTCTTTTTTTCTTGGATTCCGTGAGCCAGCACTCATTCTATAAATTTACCTCCTTTCTTTCTTGGCACTCCTTTTTTGTCACCCAACTGGGTCTTATTTCCCTTTGTGTCACTAAATGTTGGCATTTTCTATGTTTCAGTTCTCAGTACTCTTTCTTTCCCTTTATATTGTCTTTTTTTGGGGCATTTTCATTTACTTTGATTGTCACTGTTGACCAATAACTCCCAAATCTCCATTCTTGACCCCTTCTCACCCAAGCCTCAGACCTACATATTTTAACTCTTTGCTGGACATCTAGAACTTAGTATTTCCAAAATAATTTTCTTCCTTCACCTGATCTCCTTACTTCTTTTTTTTTTTCAATTTATTTATTTATTTTTAGTTTTCAACATTCATTTCCACAAGATTTTGAGTTACAAATTTTCTCCCTGTCTTTTCCCTACCCCTACCCTAAGATAGTGAGCCTACTGAATACCCCTTCCCCCAATCTTTTCTCTTTTATATCTGCCCCCATTCCCCCAATTTGATCTCCTTACTTCTGATAATAGTATCAATATTGTCCTGTCAACCAGACATGAAGCTTCCAAATCCTCTTCAGCTGCCTGAGACTTGCTCAGAATTGCATAGCTCTCTCTGTCTCTGTCTCTCTCTCTGTCTCCTCCTCTCTTCTTTATGTCCTTTGTCCTCTTCTCATCTCTCTCTCCTTTCCTTCCTCTCTTCCTTTCCTCTCTCCTCTATTATCTCTCTTCTTTCTCTTTCTCTCCTCCCTTTCTCTCTCTTCACTTCTCTCTTTTCTCCTGTCCTTCTCTCTCTCTCTCTCTCTCTCTCTCTGTGTGTGTGTGTGTGTGTGTGTGTGTGTGTGTGTGTGTGTGTGTGTGTAGCTTACTCAAATATAGGTCCAAAGACCTGTGCCTGACTCTGAAGACAGCTTTCTCTCCACTATGCCTGGCTACCTCTCCTTTGTGAAATAAAGGTAATGATACTCGTGTTACCATCCTAAGGGGGTCGTTGGCAGCAAAATGCTTTTCAAAGCTTAAAGCACTGCAGGAATGTGTAGTGAGCAGCTCAAGTATTCCTTAGAGTGCCATCACCCCACCCACCCTAGATTGTATTTATTTGTACCTGTGTCATAGCCCATACCATTAACTCCTTGTTAGTGCAGTCTCTCTCTCTCTTTTTTTTTTTTTTGGTCCCTGTATCACCAGGCCCAAACACATAGTAGGTACTTAATAAAGAGCTAATTCAATTAAATTGAATTGTTCATCTTACTTTCATTGGATAGATTTCCTGGCTTCTTTTATAGCTCTTAGCTTTGTTTCTCTCATTATACTTTCACATGCTCGTGTGATTTATATAGTTGCGCTTATAGGTCTTTTGTCCCTGTAACTAGACTTTGAATTTCATGAGGGTGCAGACTATCTTATTCATCATTGTTTCCCTCATAGCACCTTACACACAAGTCCAGAAGCCCAGATTTAGAGCCAGAAGGGACTTTAGAGGTCAGAAGGATGATGATGAGGATGAGGATGACAGCAAAACACATTTTTATAACTAAAAGTAAATAAACACATTTTTTTTAAAAACCACATTTTTATTACAGCAACAGGAGCTGACAGAACACGTTAAGGTTTGCAAAGTGCTGTGTTTGTATGACCTCACTTATTTTTATGGGATCAGAGGAGCCAGTGTGTACAGTGGAAAAGAACATTGTATCTGGAGGATGTGAGTTTGAATCCTGTCTCTGGTACCTACAGCCTATGTGACTCTGGACATGTCATGTAACTTCTCAGGACCTTGATCCCCTTATCTGTAAAAAGGGTGGGGTTATACTAGGAGACTTTTGAAGTCCCTGCTAGTTCTGAATCTATGACCCTTTGATCCTAGAATTTAGAACTAAAAACAACATTAAGTATCATCTCAACTTTATTTTGCAGATGAGGAAACTGAGGCAGAAAGGGAAATGACTTGCCTAAGGTCATATAGATAGCAACTAGTAGAACAGGGATTGGAAGCCTGGACCCATGACCCCAAAACAGTTTTTCTTCCGCTATATCACAACCACTCCTCTTTAGATAGAGCGTTATGCGTTTTTGTTGTTCAGTCATTTTCCAGTCACATCCAGCCCTTCATGACCCCATTTGGTATTCTTCTTGGAATGGTTTGCCATTTTCTTCTCCAGCTCATTTGAGACATAGGGGGTTAAGTGACATGACCAAGGTTACGCAGCTGGTAAGTGTCTGAGGTCAGGTCTGAGGTCTTCCTGACTCCAGGCTGGGTACTCTATTCACTGTGCCACCTAGCTGCCCTTTATGCTTTACCTCATCACAACCTTGTTAGGTGGATCCTTCAAGTATTAGGATACCCATTAGATAGATGAGAAGACTGAGACCAAGATGAAGTAACATATCCAAGGTCATAAAACTAGTAAATGTTAGAATTGGGACTTGGATGCAAGTCTCCCAACTTCAGACTTTCTCCTATTTCTTTTCTCTTTATAAATGCTCATTGAATGAATTTGTATAGAGCATTGGGCTTAGGATCAGGAAGACTCATCTGTTTTGAGTTCAAATGTGACTTCAGACACTTACTAGCTGTATGACATTGGTCATGTCATTTAACCTTGTTTGTTTCAGTTGCCTCATCTGTAAAATGAACTGAAGAAGGAAATGGCAGATCCCTCCAGTATCTTTGCCAAGAAAACCCCAAAATGGGATCATGAAGAGTAGGAGAGGACTGATAAATGATCGAATAACAATTGAGTGAATGAATGAATGTCTGCATGTGCTCTTGAGTTCATTCAGTTTGTGATCTGACTATTTTAGTCTCTCTGATTGTGGAGAGAAGGAAAAGCTTTGCCTTATTTCATTGTCTGAAAAACTTCACTTTTCCTTCCTCTCCCCTCCCCCCCAGACTATTCATAATTGCTGCAGTTTTAAAAGTTAGCTTTGGCTTATTTTTAAAACTTCTTTTCTTTATTTATCCCTCCATCACCTATTCCATGTTCTTGTTCTAATGAAGCTCTCATTGATCTTTACATGTTGTACTCAAAATTATCATAATCATAGCTGACATTTACATAGCACTATTTGCCAGGCACTGTGCTAAGCACTTTAAAATATTGCTTCATTCAATCCTTGTGCCTTGTGCTTTGTACAAAGTGCCTTATATATGTCATTTCATTCTCACAGCAACCTTGGGAGTCAGTTGCTCTTATTTTTTACAGATGAGGAAACTGAGGCAAACAGGTTGAATGACTTTTCAATGTCACACAGACAGTAAGTATCAGAGGCTGGACTAGTTTTTGTAATTAAATGAAGCTTCTCAGAGTTCATTGTTATTAATATCAAGTCCAAGCAATTTGAGCCATGGAGAAAGGAAGAGACATAAGTGATGGGCATGAGTACTTTCTTTTTCCTGAAGATTAGTTTATATTTCTAATTATGAAAGAATAAGGGGTCCATCTCTGACCTTTTTAGGGGGATATCCGATTTTTAACTTGTACCACTGTCAAGAAACATATGCTCAGAAATCACAAGGATCTGTTTTGAGAATAGAATTTAGACTTCAGAAAGAGGCAATTAAAAACCCAAAGCTTGCTGCTTCTTTTGAAGCTTAAAAAGAAGTCTCAGGAAATTGAAATGTTTTCTGCTAATTAACTGTCACAAATATGATGTCATTAAGCTCCAAGTCTCTTTAGTTATCTTCAAAGCCATTAACAAAGACTGTACGATCCTCTTAAATATGTAAAAGAGAAAACAAATTGCCAAATCAGAATGAATGTTCTGTAGAACTTTCCTATTTCCCTTAGAATGTGATACTAATTAAAGAAGGATTTCATTATTTTCTTAGCTATTACATGCAGCAGTCCTTTTCCTTGATAAGAACTCTAATGCATAGAAATGATTTATTGGTACTGGTTTTTATGATAGGTCATTTGTGAATCTCTTTGGGTTACGTCTAATTGTGAAGGTTCACTGTTGAGTAGCAGTTGTGCTCTTTACAATGTTAAGAACATACAATATGTTGAGTATGTTGGATCACATTAATAATTCCTGCTACTGGGGGGGGGGGGGTTGAGGCTGGTGGATCACTTGAACTCAGGTATTCTGAACTAAATCAATCAAGTGTCCAGACTAAATCTAGTCCCCAGGATTAGGGGGTGACCAGACTGCCTAACGAGGGACAAACAGACCCAGGTCAGAAATGGAATGAATAGATCAAAGCTTCCATGCAGAGCAGCATTGTTATTGGTCCTTTGAGAGACCAACCTGAGTGATGTAGGGAGACCCAATGTCTTTTTTTCGACCCACTGAACTAAAATACCCAACCAAAAGTGATGCCACCCTCACCAGAGATAACATGAGAAGTGTGAATCTGAAAGTTTGAAGTCTCTCGGGAACCTTTCCTAGAAAGAGCATCAGTTTCTAAGAGCAAGAAGAGACAGTTTTGTCAACTGATAAATTCCCTTATTATCCCCTTTAGATTCTCCACAGTTCCATATGGCAGGGGCCATTGAATACTGAGTAAAACACATCATCTGTGTGCCAACTGTTTCCCTCATTTGTTTACTTCATTGTGATAAATCTCAGCCCTGGCAGAGAATCTAGTTCACATTATTGATTATTTTAATCTGGATGTCATTAATCTCCCATTGCCCTCATACTTTTTTATATGTGCATTGTAAAGTGTATTCCCTAATTTAGTTATTTTGCATTTAGATGGATAGAAATGCCCAGAAGTAAGTAGACTTTGGGGTATTACCTTCAGATCACGTTTTAGGAGTCCCATAAGCTAACTCGCTAATAAATTTCTGAGCTGAAATAAGTCTTTCAGAAGTGACCATTGCAACAAGTAGGGTACGTGCTTAGTAAATAAAAGTGATGGATCTGGTATGCTGAAAAAACTCAGAACCTCTGGTCAAGTAGAATTAGCTGATTTTCTTTCTTCTGAATTACGTGTGTAAAATCTTTCTCTTTGCATTGAGCTTGTAAATTCCCTTGGAATCTAGTCTAGAAAAACTGGTATCTTCCCAATTTGTTTACAAGGGGATATTAATTCTTCAATCTACAAGCATGTGGCATATTTTTTGATGGAAAACAAATTTAAACAAAAAATTTAAAGAATCTGGTAGACTAGGGAGTATTAGTCAGGTGTATGTGGACTTTATAACTATATTTCAACAAAATTGGATTCCTTCATCATTTGTCTTTTATATGTATATATACATATATAATATATTTTATTTATATATTTTATTTTTATTTATTGTATGTATAATTTATTATATTTACATATTATCTATCTATCTATCTATCTATCTATCTATCTATCTATCTATCTATAAAATATAAAATACATTTTAAAGCATTATTGGTAGAAGGACTTCAGGGACAGCATGGTGGTGCAGTAAATAGAGCCCTGGCCCTGGAGTCAGGAGGACCTGAGTTTAAGTTCAGCCTCAGACACTTGACACACTTACTAGCTGTGTGACTTTGGACAAGTCACTTAACACCAATTGCTTTGCCTTCCCCCCTCAAAAAAAAGAAGGACTTCATCGAACTGCCAACAGACCCCCATATTCCCCTGCTTCCTTGCCCCCCAAAAGTTTAAGAACCCCAGTTGAAGACCATTGTTTAATGGTTAGCATTAGGTCAGAGAGTTAAATAACCCTTTCTAAAATTATCTCCTCTTTGTCAATGATGACAGACTAGATCCCTGTAACACTTACCGGTATGCAGGGTGAAAGTTTGTTGACTCACTGAAATCCAGCATAGAACCCAGGTGATTTCTTTCCTGGCAGTCAAAGTTTTGTTGCTTTTTTTTTTTTTCTGACTCAGAACTGTTGGTGTTTATTCATTTCATTCCCAGGGCATTCTCCTGGGTAATGAGGAGATTCTGAGATCACATCAGGCTTCTGTAAATTTGAAATGTGGGCAGCTGTTCCTGTTGAAAAATGACAGATTCACAGTGACTCTGAAAAGTGCTTCATATCTACTATATTAACCACCTTTTAAGAAGCTTATGAACATTGTGGCTTTTATCGATTCCAGGGAATTGGACCCAGCAATAAGCAATAAAAGTCGATGGTAACTTTCTCTCTATATAGGGGTATATGAATCAATATTTTGAATTTACTATAATTTGCTGGTAATGGATAGAAGAAGTAAAAGAATTGCAGTGTCATCTGGTGGGTCACAGCTGTGCAATGTAGCCTTTTTTTCCCTTAGCTAAGCTTTGTTGTAGGTTGTCATCTTCTCCTAATAACTAGAAATATGGAAGCTGAGTTGATGGGTGTATTTATCAATCAGTTTCACAAGATTATTTGACTTATAATAAGTCAAATAATGAGACTACATTTAGTTCTTCTAAGAATGAAACTTGCCTATAGTGACTTGAGTTTTGCAAACCTGAAGGACCAACAAATGCTTTGAATTTTTATTAAATACTTCAGAGACAATTAAAAACCTATAAAACATATTTCCTTTTGAACTCTGAGTCTGGAAGGACCTTCTCAACTTGTGTCCAATGCTGTAGTTGTGTGACCATTGGTAAATCACTCATCCCCTGTACCTATGTCCTTATCTATAAGATGGGAATGTTAATATCTGCAGTACCCATTTCAGAGGTTTTTTATTTTATTTTATTTATTTATTTTTAGTTTTCAACGTTCACTTCCATAAGATTTTGAGTTCTAAATTTTCTCTCCATCTCTCCCCTCCCCTCACACCAAGGTGATGTATAATTTGATATAGGCTCTCTGTACACATTAATAATGGACCCATTTTCTCATTACTCATGTTGTAAAGAAGAATTAGAACCAATGGGAGAAACCACAAGAAAGAAGAAACAAACTTGAGAGAGAGAGAGAGAGAGAGAGCGCAAATAATATGCTTCAATCTGCATTCAGATTCCATAGTTTTTTTTCTAGATGTGGACAGCATTTTCCTTCATGAGTCCTTTGGGGTTGTCTTGGATACTTGCATTGCTAAGAAGAGCTGAGTCTATCAAAGTTGGTCATTATATAATGTGGCTATTACTGTGTACATTGTTCTCTTGGTTCTGTTCATTTCCCTCAGCATCAGTTCATTCAAGTCTTCCCAGGTTTTTCTGAAGTCTGCCTGCTCATTGTTCTTCATAGCATAATAATATTCCATTACATTCACATACCACAACTTGTTCACCCATTCCCCAACCAATGGGCATCTCCTCAATTTCCAATTCTTGGCCACCACAAAAAGAGCTGCTGTAAGTATTTTTGTGCATGTAGGTCCTTTTCCTGTTTGTATAATCTCTTTGGGATACAGCCCTAGAAGTGTTATTACTGGGTCAAAGGGTAAGCACATTTTTATAGCCCTTTGAGCATAGTTCCAAATTGCTCTCCAGAATGATTGGATCAGTTCACAACTCCATCAAAAATGCATTAATGTTCCAATTTTCCCACATCTTCTTTAGAATTTATAATTTCCTTATTTTGTCATGTTAGCCAATGTGATAGAAGTGATGTGGTACCTCAGAGTTGTTTTGATTTGCATTTTTCTAATCAGTAGTGATTTAGAGCATTTTTTCATATGACTATAGATAACTTTAATTTCTTCCTCTTAAAACTGCCTGTTCATATCCTTTGACCATTTATCAATTGGGGAATGACTTGTATTCTTGTAAATTTGATTCAGTTCTCCATATATTTTAGAAATGAGGCCTTTGTCAGACGCTGGTTGTAAAAATTCTTCCCCAGTTTTCTTCTTCCCTCCTAATCTTGCATTGTCTTTGTGCAAAATCTTTTCAATTTAATGTAACCAAAATTATCCATTTTGCATTTCATAATGTTCTCTATCTCTTGTTTGTTCATAAATTCTCCATAAATCTGACTTGTAAACTATTCCCTGCTCTCCCAATTTGCTTATACTATCAGCCTTTATATCTGAATTGTGTACCCATTTTGATTTTGGTTTGGTATATGGTGTAAGATGTTGGTCTATACCTAGTTTCTGTCACACTATTTCCCAGTTTTTCCCTGCACTTTTGGTCAAGATGAGTTCTTATCCCAGAAGCTGGAGTCTTTAGGTTTATCAGATAATAGATTACTACAGTCATTGAATACTGTGTTTCATGTACCTAACCTATTCCACTGATCCACCACTCTGTTTCTTAGCCAGTACCAAGTAGTTTTGATGATTGCTACTTTATAATACAATTTAAGATCTAGTGGTTGGGCCACCTTCCCTAAGCATTTCTTTTCATTAATTGCCTTGATATTCTGGATCATTTGTTCTTCCAGATGAATTTTGTTATTTTTTATCTAGCTCCATAAAATACATTTTTGGTAGTTTGATGGGTATGGCACTGAATAAGTAAATTAATTCAAGAAGAATCTTCATTTTTATTATATCAGCTCAGCCCACTCATGAGCAACTGATATTTTTTTCCCAATTATTTAGATCTGACTTTATTTGTGTGAAGTGTTTTATAATTGTGTTCATATAGTTCCTGGATTTGTTTTGGCAGGTAGACTCCCAAATATTTTATAATATTTTATAATGTCTATAGTAATTTATCTTGGAAATTTTTTGCTCTCAGCTGAAGTGTCACTTCCCACACAAGGCCATTTTTAATTCCCACAGATATAATATTATAATATTAATGTCCTCTCTTCTCTCAAATTACTTTTGAATTATATGGTATATATTTTATATTCACTTATCTGTATACCTATTGTTTCCTCTTAGTGGACCATAAGCTCTGAGGTGGCGGAAATTATAAAATTTTTGTCTTTTGAGCCTTCCACAGTGTCTTATACATAGGAAGTTAATAAATGCTTGTTGAATAGATGGAATAATAAATCTTGAAAAGTATGCCAGAGCCAGGATATATGTTAATTGAATATATAAGAGGAATTTTTAATAGGCACAGTATGTAGCTTTTGAGCCTGGAGAAAACCTGAGGACCCTAAGTATTCTTTCTCTAGGGATAGGCATTTATACCTGGTCTTTAAATGTTGCCCTACTGTCTTCTTCATTAAACCTTCTATGTCACTGCTGTGTCAGAAGCAAAAAACACTGGTCCTGGGCACAGGAAGATCTGAGTTCAAATATGACACACATCCTAGTCAAGTCATTTTGCCTCTGTTTGCCTCAGTTTCCTCAACTGTAAAGCACAGATATTAAAATAGTGCCTGTTTCTCAGTATCGTTATGAGGATCAAATGAGATATTTGTAAAAGTATTTAGCACAATGCCTGACCTGTCACGGTAGGCTCTATATAAATGCTTCTTCCCTCCCTCATCCCCACTTACCCTTAGTCAATTATGCTACATATTAAGGTATGTATGATTTCAGTTCAAAATTTGGATTTGAAAGATTAGTTGATACTTGTGAGTGTTTCATGGTTTTGCTTCTCTTCCTCCTGGAGAGAAATAAAACCTTCAAAATTGTATCAGAACTGCTTTTCTTGAACTCTGAAATGACAACAAGTCCTTTGTTAATGAGCCAGGCATTTCTTTTTTTTTTTTTTTTCTTTCTCCTTGGCACTGAGAGCAAAGCAATTTATGTAAAATAGAAGCATTACTAATTTCTGGGAATGACGAACATTTCACTTTAATAGTCAACCATCAGCCTAGTAGACAGGAAGCAAAACCTTGACTAAGCACTGAAATTTCCCCTTTCATTAGTTGAATTGCCCAGACAGAACCTGTAGGAAATGTGTCTGGTTCCTGAGTTTGTTGTGTGTATTTTTTTTTTAATGTCAAGGGTATACCGCATAAGGAAGAATTGGAGGATACAGTAATTGGCTGGAAAGGAAGCATGTTTCACTTGTTCATTTATTTGGGGTTAGCTGATTATTTGAATTGTCATGCTCTTTCTACTTTAAAAGCTTTGGTTAGAAATGTTACCTTTCAGGGCTTTGTTTCAGATCAAATCGGTTTCTGTTAAAATAATTTATGTGTGAAATGTGCTTAGTACTTGCCAAGATCTGTGGACATTGTCCCTCTCTAAAAGTAATTGCCAATGTTTTGTTTAATTTGGAAACTCTTTTGGCAATTCCCATGTGACTCTATAGCTTAGGGATGGGGGGGGTGGGGGGGAAGGGAGGGGGGGGATGGAGGGGAGAAGGATCAAGGTGTTTAGAATGGGAATGTTGTCAAATAATGGGGTGCTGAGGGCTCGAAGACTTTCTCTTGTTGGAAGGTAGATTTAGTTAGTAGTATACCTTCCATCATTCATATAAGAAATCAAAAGTAGGGATCTGTGTTTAGTTTCAATTTATAATTGAAATTGATTTTTCCTCATTCTGTATATTAACTATCAAAACATTAACATGGGGACAGCTCGGTGATGCAGTGAATAGAGCACCAGCCCTGGAGTCAGGAGGACCTGAGTTCAAATGTGACCTCAGACACTTAACACTTACTAGCTGTGTGACCTTGGGCAAGTCACTTAACCTCAATTGCCCTGCCTTCCCCCCTCCAAAAAAGCAAAAATCAAAGACAAGCAAACAAAAACATTAACATGTTATAGTTGGCCATGAAACCAGGCTCCTCGGCCTAACCGCCAAAATTTACTTTTCTAAGACAGAAAGAGCTTAAATATCATCTTTTTCATAACAATCTCCTCTGCTTATTATTCCTTAGCATAGTCCTTTGGTCCCCAACTAATCCCATTCTGCCACGTGACTTGGCTTTCTGCTCAAGACCTTGCTGAAATGCCTACCTTTTGCCCTCTTGACTTCTTATCTGATTTATATTTTTTCTCAAGTCTTTCCTAGTTAAACTCTCTTCTACCTGATCCTTTTCTTTCTACCCTGCCTTATTGCTTGCCTTGGGACTATGCACATGTTCCTTCATCATTTTTTTCTCATATTATTTCATGTGCATATGTTCTGTCTCCTCCAATAGATTTAAACACTCCTGCCTTTTATTTATTTTCATTTGTGGCACTTCCATCACTTAGTACAATGATGTGAATATTTAGGCATTCAATAAGTGCTCATTAGCCAAATCAGCTGCTTAAGTGAGAGAGTCATCAGTGAGTGCTCTATAGTTATATTGTGTAGTAACTTGTCAATAGAGGCTCAAGCAACTAATGGCTAATTAAGAAGTCGTAATCAGAAGAATACAAAGACACTCATAGAGGCTGCCGTGGTACTTTAAAAGCTAAGCTGTTAAATTAAAACATCTCCTGTACTTTTAGTTGGAGGGGGGTCCTTAAGACACATCATGCCTAATGTTCAAGGAGGTGGTTCCATTGTGTGATGAGGGGCAGAGTCCCAAGGGCGGTGGGATCTTAGATTGCTAATAGACTCCCCATCTACCTCCCAGGATTCTGAGAAAAGTCTCTTTACAAGCTGTAAAGCCTTTAATGAGAACTGTTACTCTTATGAGAATCATAGGATCATCAATTTACAGTAGAAGGGGCTTTAGAGATCATGTCCAATCCCTTCACTTTACAAATGAAGAAACTGAGGCAAAACAACTTGTCCAGAGTCACACAAAGGGTTCATGACAGAACTGGGACATAAATCCAGGTCCTCTTGATTCTAAAATCAGAATTCTTTTCTATATACCACACTGCAGTTATAATTGGTTCCCAATAAAACACGAAACTACGTGGAGCAGTGATTCAGGAGAAACAGCTTAAGGGAGTGGAGGCTGAATGATTGGGAGCAAGGGTTGAACAGGAAAGAAACAAGCAAGATAAATGTTTAGGACATTGCTTCATGATATTAAATGGTGTGAAATTGTTGTGGAAATGTGAAACCTGAACCAATCTCAGCTATACAGATTATTATTTTTTTAATTAATATTTTAAGTGAGTATTTATAAGATTTAGTGGACTATGTATATAGAATGAACCTAGAAAAGTTACTCTAGACTTGGTTAGGAATAGCATTCCAAAAGCAAAGACTGAGTAAAGGTCCATCATGGCATTTAATAAATGTTGCAGCATAACTGGTGTGATGGTCAGAATGCTGGACTTGGGTCAGGAGTATCTCGGTTCAAATCCTACCTCCTATAGTTCCTGGATATATGATCAAATCATGTAAACTTTTTGGACTTCATAAAATCTTCTCATTTCTAAAACAGAGTAGCGGGCTGGCTGAGATTTCCTCTCAAGTCCCTTTCCTCTCTAAACCTATGATCCTGTGAAGTACTCTGGATTTTGTTTGCCCTGGGGCATGCATTGTATTGAAGTTCATTCCAAGACATAATCTTGTAAATCAGTTTAAATGGATGGCTCAGAGATTCTTCAAACATGTGTGGAACATTGAGCCATATGCTATTGTTTGTATACACATAACTTTTAAATAGTGGAAATAAATAAAAATTACTTCAGGAGCATAATGATAATTGCTCATATATTCAAAGCATGGCAGTTTCTTCTACCAGTTTCCTCAGTGAGACAAACTATCTGAATACTTTGTTATTTTAAATAATTCAAGGAACTAAGACTCTCTCCAACGCTGGGGAATCCTTCTTCGTGTTTATAGTGCCAAATAATTTCTAACCCGGTATTTCCAACAACCTAATATGTTCCTGAAAATAACAGATTTTTCAAGACAATTTCAAAACAGCGAAAAAGTTAACTGCTTCAAATAAATATTTCAAATAAACATTTACCATGTAGCCTTTGTAGAAGAAAGGGTTACGGGAAGAGAGTATTGAAATTCACCAAATAGTGATAAGGCTTTCAGAGCTATCCGAATGCTAGGAATCACCAGTCTGAGTAATCTTACTGCCACATTCTAGTGCTTCCATGATTTCTTCAAGGTAGGGATTATTCCCAGATTTGTAGACTGTGTCTTTACGCATTCATCCTGAGCAATTTTTGTTTACTACTTCATAAATCCTCAATAGAAAATCCACCCAGTGATCTTCGGGGCTTTCTTTTAGATCAGAGATTGTTAACCTACAGTTCATGGGCCCCATCAATAGATTTCAGGGGTTTGTAAACTTGAAAAGGAAAAAAAAAAACATCTTTATTTTCACTAATCTTAAACTGAAATTTAGCATTTCTTTCAATTGTGAATATAGGCAAAAAACCATAGTAACATTACATTCCACCTTATTGCCAAAGAGATGAGGGGTTGGTGACACACAAAAAAGGTCAAGAACTTCTATTCTAGAACTCTTGGCATCATTTGGATAGCTGTGGAGCACTTCAGTGGTCCATTTGGTTATCACTTGCTCTTACTGTATGACTGACCCACCTTCTTTTCCACTCATGTATTTCCCTGATGACATTCTATATTTCATTTCTTCTATGTCTTCACTTGTAATATGTTGCATCCTTCATATACCCGTTGTGTATCTTCTTGATTGCCCTTTGATCCTCAACTTGAATTCTTCAGGGACTGTGGTATTCTATGCCTCAATGTAATACAGCACCATCCTGAGACTGTTATGTTTAAAAATAATAATGTTTTAAAAACTGTTAGGTTTTTAAAAAAATATTATGTTTAAAACCATTGTTTCAGGTATGTTGGGGTCATTCAATTTTCCAGAGGAATTCTGGCTTTTCCTTTGCCTAAGTAATAAGTAATAACGATGGTAATAAGCCCCCTTTTGGGGGGGGGAGGGGAGAGTAAAGCTTTTTCAATTTATTACAGTGGATTTATTTAGCAATGACCCAATAATTGCTGGATTTTAAAAAATAGATCATGCTTAATTTTTACCACTTGTATCCATGTCCTCCTCACTCCTTTTTTGGCCACAAAATAAATGGCTAGCGTGGCTTGATTCATGTGGATGGAATTACTACCGAATGAGTTATTTATCTAAATACCTAATTACATTTTATCAAATTTAATGTTGACATTTGAAAAAGATGAAACAAAGACAAACACAAGTTGTGGAAGATAGTTTAAGGGCTAAATGCTTAGGCAGTGCAGCTTGGCCATTTCTGTACAAAGAGCTGCTGGGATTTATCAGCTTGTGGTACTTATACATTAGGTCAGCAGCCATCATCATCCTCGGGTTCCAGTTGCAGAGCCCTCGGAGTGTTCATAGACTTCATCAGGTAGAATGCTCCCAAGGTCTCAGCCACAGTGCATTCATTTTTCTCACTTTATTACCATCACATCTGATTCCAATTTGCTACCAAATTGAGTTTCCATTCCCGAGCTTGACATTCAAGCCCGTCAGGTGGATTAGTGCTGTCAGCTTTGTTAGTGTAGCTTCAGGTCAGCTAGCACTGGCCTATTAAATGTCCTCTGCTCCCCATCTCAGCATCTCTGCTACTTGTGTGGCTATCCCTTTGAGCAGCAGGGCTGGGTTACCCAATGTAACCTTTTAGCAACAGCAGAGGGTTGCCCATCATAACCTTTCTCCTTGTTGAAAAATAGTAATTCTAGAGCCACTGAACAGCTTTTCTGATTAAGAGAGAGAGTGGTTTTTTTAGTCCTTATTTTCTTGCTGTTTCAGCAGCTTTTCATCAAGCCAGAAAGGCTAGTGTTCTGTGATTGGGTCATTAGGTGGAATTTGATTGATTGGACCATTGTGCAGAGGGGCCTTCTTTGATTCATTTGTCTGGACCTTTCTCACTTGTTTTCTATACTTACTATTTCTGCATATGGAGCTTAAACATAATTTGTGAAGTTTTGCTTTCTCACCTAAGAAACTGGCAGCTTTATCTCCTTTCAATCTTTCCTTTTTACATTTTCCTTTCTTTTCTCTCCCCTTCTTCTGCTGACAGGATTTGAACACCCCAGCTGAGCACAAACATCTGAGGGGGTGGTTCCTTTTGCTTTATTTGTTTTTGTTCTAGGCTTTTGGTTGGGAGGGAAGGGTGCTGTTAGGGGAATTTTACAATGAATTCCTTGGGCTCCTATCAGCAGCAGTTGTAATTAGTTTAGCTTACTGTTCTTCAAAAGGGAAGCAGGTTGTTATGTTGGTTTTTTACTCCAGGTGATTACTTTGTGTTTCTCAGCTAAAGATCAATCACCAACCGATCACACTAAGTAGGAACACAACAAATTCAATATTTGGATTTCTATTTACACACCCATTCCTATGGTAGATGATTATGAATATTTATGACTATATTACTGAGACTATCAGTAAATGAAAATATCTTTGCATTTCATATGTTCCGTAATTTAGGGATCTGTATCAGCAAATACGCGTCCATTGAAGGCTAATCAAGGCGGGAAAAAGCTTTAACTTCATTCCACTGTTCTTTTCTACCTTCCCTAGTCCTTCTCTCCACACAGCCCCTTAGCTCTGAGAATAGGAATGTAAACAGCTCATTTAATGCATCTGCTAATTGTTCTTCCTTAAGGTTAGCCTTGATATATGTCACAAATAACAGTAGGAATGTGTATCTGTCAATTGATAAGAAAAACAGCCAATTTATAGAACTGTTCTAACTCTCTTGCTGTCAAATTTCTTTCTTCTAAGGTATATTAGGAGAAATTTTGCTTTCTGAAAGTAGTGTATTCTTGATATGTCTTAAAGATAGTATTCTTTTTAAAAAAGGATCGTTGTACTGCCTAGAAGCAATATCAGAGACTGCCTTACAAGCTAAGCATTCAGAGATCTACCATAAACAGTGAATGGGAAAGATAAGAGTGTTAGAACTCAGGGGAAAAATGTTTCAATAGACAATGCTTAAGCTCCTAGAGGGCAGAAAATAAATGAAAATAATGGGAATGAATAACCTAATATTATCTCATCTTTGAGAATTTATTGTGTGCACATTTTGAGATTGAAGTAAGTCATATGACTAAGTCCTTTCTATTCTTTAATCACAAATAATATTGGGCACCTGGATTACTGAGGAATTTATTATAGTGAGTCTGGGTCTCTTTAGCATCTTCTTTTGGTCATTGTTTGACTTTCTTGCTGTCTCTATCTATAGAATGTAGATGATTGATTGACCCTTTAGCTGTAATGCCTAACATAGTTCACTTCCTGATATCATTAGGATGATTCATCATAGTGAACATTTTTGGGTCTGCAACAGTCAGCTTTTAAGTGCTGACGTTTTCCATGTTTCTCAGAGGATTAAACCAAAGTCTAGTTTGTATCATTTATTCTATGTTTTTGCCACTTTGATGTACAAAATGATATGCAATAGTGTGTTTATCACAGTCTCTAATCCATAGATGGTCCCTTTCTATTTTATCTAGTCAGTTGATGAATGTTGGGAAGCTACATGGTACAATAGAACAAGCATCTACTCTGAAGTCAGAGGATCTGAGTTTAAATCTTATATCTGACATTTACTACACTGAACATTTCACTTTTCCTGGGTCTATCTTTACTTATCTGTAAAATGACTGGTTTGGACAAGGTGGCCTCTGAGGACCGTTCTAGAGCTTTATCCCTGATCCAATCTAGCTAAATTCTTCTTTCTTACCATGGGTAAGACTGTTGACCATCAAAAGGAAAAATGTAACATACCACTTTCTTCCTAGTGATTTTTACTAGAACTTTAAAAATTTTTTAAAAAATATTTAATACTATTTCATTTTTACCTCAGTTATATGTAAAGACAATTTTTAGCTTTCACTTTTACAAGATTTTGAATTTTAAATTTTTCTCCCTCCTTTCCCCCTCTTCCCTCTCCTTAAATGGCAAGCAATTTGATATAGGTTATGTATGTTCAATCATGTAAAACACATTTCCATATTAGTCATAATTGTAAAAGAAGAAACAGGCCAAAAGGAAAAAGCTATGAAAAATTAAGTTAGTGCAAATGGTATGTTTTCATCATTAATTAGAGTCCATCAGTTCTTTTTCTGTATGTGGATAGCATTTTCCATCATGAGTCCTTTGTAATTGTCTTGGATCATTGTATACCTGAAAAGAGCTAAGTCATTCGTAGTCACTCATCACACAGTGTTGTTGAAATTTGCTTTTTTAACAATTAAATTTTATATTCGTCAATCAATAAAAACCTGCCTTCAGACCCCAATTCAGTTCCCATTGAAAAAGAAAAACAAAACTCCTATAACAAACATGTCCAGTCAGGCAAAACAAATTCCTACATTGTCTGTGTCTTAAAAAAAATTAGGGGGGGAGGCTTTATTCTTGAATTTATTGTCTCTCTGTCAGGATATGGGTAGCCTGTTTTCATCGTGAGTCCTGTGGAATCATTACATTGATCAGATTTTCTAAGTTTTTCAGTGATGTTTGTCTTTACAATATTGTTGTAACTATAAATTATATTCCTGGTTCTTTCTGTTCCCTGCATTTCATATCAGTTCATGCATATCTTATGTAGTTTTTCTGAAAGTGACCTGCTCGTCATTTCTTATGATATAGTAGTATGCCATCTCATTCACATACTATAACTTGTTAAGCCATCCCTAGTTGATGAATAGCCCCTTAGTTTCCAATTCTTTGATACAAAAAGAATTGATACTCACATATTTGTAGATACGAATTCTTTTCCTTTTTATTTAATCTCTTTAGAGGCATAGATTTAGGTCAAAGGGTTTGTTTTTTAGATTAGCCTGCCCTTTAAAAAAAATCACACATGAACTTAGAATCACAATACTGATTTGCAGCATTTGACTGTTTGTTTTAAGAAGTTGATGTTTTTCCACTTTTTTCTGCTGAAAAATTAGACAGGCATTCACAATGTAAATACATTTTGTTAAGGGAACTGTGCAAGAATGGGATTGGGATTATAATGATGTCACTGAAATCTTTCCAGTATGTAAAATAGCCACACAGAAGTATGAGGAAGGACTGATTTTTAAAAGTGTAAAAAAATCTCATATGCCACTCTAATGTCATGTTTATTTCTTCCCTTTTTCCAGAAGGAGCTGAGTCTCCCTAGAAGAGGAAGTTTGTAAGTAACAAAAGATTCTTCCATTATAATCTTTTATATGACTCTGATGTAATCGTTCACTGAAGTATTTATTAGGTTTGTCAGTGGCAAATTGAAGGTTAAATGTGACAACTAACTGGCCTTAGCATAGCAACAAAGAAAACGGAATTTATATGCATGAGCGTCAATATTCCATGATTTGAATATAATTGAATGTCCTTTGTAGTGGCCTCTAAATTATAATTACAGTGCAAGATTTCCAAGGTTTCTAATGGGTGATGTGAACTAAGAAAGCATTTTTATTCTAGTGTGACCCTTAATTTAAGAAAAAAAATTCTGCCAATTTAATGAGCTCAGTCCTTTGGATGAAAATATTTGGCATGCAGATAAGTATAAATGGCTGCGATAAGAATGATTGCTCTGCTCTAACTTCTAGAAATTCAAGCTTAGTCTTTTTCACAGCCATTGCTGAGCAGAGAAGACTATATTGTTTCACATCTGAATTGTCAAAGATGAGCAGTGGAAATGTAGTTTATACTATATCTCATTCAGCTTTTAATGGTCTGACTCATGTGATGCTACTTTATGATTAAAATTGCAGATTTATGTACCTTGACTTGATTTCCCCATAGTATATTTCAACCTATTGTTTTTTAGGATTAATAGTTAGCTATTTGCCTCATAGATAGCTTTTTCTCCTGGAACATACTGTTTGAAATTAGCTAGTCTTACATTCAATTAAAGTAGGAGCAGGTTTATGATCAATTGCTGGTGTAACTGCTGACTTAGAAACATTTAGGGTTTAAAATCTGAGGAGCTTATGGAAATACGTGTGTATCGTGAGGAAAGTTGCCTTTTATGTTTCTGGGAGCTACATTTAAGGTTAATACTGTACAAGTTCTCATCAGGATGGGGAGGATGTAGATGGAGAGAGATGTTGAAAGGCAAGGTGAATCCTAAGAGCTAAATATAGCTTTTTACCCATTTATCAAGTCTTCATTGAACAAGCAGGTGTTAAATGTCTATAATGTGCCAAACTCCTGATGCTAAACACTGGGGATACAAAGAAAGGCAAAAACAAACAAAAAAACAAAACCAAAAAATAATTCCACCAACCAATGCACCAGTCCCAGATCTCAAGGAGTTTGAAGTCTAGTATTCAGATTCTGTAAGTCTTCAGAGTAGTTCTCTGTTTTGCTTATTATGGAACCTGTGCTGTCCTGATGGCAAAGGAAATTGTTATATTTTGGAATGCCTTTGGATGAATCGCCACTGGCTCCAAGCTTATGTTTCTAGGCCTTAGGTAAAAGGCTAGCTGTTTGCCATTGGAAAGCCCTAAACCCCTGGTGCTTATGAAGGAAAGGTTAACATAGTTATTTTTCTCCTCCCTAAGCATAATTTTCTTGACTGGATTTGGTGAATCCAGCCTCAGATTTACTCTCCTAGAAAGAAAAAGTGAAACAACAAATAGCTAAAACCGGCTGCTGTCATCATTACTTGAAAGAATTTGATGAGGGAAAATGGTCATCTTTTTATTTTCCCTGTCTCTCCTTGGAAAATAAAAGTGCTTTAGTCCTAGTTTTGTTTCGTGTATAACGTGAAGAACTTTGCTGCTCGATCCTATACATGATTGCACGCCACCATGGGGGGGGGGGGGAAGGGAGGGGAGAAAATCTGAAACCCAAGTGATTGTGGAACTGAATCTTGTAAATTAAAAGTAAATGAGTAAATAAAAAATAAATTAAAAAAAAAAAAAGAACTTTGCTGCTCTTGTGGTCTTCTACAAAGAGCATACACTAAGTTATACTTACTTGTTCTCTTTGTTTCTAGTTGGTTGTTAAATTGATTGCCTATTGAATGACTATTAAAGATGATGATGGATTCAGGCTTATGTGCATTTTAGATCATATTTCCTTTTGAAGCATCTGAATGATTCCCATTTGTGATTGTGTTAACAACTAAAACGTACTGATAGGGCAACTTGAGAGAAAGGAGAAAATGCAAAATTCTATTCCTTAAAACTTGCTTTATATGAAAGTGGGCTCCTAAGTTAAGATGAAGAACCTACTTTTTTGGGGGGTGTGGGGAGTAATGGTGAGTTTAAGTGTGGAGTGTGTAAGTGGTGTGTTTAAGCATGGCCATATTGTCCAATAGAAACATGAAAAGAGTTATATTTCTGCTATTTAAAATACATATATAGCCCTCACAACAACTTCTAATAGAGTTAAAGCATAACATATGCCTTATCAACATGAATATCTTTCTTTTATTTTAGTGTTATATTAACTGTGGGAGAGATATAAACCATTGGTAAAGCGAACCAAAAATAAGAGAGAATACATATAGGGATTTCATCATTGGCATAGGAAACTAAAGAATGAAGAAGCTCTAACAATACAGGTTGGCACCTCTTTGCTTAATCTTAGAGAATTGCCTAGAGCATTGAGGGGTTAAGTGACTCACTCAGCCCATATGTGTCCGAGTGGGGCAGGTCTTCCAGGCTGCAAGCTGCTTTGCACAAAAACAAAAATAGCAAAAAAAATATTATTTTATGTTTATTTGATTAAAAATATTTCCAGTGCTCTTGCCCCAGTATCCAGACTTAAATTTGGTCAGAAATACCTATAGAGAATGCCAGTAATTGCCTTCTATATACGATGAATTTTTTATGGCACTGGGAAAAGGAATTTTTTTATGCTAGAGTGATTTTAATATAAATCTAATGAAGAAAGACATTGCTTCATCTTTATTATCTGTCTGTGCTAGCCAGCATAATGGAGTCTGGTTGTTGAGACTTCAGCAATCTATTTACCAAATAAACATCACCTATGTTTCTATATTATGCCTTCACCAGAATGATTGGGGATTCAGTTCTATGTTATGTAACAGTAGTATTTCCATTTTAAAAGTGAGGCAGTGAACTTATCTAAACTTTTTTTTTGTCTAGATATTCTGCATGGTATAGACCTATCTACACTTATGTCTTTGTTATGCTTCTTGAAATACGTATATGCATATATACACATGTACATATATGTATATATTTTAATATGTGTATATTTTAAATATGTTTTTAAATGCAAATTTTATATTAAATTACATATATTTAGAAATTAACTATTTGCTTGATTTTTTTTAGTTTAAAGGTAATCTTTATCTAGAATGATAAAATATAAAAAGCTAAATCACTAAAACTTTTGGAAATGGAAGGCAATACCACATATGATAATCTTAGAGCAGTCCTTATAACAAGTAATTGACCAGAATGGAGGACAAGTCAATTTCTGAGTTTTGGAGTTTTTTGTTTTTATTTTATTTTGCTTTTTTGGTGTGTGGTTCATCTTCATCAATGCTCCCTTAACTTAGCAATTATGATGTTTCTAAAGTAATTTGAACTGAAAATTATTCCTACTTCTTATGCCTTTTTTGGACCAGTTGGTTGGGTTAATAATATAAACTAGGTTATCAGGAAAATGTATGTGGTTGCCACATAGTGGAAAGAGTGCCAGACCTGATTCTCTTCCTGAATTCCAGTTCCATATTACTAATAGCCTTCTGCGATTTGCACTGAATCTCCTATAAGTAACTCTACCTTTACAAATCTAAAGCAGAACTCCTAATCTTTCATTCAACTCTCTTTCTCTAACTTCCTTATTTCTGTTGAAAATACCACCATCCTTTCAGTCGCTCAGATTTTCATTCTCAGAGTTTCAACTCTTCCCTTTCCCTCACCCCAATTCTTATTGATTCCACCTACCTACCTTTTCTTTCATCTGTCCTTTCTCTTCTTCTATTTTAGATCAAATCCTTTTCTTCTCTTGCCTCTTAATTGGATTGCCTGCTTCAAGTCTTCTTGCCAATCCATTCTTCACACAGCTGCTGGGGTGATATTCCTAGAACAAAGATTTCATCATGTCAGCCCTCTGCTCAGGAAGCTTCACAGTTGTCTCTAGGAAATACCTATTTCTCTCTTTGGCATTTAAGGCCCTTTGTAATTTATCTTTACCCTACCTTCTCAAGTTTATTAAACTTTATACCCCTTTGACATACCCTGTGATCTGCCTAAAGCTAACCTACTTTCTCTTCTAGGTGTACACAATTCCAATTCCTGTCCCTATGCCTTTTCCCATGCTGGTCCCCATACCTGGGATGCTTGCCTTCCTACTATTTTTTGCCTTTGAATCCCTGTGGTCCTTCAAAACTCATCTCAACTGCTACCTTACATGTGAGACTTTTCTGGGCTGCTAGCATCCCTCTCCTTTCCTCCCCCCCCACCCCCATAAAAATACTTTATTTATTTTTATATTTTTCCACATACTTATATAGGCTTGTTGAGGGCCAGGACCAGTATACTTTTTTTTTGGTATGCATAATACCTGTCATGTAGATATGCCAGTTAAAACTTAATAGAGGTAGGTAAGATGTTTCAGTGGATAGAAGGCTGGACCTGGAGTCAGGAAGACCTGAGTTCAAATCTGACCCCCGAAACTTACTAGCTGTGTGACCCTGGGCAAGTCACTTAACCTTTGTATGCTTCAATTTCCTTAGCTATAAACTAGAAATAATGAATAGCACCTCCTTCTCAGAGTTATTTTGAGGATTAAATTAAATAATATTGACAGTACCTATTATGTACTTGTGGACTGATGAATTGTCCATTCTAGTTCAAAGGATGGAATTTACTTGAAAAATTGCACATCTTCATGACTTTCCTTAAGATTGATTTCTTTATTACTTGGCACAAATTAGTGAGATGTTATGTATTTTATATTTTTCATGATGCTTGTCATTATATTACCTTTTTGTTAGTAAAAACAAATCAGCTAAAATGACAAAAGAGGAAAACGACAAATGCTGGAGAGGATGTGGA
This sequence comes from Pseudochirops corinnae, assembly GCA_028646515.1. Classification (NCBI taxonomy): domain Eukaryota; kingdom Metazoa; phylum Chordata; class Mammalia; order Diprotodontia; family Pseudocheiridae; genus Pseudochirops; species Pseudochirops corinnae. The sequence goes on from CM053587.1 coordinate 99,489,523, forward strand.
AAAATTGGAACACTAATGCATTGTTGGTGGAGTTGTGAATTGATACAACCATTCTGGAGAGCAATCTGGAACTATGCCCAAAGGGCTATAAATAATTGCATACCCTTTGACCCAGCAATACCACTGTTGGGATTATATCCCAAAGAGATTACAGAAGTGGGAAAAGG
>CM053587.1:99490189-99506356 GCA_028646515.1 Pseudochirops corinnae
TATGTGCCAGGCACTCCACTAAGTGCTGGGGCTACAAATAAGGGAAAAGAAAAAAAAAGATAGCTCCTCCCCTCAAGGAGGTTACAATTTAACGGAAGGGCATAAAACAAAAAAAGGAAACTGAAAAGGAGGAAGGGGCAGTGAAGTTAAAATCAAGCAGAGTTGATGATGGCAAATGACAAGTTCTGAGTCCTCTATAAAAGGAAGGCCTTGAAGGTCTATTGCACCAACCTCCAGCCCTTCAATCAAAGGGGAGAGGCAATTGAGGAACATGTTGCATGTCAAAAATTGAGTCAATATGGCGATGAGATTTCAGCTTATTCTTGAGGATGCAAAATGTTCCTAAAGCCCTAACCAACCAAGCCACTGATGGAAAATGGAGACTCTTGAAGGAAACCAGCCTTTTTTCTTACCTATCCTCTTCTTTCTTTCTTTCTTTTTTTCTTTCTTTCTTTCTTTCTGGGCTTTTTTGGAGGGGGGAAGGTAAGAAAATTGGGATTAAGGGACTTGCCCAGGGTCACATGGCTTGTTTTTTTTGCGTGTTAAGTGTCTGAGGACAGATTTGAACTCAGGTCCTCCTGACTCCTGGGCCAGTGCTCTACTCACTGAGCCATGTAGCTGCCCAACCTATCCTCTTTTACACTCTCTACTGGCCAGGCCTACTCACATATACCATTCCATCTCCTGTCTTCTATACTGCAATTTCTCCTCACCTCCACCTCTTAGAATTGCTAGTTTCCTTTAAACTTCGATTCAATTTGTTTTGCTTGAATACACGTTTGTAAAAGGAGTTTTGTTCTTCTTGCTTTCTCAATTGGAGATGGAGGTGGAAAGGAAAGAAGGTAGAGCTTCCTTTGAAAAAATAAAATTTAACTTAAAAAGAGGTCAGCTCAAGCTTTGCCTTCTCCATGAAGCCTTTCCTGATTCCCCAACTCCGAATCCCAACTTCCCCGCAAAATAGATCATATATATATATATATATATATATATATATATATATATATATATTTACAAAAGATACAGGTCCATAACCAAAGAGAAAGTAAAAACAAAATCCAAAGACAAAGAATGAATGAATGTGATGTTATCTACAACCTCAAAAAGCTTTTACACTTTTAAAAACACTTGTTTCATTCTCATCTTCGTTGTATTTACGAAGGCCTTCTCAAAATATCATGTTCAAAAGACATTTTAGCCTGACCTTTTGACAACTGTCATCATCTGCTTCAATTTATTTTTCGGGTAATCCAATTGACTCCTTAACATGAAGAAATGGAATCCCCCAACATTATCATAAAGAAAAGATTGAACCTACCCCTGTCAGCCTAAGAGAAGATTTTTTTTTTTTACCAGATTGACACTGGCCATGAGAGCCTTCAACCAGTTGGTATTTCTTTTAATCAGTTATCCTGTGATTGGGCTCATTTTACAGAGCCATCTGGCTTTGTGGACATCACTGCAAAGACTATGAAACACCCTAGTTTTCTGTGGCAGTCCCACGATAGGAAGAAATACACTTCAAAGCCCAAGCTCCCAGCGTGCCTGTGCAGAAATAGCACGTTCTGAATTCTTCATTGTACAGGCATCCAAGTCACCTGGTGATCTGGGACATAAAAAGTTGAGAGTTTTTTTTAAGTGTCCCATAAAGGAAAACATTTCTTCAGCAGCAGCATCCCCTAGAGCTGTGATCTTATGCTCCGCTGTCGAATACATTAGAAGTTAAAAATGAATGGTCCTTCATCTAGCTGGGAGAAAGAAACCGCAGAGAAGTGAGTGACCAGGCAACATGTACATTACTAAATTGTAGAGAGCTGAGGTATCCTTTTCAAATGAGAATATTCCACTTAATCTCATTTCATATTATGTAAAAATGGTTTGACTTTTCTGTGGCTTTCATGAATAGCACTGTAGTTACATTTAAAATATCTTCACCTTAAACTGCAACAGAGGAGGCATATTTTAAACGTGCTTTTATTCATGGATTTCAACAGGCCTGGCATTTTGCAAAAGAGATACAATGCAGGTTTTTATATAGCTAACCTGATACTAGGAGGAGGGGGGGAGGAATGCATTTTTTGAAGGTAGCCAGTTATTTTAGTCTTTGTAGTTTGAACTACAATGAATGGAAATGAGAACAGAAAAGAACATAGTGACATTTACAAATTTTTCTATGAAAATCATGCTATCTGTAGGATTAATTTTCAGTGTCATTTTAAAAACCATAGAGTTTTGGCATTGTGAGCCTGAAAACTGAATGAATCTAGAGTGTGAGGCACTGCTGTATCATAAGCTGGTGTAACCAGACACAGACTAACAAGAAGGTGTAAATATGGAATTAAATCACTTTTGCTCTTTTGGTTAAAATAATAACAACAAAAAGTATTTTTATAGTATTCTAAAGTGCACAAAGCACTTTAAAATACTATCTCATTTTATCCTTACAACAACCCTGGAAGGTAGGTGGCATCATTATCCCCTATTCAACAGATGAGGAAACTGAGGCAGACAAGGGTTAAGTGGCTTACCCAAGGTCAAAATACAATTAAGTGTCAGAGGTTGTATTTGATCTCTGGTCTTCCTGACTCTAGGTCTAGCGATCTATACATAAATGTTACCAAGAGGCTTTGCAGAAATAAATGGAGTCTTTTGAGTCCATAAGCCATGATGACAAAAAAAGTAAAAAAAAAAAAAAAGTGCTTATTTAACAAGAAGGAGAATGTTAACAACTTTCACAAGGAAATTGAAGATAGAGTAGGTCATATTGGCCAAATATCTAAGGTGTTCCACCCCCTCAAACCCCTCCTCCCTGGACAGTATTCCTTTATCACACTAAGGGCTGGAGGACATCAGAAAGAAGATGCTAGCAATATAGGAGGGTATTTAGTCAATAGAGTGCACCCTAGTGCTTAAAGACAGAAAGAGTGATTTCTTTCATATAATGAGAAAAGAAAAAAACAAATTTAATTGAGGCTGGTGGGGCAGGGGTCATGGGAAGAAAGTTCGAAATTAATAGATTTTACCCCCAGATATGTATTTTGACCATTCTGATTACTAAGATAGAGTTAGAATCCTCACTAATACACTATTTTTACACATCATATTCTAATTCTCTAAACACTTTATTTTCAGGACTTTAAATGAAAAGAATTGAAGAGGTGTCTAGCACAGTGGCAAGTACGCTGAATGTGGAGGCACACTTAATTACCTTTGTAACAATGGAAAAGTCACTTCAATTCTATGGTTGTCAGTTTCCTCATCTGTAAATAATGGAGTTGAACTAGATTAAGGTCCTTTCAGTCCAGACCTAGATCTATGATCCTATGAACCTTATGACCTTAGGTCATCAAATCAAGCCTAATCATTTCACATATAAGGAATCAAGAGCAGGGAAATGATTTATCCAAGGACACATTTACAACATAACTTATAATAGATTTACCTGAAGTCAAAAGCATCTATAGCTTATTTTTATTATTTAGCAGAATGAATTCTAAAATGGAAGAATTTTGTTCTGCTGAATGACAAACATAATAAAATTTTATTTGACTAGGCTCTTGCCTGAGTGATAAATGCTGAAACTTTTGTAAGGATAAATTAAGCTTCCCAATGACTGACAAAGTAGAACACTTCAGAGAGAAGACCAGCTTAAGGATGGTTAAGGCAAGGAAGGGATCCAGCTTCTCTATGGTAAATTTCCTTAGCCAACTCCCAATGGCAAAAAAGGAAAACATTCCTCTTCTAAAGACCACACTCTGGCTTCAGAAATCTTCTCTCAGACTGTTTGCTGTAGTTCTGAGAATATAATTCAAGTACACATCCAGTTTCTATTCCAAAGTGAGAGAATTTTGGGGCAAAATGATACACAGTTCTAATAAATCACATTCCACACACAGTCTGCAACAAGTTGGCTTGACAGAGATTTAAATCATTAAGAAGTCTTTTGCAGATGTATCCTGTTGTTACTTTCCTCTTCCATACTCAAGCCTTTCTCGTCTAGCTCTCAGCCCTTGGGATGGTGGTCCTTAACAATCTCTCTTACATTTCCCTCCAGGTTCCAGCTGAGTTCTCTTTTTGCCTCATAAGATCACTTAGAAGAAGAATCTTTTCTTCTGGGCCCCAAGTCATCCTCTCTTTGACTTCAGATCAAAGCTGCTCTCCAACCATCCACTTGACTTACACACTACACCATTTTTCATAAGGATCTTCCCACAAGACATCTGATCGGAGTTTCTCCAGGTAGGGGCACAATGGCCCCTCAGTTTGCCTGAAATGAAGCACTCATGCCCATCCTGAGAACCAGTCTCCACACCCTACCTCCATCTCCTCTTTTTGGCTTCATTTCTAACTCTGTTCTCTCCTGTCCTATTCACCTCTATTCATTCCATTTTGGACCAACTAATCCTTCATGCTCCCAGTCACTTTCTAAAAGCAGGGTTTCATTAAAACTCTGTTAACTCTTCAGAGCTCTCTGCCTTCCTTCTTCCCCTGCTCCCCATTTCACCAGTCCACCTGGCTCATCCTGGTGGTCTCATTCCAATCCAACTGAATTTACTACCATAAATCCCTTCCTTGACTGGATCTCAAATATAAAAGAGTAGTTAAAAACAGGGATCATCTGGGAAGCCACTTAAAATACTTAAAATTCCACATTTATACTTCATCCCATCTACCTCTGACCCCAAAGCTTCCTGTAGTAACTTTTCCAGGAGTGAGTATTTTTGCCACAATTCCTGAAGTTAAAGTGTCATACTTAAAAGAATTAGCTGCTTGGCTAAGTTTATCCTCAATCTTCCACATATTCTACAAGATTCTGTCAAGCTCACAAACTTATAAAAGACACAGAGGATGAAGCAAAGACAGAGAATGGTGATAACTCTGCCGAAATGGCTGGATAATAAAAATGCATTGTGAGCTGCAGAGAAAGACTTTAACTGCCAGGCTCTAGGATTATAGGGCTCTTCAGGCATTTCAGCAGGGCTCACTCTGCACGAGATGTAACTAAGCAGCTGTGCCTTCAACAACGGCCAATTCCCAGCTACAGGATATTTCAGGGGCCACTAGGTGCCAAAAAAAAAGGAAAGAGTCTTAGGGGGTGATATTAATTTTGAACAGCCTCTCTGTTTTAATTCTCCTTGGTATTCTAAAAATTTTTACTGGGGTTCTTTGACCATCCTTCTCATTGACCATACTTCAATTAGAAGAATGTTAAACGGCATGGTCAACCAAGAGGAAAAAAAACAAATCTAAGCAAACACACACTTGTTGTTGTATATCCTTTGTTTTTGAAGAGGACAAATGACATCATGGGGTGATGTCTTACTTTGCCTGTGAATTGGATTTAAGTGAGGCAGAGCTGTACAAAGTTATTGGCCTCACTCTCTCCTCCAGAGTCATCAAGGTCCAGTGGCAAGACAAAAGTCAGGATGACTGGTGATGGCCCAGGATGCAGAGGATGACCTTAATGACTTTGATGTCTGAGCAAACTCTAAGCTTCAGCCACCTTCATGGCCTTTGAAACAAATTGTTCTTATCTGCCCATTCCACCTGGAGAACTTTAACTATGTACTACGTCGGATGGTCTTAACCTTTTTGTGTGTGTCATAGGTACCTTTATTGGTCTGAGGAAGCCTATGGATTCCTTCTCAAAATAATGTTCCTAGATGCATAAACAAAAGGTTACAAAAGAAAGCAACTATTGAAATACATTCTCAAAATATTAAAAGAAAAAGAAAAAGAAGTTCACAGATTTCAGGTTGAGAACCTCAATTAATTAAACTAAACTATTTTTGCTATCATTCATCTGCAATTCCACAAAAATTGGCACTACTGTAATAGGTAATACTAGGTAGCACACACACAGACACGCACACACACACACACCCCTAAGGCATGATAGTGAAGCCTAGAGGAGAGTGCTCAAATGAGAAATGAAGAGTAACTGGCCATGTTAATTACTATTTATTTGATTGAGCCAGCCACTTCATTTCTTTAGTTCTACTTTTTTTTCCTTTTTAAAGTTTTGTGTTTATAGGGGAAAGGGGATAAGGACTCTTAAGTACCTTCTGACTATAACATTCTATGAGACTAGTCAAAAAAAGGAAGAAAAGAAGCATTCAGTTTCATACCACACAATTGATTACTGATGGATCTGGATACTAAGTAAGCTGATGTTTAGCATGGAAAATCAAGAGTATTCATATATTTTAGACCAGTGGTTTTCAATCTTCCTAATGCTGTGATCCTTTAATACAGTTCCTCATGTTGTGGTGACCCCCAACCATAAAATTATTTTCATTGCTACTTCATAACTGTAATTTTGCTACTGTTATGAATTGTAATGTAAATATATGATATGCAGGATGTATTTTCATTGTTACAAATTGAATATAACCCACAGGTTGAGAACTGCTATTTTAGACTATGGTAAGTTCTAAAGCTTTTCAATTGTATGGATACCAAAAGCTACTATGCTTCCTTGCTTTTTGTTGGTAGCATGGTAGCTAGCATCCTCAAAGGAAGAGGTATCTTTGGTTCCTATATATAGGAATAAAGAAAATTCTCCATTCAGATATCAACATGTGACAACAATTCAAAGGTAATCCCCCTTTCAGTTTAAAAAAAAAAAAAAAGATAAATTAATCCCAATAAACTCCAGTGTTTTTTTTTTAAAGACTTATCTTTCAAAGCAAAAATGGGAGGGGGGGAAGAATCCAGCCACACATCTCCCAGTGCCCAACATAGCCACTGAGTTCAGACTCAAAAAGGGTAAAGAAGAAATACAGGATAAATATATTCCATTTTTTAAAAGAACACCTACTGTGACCAGAGTTTGGTTTCAACACTAAGTTTAGATGAGACTTTGTCACTACTCCCATATACCTGAGAATCTTGTGCATACCACTTCATATAACATAAAGACTTCTCCAGAAGGTGGTAATGACTTAGTTGTTCCCTTAAATCAAAGGAGGTAAAGTTCTAAAATCAGAGAACTTGGCTTCTCTGACTAACTCCAAGTGAAGCAGCTGTTCTGCATAAGAACTATTTTTCCATCTGGATAATCCCTGCATTTTAAATCTGAATATGTATTTTTATTGGTGTACAGCATTCTTGGTGGGGATTCTCCTTGCACTGGTGCAGCTTGGTGGCTAGTCCCTAAATAGGCTGTCAGAGCTGTCCAAGGTGCTAAGTCCCTAGACTACTCCCTAGTCTCTGAGAGCTATCCAGGGTACTAAGGGGTTAAATCACTTGTCCAAGGTTACTCAAACTTGGACAACTCAATATATGTCACAAACTGAGGTTAATCTAGGTCATCTCAACTCCAAGGCCAGACCTGGAGACATCACATCATTCTGCTTTCACAAGCTTTCAGCTATTCTTCTGGGTTTCACTATTCCATCTGAAAGTTCACTGTCCCCTGTCATAGCTTGTAATGTTATGACCCAGGGACCCAACATTGCACTTTCATATCCCTAAATCCCCCACACTGAAAGCATTCTTTTCTTTCACCCCACCAAGATCCAGATTCTGGCTCAAGGGTTCCCCCTACTGACTTTTAGATGTCACCTCCTCTCTTTGGCTTCTGGTACCTCAGCCCTCAGATGTTCTTCAAGGCATACTGCAGTACTTTTTCCTACTCTCACTTTTTGAAAATTTCATGGTGTGTGTGTGTGTGTGTGTGTGTGTGTGTGTGTGTGTGTGTGTGAAAGGACAGAGTACCAATAACCCAGAGGATCACAAAAGGCTTTTAGGAGGTGGCATGTAAGCTGAGCTTTAAAGAAAATGGGATCCTATTATGCCAAAGTCAGGAGAGATGGTATGCTGGATATCAGGAACAGCCTACACGCAAAGGTACAAAGATGGAGAACAAAATGTCAGACATGGGGCTGAAGCAATAGGACAATCTGACTGAAACATGTACTTTAAGTAGTATTCTAAAATATCAAAAAAGTTTGGGAACTAGACTATGAAAAGCTTTAAATGCCAAGCTATATAATAATTTTAAATCTAAAAGGAACAGGGAGCTGTTAAGCATCTCTGGACAGGGGAATGACATGATCATATAGCAACTCAGACTTTGGTAAGAATCTCCTCTACAGTCTTTACCTAAAGAACTCCAGTGAGAAGCCTCCTGCCTCTTGAATCACCTCTGGATCACTCTCATTTATTAGGAAGATTTCCCTTACACTGAACTCAAATATAAATCCCACTAATTTTACTACTCATTGCCCTTAGTTTTACTTTCTAGGGCTAACCCAAGCAAGTTGAATGCTTTTTCCATATGAGAACCTATAAGTACTTAAAGAAATCTGTCATGAGTTCCCCTAAGTCTCCACCTAAGTCTTCTTCTCTGTACCTATCCCCAGTCCCATCAACTGATCCTCATGTATATTAGCATAAGCTTGAAGTCCTTAGCCATCCCAATTACCCTCCACTAAGCATTTTCCATTTTATGTTCTTTCTAAAATTCCATCAGTTATTAAATCCTTTTTTTTTTGCTACATTACACAGAATGCCTCAAATCTTAGTACAGTCTTAAGCCACTAGTACTTAAAACTGCAGTAAGACTTTTGCAAAGCCCTGTATATAATTTCATTTTAATTTCACCAACAATCCTGTAATGTAGCACTACTAAAATCATCATTTCACATTTCAAAAAGAATGAAAATGAAGGAGAATAAAGTACTTATCCAGGTTTACAAGTAGTATCAAAAACAGGATTCAAACCAGGTCTTTGGACAATTATGGCAGCTAGGTGGCACATATGGACAGAGCGCTGGGCCTGGAGTCAGGAAGACCTAAGTTCAAATCTGACTTCAGACACTTACTAGTTGTGTGACTCTAGGCAAGTCACTTAACCTCTTTTTGCCTCCATTTCCTTATCTGTAAAATGAGCTGGAGAAGGAAATGGCAAGCCACTCCAGGATCTCTGCCAAGAAAACCCCCAAATGGGGTCACGAGAGTCAGACATGACTGAACAACAACAACTCTCAACTCTTAAGCCTACACTCTATACTATACCATATTACCTTTCAATAAGAGGGAAATAAACCAAGAACCTTGATGATTTTAGGTAGGTAATATATGTGAATCTCTCTTCATAATTAACTCAAAAATCCCCTGAAACTAAAGTTGTAGACAGTTGAGGCACTTCTGTGTTCTCAGCATAATCTACTCTCTTTAATTCTTTTTCCAAATTGAAAGAAAGAATAAGCCTATCATCCCTAGAACTTTTGCCCAGGGACTTAAAATCATATGAATTTACTTGCACAATTTTATGAAAGTTACTTGACCTTGACAAGACCTCCAGAAGTTAAAAAACAAACATTTATAAAAATCAAACAAAAATATGCCTATATTCCCAATAGCCTTGAGGCAACTAGGTTGTACGTAGGATAGTGTTGGACCTGGAGTAAGGAGACTTTAATTCAAATCTGGTCTCACATACTTACTAGCTGTGTGATCCTAGGCAAGTCAATTAAACTCTGTCCACCTCAGTTTCCTCAACAGTAAAATTGGGATAATAATAGGACCTACCTCCCAAGGTTGTTGAGATGATCAAATGAGACACTTGCAAAGTGCTTGGCACAGGGCCTGGTATATAGTGACAATTCATAAATGCTTGTTTCCTTCCTTTTTTATTTGATGATATCTTTTGAAATAGGATCAAAGAACCATAGCTTTCTAATTGTAAGGGACCTAAAAAGCCACAAGTTATAGGATCAAAGATTTACAACTGGAAAGGACTTTATAGGACATAAAATCCAATTCCCTCCTTTTACAAGTGAGGGAACTAAGACCCAGTGAGGTCAGAAAGGGAGCCCAGGTGCTCTGACTCCAATTCAGCCATTTTTCCCAGAACACCATGCCCCTCCTGAAAGAGCTCTGAAACACCAAAGTAGCTCCAGCTCCCTTAATTTCTCCTCTTCCCTTAGTTAATGATATCATTATTAAAAGTGAACCAAGTTCTGTTTCTGTTCATAAAATTAGCTACTTCCAAAAAAATTCTCAAATAGCAACCAAATAAATATATTCCAAATTCTCACACTGTAGCACACACTCTGGTGAAAAAAAATTAGCATAATGTAGTGTAATGAACACTAACCTCACTGTCAGAACACGGTGTGTTTGAGCCCAGCGTGGCACCCCGTTCTTCATCATTTAGGTGAATCTTTTAAGCTCTTTCACCTTCATCTGACAGACATGGAAACTCATACCTGGAACCTTCTATCTCCTCTACAGGACTGCTTGGGAGTCTGCCAACCATCAAAGAAAAGCATTTATTAACTGCCCACTATGTCTGAGGCACTGTGCTAGGCACCATGAGGATCAAATGTAGCTATAATGACTTATAACAATAATAGGATGTGCCATCATCCTCATCAAGACCTGCTAAAACACCTCATCACATGAAGCACAGTTGCTTTTTCTTATAAGTGAGTGCCCCCCAATCAAAACGTGAGCTCCCTAGAACAAGAACTGTCTTCCTCTTCTGTTTGTATCCCCAATGTTTTCAATGGTGCTCGGCTACAATAAGCACTTAAATATTTTTCATTTGTTCTTCATTCATCAAGTGTGTGATCTTACTGAAATGTGTGTTTCTTTTTTTTTTTTGAGGGGGTGAAGGCAAGGCAGTTGGGGTTAATTGACTTGCCCAAGGTCACACAGCTAGTAAGTGTGTCAACTGAGTGAGGCCGGATTTGAACTCAGGTCCTCCTGACACCAAGGCCAGCGCTCTATTCACTGTGCCACCTGTCTCCCACCCCGCACCCCCCGCTCCACACCCCAAAATAGGTATTTCTTCTAACATGCAGAACACAGCATTAGAGTATGAGCTCCTGGGGGCAGGTCTATATCTGACCTTTCTGTGTCATTCTCACCAGCACTTAGCATAGTACCAGGCACATATTGTTGTTGTTCTGATGTGACTCTCCGTGACCTCATTTGGGGTTTTCTTGGTAAAGATACTGGAGGGGTTTGCTATTTCCTTCTCCAGCTCATTTTACAGATGAGGAAACTGAGCAAACTGGGTTAAGTGATTTGCCCAGGGTCATATAGCTAGGAAGTGTCTGAGGCTAAAATAGTGTCTCTAATCCATAGCTGCCCTCTGGTACCTAATTAGGCCTTTAATGTTTGTTGACTGACACAATCCTTTTGATTCCATGAGACTCTTGTCCATGTCTTCCTATAAACTTTCTACAGGGGGAGTCTCTTCTGGATTTCCTGATAGTGCACAGATACTGTGAGGCACGCAGGCTGTCCATTAGTTACCCCTCATCTTCACTTTGACTGTTTATTTCCATTACCGGTCAATTATCTGATGTCATCCTTTATGCCATTTCTCTTACACAATTCTTCTTTGGTAAATAATGTGTTGCAGGCCACTCAGGCCCACCATGTGTCTTTGGGTCATCCTCAACTTTAATTCTTCAGAGACATATTGTTCCATGACTCACAGCCAACCATAGAGCACAAGCAAGAGAATATTGTTGTTTTTTAAAATGGGCCTTTGTTTCAGGGAGAAATTTCGGGGTCATTAAAAGCACCATGTAATTTCCCAAAGGCAATCCTGCCTACACTTCTCTTCCTGTTCAGTTCTGAGGCCAGCTCACTGTCCATTTGGAATATTTGTACATTAGATTTGTACTGCTGAGCCACTGAGAGGAACTGTCCATCCAACTGGACAGCAGAGTCAGGACAACAATTTATTTTATTTTATTTATTATTTTATTTCATTTATTATTTTATTTTATTTTATTTTATTCACTCGGTTTTTCCTTTGCAGAAAGTTAACAGGAACACTCGAGTAAATATTTTTCTTTCTTAGGATAGTCTACAATATTCTGAGGTTTTAAAGAATCAATCAAATTCCTACCATACTGCAGGGATTATGGTAGGCATTCAGGATTCAAAGACAAAAAGTAAACAGTCTCCACCTTCAGGGAGCTTTTGTTTTATCAAGGGAAGCTATAGGTTCATAGATATGTAGATGCAAAATTTTATGAAGTAAATACAAAGTAATTTCAGAGGAAGGCACTAGCAGCTGGGAAAGGGAGTGGTAGAAATGAGGAAAGATTTTATAGAGAAACTATCCCTTAGGCTGAGCCTTGAGGATAGCTGGAGATTGTAAAAAGAAATTGTAGAAGTGAGGAAGAAGTAGCATTCCAGGCAATGGAAGACCATGTGCAGAGAAGCAAGAGACCAAGAGATGAGATGTGGAATGGTTGTGTGTGTGTGTGTGTGTGTGTGTGTGTGTGCGTGTGTGTGCGTGCGTGTGCACATCAGTAAGGAAACCAGGTTAGCAGCAACATAGAATGCATGAAGGGAACAATATGTAATAAGACTGAAAAAGTAAGCTGGAGCTAACTGTCAAAGTGTTTTTCCTAAAACCTTTTGGTCATGTCACCCCGCTATTCAATAAACTCTGGTGGTTCCCTATTAAGTCCAGAATCCAATATAAAATTTTCTATGGGGCACTTGAAGGCCTATAGTGTCTGGCCTCTTTTTATCTTCCCAGTTTTCTTATATTTCACTTCTGTCCATACACTCTATAAACCAGCTCTTGACAGTGGCTTCCTTGCTGTTCCTCACCTAAGACACATCATCTTCATTCAGCTGCCCTAATTAATGCTGTCTCATATTGCCCACCATATTCAGGCTGGCTCTAAGAGCCATGCTTCACTTTGCTCCCTCATAAGTCAACTTACTAGTCATGGAATGTAATAAAATGAATTCTGTTGTTGTTTAGCCATTCCAGTTGTGTCCAATTCTTCAAGACCATATTTGGGGTTTTTTTGGCAGAGACATTGGAGTGGTTTGCTATTTCCTTCTCCAGCTCATTTTACAGATGAGGAAACTGAGGCAAATAGGGCTAAGTAACTTTCCCAGAGTCGCACTGTTAGTAGATGTCTGAGGCCAGATTTGAACTCAGGAAGATGAGTCTTTGTGAATCTGGGATGAGGTGCTCTGTGCACTGTGGCACCACCTAGCTGCCTAAAATAAATCTTATCATTGCTATTAGAAAGGATATTTCAATACACACCCTTATGGCTGTGCTTACCATCCATTTACTTCAAAAATCAAAACCAAAATAGTGTCCCTAGTCATTACTTCTTGTAGATGTTATCTCTTGCTATTAGAACATAAGTTTCTTCAGTGGAGGAATAGTCTTTGATTTTGCATTTGCATTCCCAGTACTTAGCACAGTGTTTGGCATACTGCAAGGACTTACATACTCTTTCAATGATTAACATTATAGACATTTAAACTACCTGTGCTGATCAGTACCTCCTCTGTAATTCACAATTCTAAAGGGTTGATTATGCTTGCAAATCTTAATTAATATAAACTTCCTTTTCCCCTTCCCTAAAGGCTTGTTGGTCCATCCACCTAGTCTTATTAATTAAAAAAATAAAATAATTAATAAAATAATCAATATGGCATTTAAAAAAATTAATAAACTCTCTCAGAAAGAAAAATCTCGTAATATTATGTCCCAGCAAAATATACATATGACTGAGTTCTTCCATTTAGCACCTTATTATAATGCTATCAGTTCCTTTGGCTTTCAGTACATGGGATTTGTGATGGTTGTTCAAGAAAGCTGTAAAAGCTATACTTTGGTGAGAAAAAGCAAGCAAAAGCTCTGCCTGCTTGATCAGTGATGAGAGCACAACAAAAAATGCATTTTGTCTCCAACAGCTCATGCCACCCTACCCCCAGCCTCATCCCCAATCCTGCCCACTCTCAGGTTTACTATAAGTTATAGTGAACCACAGATTTAAAATAGACAATTTTCCCTCACATGTCACAGGTCTTTGGGGTTATGAGAAATAAGATGAATAAAACCAGTTGGAAGACATGTTAACATTTGGAATTACGTGGGTCTTCAAAAAGTATTCATAGACAATAGGACACACTGGAAGATGTCTTTTACCTCCAGCTTTCCTTACCTACCAACTTCACAAAAGAATACATCAGTTTTAAAGAATGCTGCAAACTAATACTACTTACCCAACTGGCCATCCAATGAATATATGAATGCAATTGACATTCCTTTACAGTATGAAATCCTCTCTCTGCTCTCAGGATATATTACACCATTCTAACTCTGTATAAACATGCCACTTTAAATGCTAATTCAGATGTAACATTCATTTTTTTTTTCTATTGCTTTTGGTTTTCTAGCAGTCAAAATGAAACTCTATGGTCAGAAATTCCTCTTTTGGCTTTTTACTTCAGTATGTGAGGGAGGTAAAGAATCATGAAGAGCTGGAGGGGAGGGGGGAAGGTAGATTTATTTAGAAATCTATTTAAGTGATAAAGACTAACATTCATTTTCAGCCTAAATGAAGCTCAGACTTTATGAAATTCTGCCTTCATATATTTGGAAATCCATATAGTCATCTTAATCAGTCACAAAATAAGGTGGATTCAATACTGTTACATTCCAGGAATGACCTTGTGCTACAACAAATTATATTTTTAACATGTCTTCAGTCAGTCAAGTGGTTGGATGTCATAGTTCCAACCAATAGGTAAGATTTCAAGGTTTTGGGGTCCAAAAATTGATATACATACATACATGCATATATACACATATATTCATACAAAACTATTCCATGAGCTACAAAACCAAACTACCTTATCACTTTAAAAAGTTGACCTAGAAATATTTTAAACCAAAACATTTGATTCATAACTACAAGAAATCAACAATCTTGAAATAATGAAGTAAACTACTTTATCCTAGGGTCATTCTATACCTGTGATATGCCACTTCCTTTTGAGTGATATATTAGCCCAGGGAACTTGAACTTACTCCAATCACAAAAATCCACCCAAGCTATTTGTCTTTTGCTACCTGACCTTTCTTTTCTCTCTCACCTAGGCAGATGCCCAGAAGGTAAAGTGTCAAGTAGATAAAGTGTATCTGTTCCTCCCCCATCCTTCTTTTGACAACTTTCCTCTCCATGTCTTAGTGACCTTACTAGCCATCCTACTAACTATTCATTTTGTACATTGTTGTTGTCTTCCATCTTTTAGGAAACAATTTGCTTTCTAAACTCACCACCCAATGCATTCATTGATAAAAGTTTAAACCCCCTACTTCCCAAACTGTGTGCCATGGTACCTGTAGCCATCACAAGGATGTCTCCAGGGAAACAAAGAAATATGAGGTACCGTACATCTTGTCACACGCCCAGAACTACCAGCTGTGAGTAGTTCCCAGTTCCACCATTAGATTATTCAACATTCTTTCCTATGATTTTTTTTTTTGTTTACTTGTACTTTTAGCGATGCCAAAAACTTTTTGAAGTTTCACATTTTATATCTCTGCAAATCTGGGCTTTCAGAAATTGCTTTGATTAAAAAGAGCAAGTACCACTTCAAAATCAATGTAGAACAGGAAAAGAGGGTGGCAGTGTTTAATCTGATTCCAAGTTCTGAGAAGCTGTGTAGTGCCCAAAAGGCACACACAAGATGTTAATAAGTACTTGTGGACATTTAAGAATAAAATAAAAATATTTTTGCTTTTACTTTGTGTGTATTTTGTTCAAACAGCTAAGTTTTTAGAACATACTTACTAAATTATTTGTACCTAACTTCTTAATAATAATATGCTAATAGTCACAAATATTGATGAACTCAAAGTGGTTCTTGTCTACATAGAAAAACCATAAACAGCACCAGAGAGCAAGTGAGAAGATTAGGCCAGTCAATGTCTTTCCCTTTTCCTTCAAAACCCATATATACCTTTACTCTCAAGGGTTATAAAAAACATCTGAGTATTATAGGGAAGCCCATGAAATTAGCATATCTCACTTTTGCAATTAATAAAAAGAGAATCTATATCTTCTGTGGTGGTCATGTCAACTCTGAATTCAAAGGAACCCAATTCCATTATAGATTCTTTTGCACAGTATTTTTCCCAGAGTACATAGTTTATGCTATTGATAAGGAAAATTAATTCATATTAGGAGAAACTTTTTAAACAGTAGACCCCAAATCTAGTGATTCTTTGGTACTTATATACAGTTTAAATGGCTGTAATTTAGAAATCAAAATGAATCTTAGATAATCCATATAATTTCAGATCCAGTCACAGTAAGTTTGAGCTATGCAGAATTTGGGCCGAACAATGATTTGTTTTTACTTTTTTTTTTTTTT
>CM053587.1:99506856-99547556 GCA_028646515.1 Pseudochirops corinnae
GAGCTCATCTAGGAATGCTTTCTGTGCCTGACACCAGGTCATAGTCCCTGTTAAGGCTTCAGCTGCGGTTGTGGAGTCAGTACTCTTTCCTTCTGAGTTTGATTCCTTCCTCTCACCATAATAAGATTCCAGAGCCTTTGTCTTTGTCTCTGTAGCCTGCTTTCTTCCCATTTTGAGGCAGGACCTTATTCACTCCCTTCCTCCAGGGTTCCTAAGCCTTTATTGCTTAAAATTTTCCTCTGGGGCAATAGTTACTGTGTTTTTGGGTTGGAGGGGGATTGGAGCAGCTGGGGTTCAGTCTGTCATCTTGGTCCCCGGAGATTCAGCTAGGGGATTTTTAAATTTCCAGGCTGTGAATGGGTAGTCCCGGGGGGGTGGGGTAGCTGCTGCCCCTGCTGTGGGCCCTTTGTTTCATACCCAGCTCAGTTTGTCCCTGCCCTGTGGTGATATGCCTAGGAGTGGCCCTTGTGGTTGGTGGATCAGCAGGCCATGTCCAAGACAGCTTCTCAGCGGGCCTCAGGTCTCTGGGGCCTGCCTGGTGGGTCGCGCCATCGCACTCAGTGTCCGAGGCCTTACTGGTGAGTTGGCTGCCGCACTGGGTCTCTGGGTCTGCCTCTCTAAGTAGTGTTAAGAAAGATGTCAGTACCTTCATTTGGGTCATTGGCAGTATTTCCACTTCCTTCTATCCTGTTGATCAACTCTTGCTTTCCTGATGGTGCTAACAACAGTTACTTAGAATAATTGCTCTGAAGTAGGAATTTGGCTATCATATTACTTAATGTTGTGATTGATGGATTGTAGTGCCAGTGCAATATTCACAGCATGGACAGCTATGAATATGCCAGTGTGGTTCTGATTTGCAAAATATAGCAGACTCTCCATATAGAAGACAGAACCAAAACATTTATTCAGACACCAGAAAGCCAAATCCCAACACCAGAAAACTGAATCCATCATAGCAACAAAGAAATTAATATACAGAAAAAATATACATAATATGCAGAAAGCAATACCATCCCAAAGCCTTCCCACAAACACTCACAAACCTAGGACTCTCTTTGCCTGTATCCTTTGTCTCCCACTCATCTAATGGTTCTGACTCCAGCTTCCTGTTCCACTCCTTCAGCAAACTCCTCCCACCACAAGTTCCATGTGATTACATTTGATCTGTTATGGGACGGGGAAGATCTTCAGATTCACATTACCATTACGTGGGTTCTTTGAAGCACACCATCAAGGCTGTTCATATAGTTATTAGAGGCATAGTTTTACTGCTATTAGGGACTTTTTGATTTTGTTGGGTTTGTTGTTTTTTTGTTTTTGCTTTTTTTTGGTTGGGAAAAGGTAGGGCAATTGGGGTTAAGTGAGCTGCCCAAGGTCACATGGCTAATAAGTGTTAAGTGTCTGAGGCCAGATTTGAACTCAGGTCCTCCTGACTCCAGGGCCAGTGCTCTATTCACTGTACCACCTAGCCACCCTGTACTAGGGACTTTTTGAACTTAAGGGAAGGATGAGGAATCATATCTGTGAATTTATTGGCATATAAGAATTTTTCCTCTGGGAAGGATCTTTCTTCCAAAGTCAGTCAGCAATTGTTTTACAACTTTACATCTCAGGGGATTGCTTGTGAAACTGAGACATTTAAGCCAGGACTTGAACCCAGTTCTTCTTCACTCTCTCTTTAGCCACTCTGCCATATTGCCTTTCTTATAGATCAAACCTAAATGAGCAACTAATCAAAGTTCTCATTTTATTGATGAGGAAATTAAAGGCCCCCCATGGTACAAAATGACACCCCTAAGGCAGAAGGCATTGTGCATCCTTTTATATCCGCTTTCTCATCTTTATAAGAATCTGAGAAAAGACTATGTAAGTATCATGGGTATTGTTAAAAAAAAATTCAAGGGAAATGCAACAGGGAGGCATCTGTGCACAGTTTTCTATAGCAGACAACTTTATGGTCATGAAATTGAATGAGAAATGTAGAGAATGTAAGATCCTGCTGTGTTTTGGGTTTATTGATTTTTAAATTTTTATTGATATCTTTTGTTTTTATATCACCTCCATTTCTGAATATATGCCTCCCACCTTCCCTACCTAGTGAACCATCCCTTGTTAAGGGATTGCTATTGATTTATTTTTTTAAAGCCCTTGATTCATTAGAATGAAACATAACCTTGAAAGGTTTCTTCCACAAGGTGGTTCTCCCATGCATAAGTTAAAGTCATGCAAGGCCCTATGACAGATTCCACAATACAAATGCCTTTGTTCAGCAGTCTTCTGAATATTGAGATCAAGAAAGGTGAACAAAAAGGACACACACGATGAGGTTTTTGGCAGTGTTATATGAAATGCCTTTCATTGAATTAAAAAAAAGAAAGACACCCCAAGGATTCTCTATTAAAGACACAGTTCTCCAAAAGTTCTTATGAATATATGACATAATAATTGCATTGAACACTAAAACACTACAAAGCTATCTTAGTGAAATCCATAGTAACATGAAAAAAAAAATTAACCACCATAGTGGAAAAATTTAGTGGATATTACAAAAAAACCCACATATTGCCAAGACTATGACATGTATCATATTTTGTTGTTGCTACGGCCTCCAGTCATGGAACACCATGATCTTTGAAGGATCGCAATTAAAAGCAAGCTAAAAGGACAAGGAAAGCAGTTGTGGTGAATGAATGAATGAATGTGAAAGCATTTATTAAGAACTTATTGTGTGCCAAGCACTGTACAAAATGCCCATGGTACAAATGGGGGGAAAAGCTATCCCTGCTTTTAGAAGTTTATATTTTGGGTAAGACTGTACACACATGAATTGAACTGCAAGGCTATGGAAAGGCCTGGAGGTCCTAAGGATACACAGCATAGTGAACAACAAGGCTCAGGAGTCCTTGGGTCTGTCTTACAAGGCTAGGAGCCTGGAAGGTTCAACTCACTGCCATTGGGTAGGGAAGAGCGGGCTTAAGAGTCAGAGTAGAGGAGGGTAGGGAAGCAAGGTCAGCATTTGGGCCAGTAAGAAAAAAGGGAAAGGGAACATTGGCAAGAAGATTGGAAGTAGGTTGACAGCCTTCTGTGTGTGAGAGAGGGAGGGTGACTTTTATTAACAGACTTTTAACTGGGGCTCTCTCAGTATCCCCAGGCTGTAGGAATAGGTAGACTGCAGCATATTAGAAAAGGTGATTTGTGCATGAGAAGTGGAATAAAATTCATGACTGAAGATGGAGAAAAAATAATGTTGGCCCTTATCGTTTTTGAAAGTGTTGTACTTAGTCAAGACTTGGGTTCATATCCTACCTAATGATGTGTGCCTGTATGTGTGACTGTGGACAGCTAGGTAACTTATCTGAGGCTGTTATTCATGAATAAAATATGGATTTTTTGGGTGCTTGTAGTAGATGATCATGATGAGACCCAAATGAGATAATTTATGTAAAACACTTTCCAAACCTTGATGTGCTACATAAATCAATTATTTTTTATGTAATTATATATATGTATATACATATATATACATATATATAATACATAATATAATTAGTATGGTTACAAAGTTCTCCTTTCCTCCCTTACCACCTTATTCCAATTGGTATTCTTGACCTTCATTTCTTTATATGAATTTTCTTATTTTATCTAATTCTATAAAGTATTCTCTTGGAAATTTAATTGATGTAGTGTGAAATTTATGGAATAATTTAAGTGGTATGTTCATTTTTAATTTATTGGTGTGACTCGGCCTTAAATGTTGTATATCTTTCCAACTATTTAGGTCACCCTTCATTTTCTTTTTTACTCAATTGGTTGCTTAATTTTCTATAGAACAAAAAATTAGGTATTTTTTCAGGAACTTATTTTCATCTTTGACACTTCTTTCCCCTCCTGTTCATACAGTATTCTACTGTTCAGATAATGATACACACATACACGTATGTGTGTGTACATATATAGGCTATTTATGCTACTTTTTTGTTTGTAAAAATATTTGTATGCACTCCCAGGGTGTTTCTGAAGGAAAAGTTAACCAAATTATATATAACCATGCATTTACATATCTGTGTGTATATATATGTTTATATATATATATATATATATACATAGTGAATATATGTATGAATTGTATATATATAATTTCATTCAATAAATGTATTTCCTGAAAAGCTGTGTGCCAATCAAATACTGACAAATAGCGTCTTAAATATATTAGCGCAATTTAGCAGCAGCAAAGTGGCATAGTAGATAGAACACTGGACTTTGAGTTAGGAAGACCTGAGTTCATATTCAGCCTCCAGTCACTATCTTTATGACTCTGGGACAAATCACTTAAGCTCTGCCTGCCTTAGTTTCCTCATATGTAAAATGGGGAGATAATAATAGCACCTATCTCATGAAGTTTTTATGAAAATAACTATGAGATTTTAAAATGCTTTGCAAACTTTAATGCACTATATAAATGCTATGATTATTATTTTTTGCATCAGTCCAGATGGCAGTATATTGATATTGTGTTAAGAGGGATATGTCTATATTTCTGGTGGTTTTTCCCACCACCCCCAACCCCTTTGTAGTCAGGTATTACAAACAGCACCAACCTTGACATTAAAATTTGACCATTATTTCTTAATTTTTTTTGTCTAGGAAAATTGGCCAAGCTCAAACATATTAAGGCATAAAAGACAACTGAAAAAAGCATTGTTGTACTCTCCATTCTCTGTAAAGCTGGGAACCATGGTTCTGAGATCAGACAGTTACCCCAGTGCACGGTTGTGTCAACATAAGAAGTATCTATTAATGTGTTGGGCATTTCAGCTGGTAGGAATGGAGAATTTTAATTGCCAGCCTGCTGAGGCCCAGGATGTTTTTACTCTGCAGTAAGACTAGCACTAGGGACAGTAGAGAGAGAGAAATGTGGTGTTTTGTTGTTCCTCTTATTTTAAACCACCAGTGAAGATCTAAAAGGTTCACATCAGGAGGCAGTAATGGTCTTCCACAAATATCTTATTGATGCTTAGATTGTTTATAATGCGTTTCTTGGTCTGTAATCTGGAGTTTTCCTTGGATTTTGACTCATTTATTTGCAGAATACTTAAGACAAATGAGAGGGATGAGCAGCCCTAATTTCCCTTTGACCTAATCTCTACACATTTAGCTAAATTCTATAATACAAACTCGAGTTCCTATAGTGCTTATGGTTTTCTAAATGATTACTTCATGCTGAGAGTTGTTGATATTACTTTTTCTACCTTATTAATGAAGAACCTAGGTTTCAGTTGGCCTCAGAGAGGCCAAGCGATTTACCTACCTGGACTGGAGGCCAGGTCTTTTGACTCCAAATCCAGTGTTCATTGCACTACTGTCTTACTAAATTCTTCCTGCCATAATTGCTTTCTTGTCATTTACATGGTTCTGGAATCACACAGCTCTAAATATTATTATTCTGAGTACCAGCTTCTTTCCATAGATTTCATAGACATAGAAAATAGTTTTGACCCTTTTCTTGCATGTAATTTGACTTCCCTGTTATGCCAAGTCTACTATATGCTTAAGAAACATAGCAACTTATCACTTGTGTCCATGGTAGTTAATCATTATAACAGGAAATAAGGCTCACTATGAAAAAATGAAAATTTTGGATCAGTCATTAAAAAAGATATGTCTCTCTCATCAGAGGTGACAGTAAAGATAAACTAAGTTTGAATTATCATCTTTGGTTTTATGGATTATTACTTGGGATATGGGTAATTTTTATTTATTACTAACCTAAGACACTAAAGTGATTGGATGATATTTGAAAATATTCAAAGCAATCAATGGATGAAAGTTGATTTTTAAATCTAGTTTCCTTCTTTTAATAACTTGTTATATTTCTCTTGAAAGACCTTGGGGGTTGGGGGTGGGGAGGGCGGCAGCTGGGTGGTACAGTGAATAGAGCATCAGCCCTGGAGTCAGGAGGACCTGAGTTCAAATGTGGCCTTAGACGCTTAACACACTTACTAGCTGTGTGACCTTGGGCAAATCACTTAACCCCAATTGCCCTGCCCTCCCCCCTCCAAAAAACAAAAAATTAAAATAAAAAAAGACCTTCAAGGGTTTTGAAGAATAAAAAAAGAATCTCCAATTAAAGTTAATTTGTTTTGAATAAGTTTCTCATTTTGCTTAGTTGAGGAAATGAAACTCAGAGCTATGTACATTACAGCAAGACAGAAAGGTATGTTGCGAAGACCCCTATATGAAGAGTCAGGAGACCTGCATTCAGTCTCTACCTTTAACTGACTTCCTGTTTACATGACATACAAGCAAGTCATTTCAGTTTTGTGATCTCTAGTTTTTCTGTCTGTAGAATGATGTTGATTTAGGTGTTACCTCAAACTCAAGACCAAGTTATTTAGATTCTTCTTATTGGTAGAGATCACTTAGTGGTCCATGCTGGTGTGAAGGTTGTTCTGTAAACTGAAAATAAAATGTTTGTTATAAAAAAATAAAATTAATTAAATAAAAAAAGGACAAAGTTGATGGGAGAACTCATAGAGGAACCCCTGCCACCTTGATAGGCTTCTTCTTCCTAAAGTCTTCATTGCCTTTCAGGGATTTCTTTTCCTAGTAGAAGATCTAGAACAGTGTCTTGCCTCTCCTGATCTCCTGATCTCTAGAAGCTAGAAGTCAGAAGAACAAGGCACTCTCGTTTCCTGTGTTCTCATCAATTCCACCCTTCCCTCGAAACTTGGTACTTTGAATAGGTCCCTTCCCAAGCTACATAATGGCTGTGTTTTGGGCCCTCCTGGCTTAGAGTGAATGTCAATGGTAACTGTTTCTCTTTGGAACAGCAACTCTAAAGATCTTCCCCTACCAGCTAGATTTTTTTTTCTAATTAAAGGGGCCATCCATTGACCCACTTCTTAAAGAGGCCTATTCACTGAATGAGCATTTCTGTACTCAAGAGTGAGAACCTGAAAAGGCCTAAAAGGACCAGGGTCTTCCATGGCATCCTGGGCCATCTCCAGTCATCCTGAGAATTTCAGGTCACAGAATCCAGATGGCTCTGGAGGAGAAAGTGAGGCTGGTGACCTTGCATAGCCCTCCCTCACTCAAATCCAAATCAACTGCAAGTCCAGTCATCATCTCCCTAATGTCATGGTCCTCTTCCAAAAGGAAGACAAACACAACAACTTTCACCAATGAGCAGAATATTATGCAAATGAGTTTGTTCCCAGATTATATTTATAATCTCCAAAGCCCTACCCAGCTCAGATTCCATTATTCACCAACCCTCTAGAAATGCCCTTTGTGGGGGAAAAATGTTTTAAAAAATAATCTTAAATCCAAGTTTTTATCAAAAACCATCTTTAATCTCTTTAACCACTTCTCCCCACCACCCAGCCAAAAGCAGCACTTCAGTAATATAATTTTTCTGACTAGAATTTGATATGTGGATCATTTATAATTTGTTTTATTTTGTGATAAAGTTTCTCTTCTTCTCATACCTTTTTGGTGGTCGCCTTGTTTGGTGCAACCCAATACACCATTTTAAAGTAGTCATAGTATCTTAAGGGCACAGATTTAGAGCTGGAAGAGGTCTCAGAGGACAACGTCTTAACCCTACCATGAAGAATCTTGAGACCCAGGAAAATTAAGTGACTTACTGAAGGCTGTAAAAGTTATATGTTCAAGATGGGGCTTGAACTCCGTTCCTCTGACTCCAAAGCCTTTCCACTGAACTATGCTCATATTTTCTTAGCAATTTATTGCAAGTCGATTTTTAAGGCAGCTAGGTAGTATAATGGATAGAGTTCTAGACCTGAAATCAGGAAGACCTGAGTTCAAATCCATCATCAGACACTTAGCCATTGTGTGACCCTGGGCAATTCACTTAACCTCTGCCTCAGTTTTCACATCTATAATATAAAAGCACTTACTTCTCATGGTTGTTGTGAGGATAAATGAGGCATCTGTAAAGCTCTTTATAAATAGTCCTCAGTGCTAGCTATTATATGTTATAAATGCTAGCTATTATGGTTTTTATTCTTGAGTCACTTTATTTGTGTCTGACTCCGTGACCACAATTTGAGGTTTTCTTGGCACAAATACAGGAGTTGTTTACCTTTTCCTTCTCCAGGTAATTTTCCAGATGAGGACACAGAGGCAAGCAGGGTTAAGTGACTTGCCCAGAGTCACATAGCTAGGAAGTGTCTGAGGCTGGATTTGAACTAAGGAAGGTGAGTCTTGCTGACTACAGGCACGGCTCGCTATCCACCGCGCCACCAAGTTTCTCCTAGTATTATGGTTGCTCTCCTATCATTATATTGACCAGAAAAAATCTGATCATCACTTTGTCACTTAGATCATTCTCTGCCCTCCCTCCTTCAAGTATTTAGAAAAAAGGGTAGAAGTCAAGAGCAAAGAGGACCTAAAGACTCAGCATTCTAGAGCTATGTGTTTGAAGCCACGGCTCTAAAATAAATAAATAAGTTAAAGGAAAAAGCTTCAGAAATCACTTGGCAAATGTTAATTAATGCATCTTCAAAGGCATATAAAGCCTGGAATTTCACACCTTGTGCAGAGCCTACAGGTTTTCTTTTCCTTGAATCAAATTTCCATTTCCATACAAGATTAAGTAAAGAAATCACAACAAGCCAATAGCAAGTGAAATCACCATTCTTTGTGGCTGTCTGGCCTCCAAGAAACCCAGTAAAGCACTTGGAAATAAAATAAAATAAAAAATTGAATTAGTATACCTATACCATGAGGAACTGTGTTTCCTCATGTCCCTGAAGCGGCAAAATCCTAGCTGTTCCGTTTGCCAAAGTTTTTTTTTTTTCTATTTGGAGGGCAATTGGGGTTAAGTGACTTGCCCAAAATCACATGGCTAGTAAGTGTGTCAAGTGTCTGAGGCCGGATTCGAACTCAGGTCCTCCTGACTCCAGGGCTGGTGGTCTATTCACTGCACCACCCAGCTGCCCCCTTGTCAAAGTTTTATAAGCCAGAAATCCCTATTGACTGATGATCCCACCAAAAATCCTCACATAGATTGTTTTGTTTTTTAAAGAAATCCAAATTGCCTTATATAAAATAAAGACCACCAGAATGTGTTTACGTAAAGAGCTGATCATCATAAGATGTGACTCATTGAAAAAAATCTTATTAGTTGTCTATCTTTTTTTTATTTTTAACTGAGGGAGATAAGGTATAATTTCTGGCCCAGAAGAGAGGTGGAGGATTTCATTTAATAGCATAACAGGGCCTTTCCTAGAGGAACAGTTTTCATTTTTTGGACTTTTCAAGATAATGTCACTGAACACTGTTATTCACATGTTTTCATAATTATAAACATAAACAGTTAACAAATACCCCTAAACAGCCTTTTCTTCTCTCTCCCCTTCACTGTAGTTGCTGAGTGTTCTGTTAAATCCAAGTTCTGGAACAGTAATCATTTTGTATGACAAGTGTTTTGATCATTTGCAAGAACAGTGGTATATTTTCATGAGAATTTGTACAGTAATTTTTAAAGGAGCTGCATATTCTGGAAAATGATTACTTGTTATAGTCCATATTATAGTATTATACGGTATTGTAGCAGATATTATAGAAATATACTAAAGTAGATATATGCTATTTTCCTCTTATAATAATGGGATATACCACATGAAGATATGAAGAAAGAACCTATTCATGGAAAAACTCTGCTCAAGATGTTTCAAAGGGAAAGGACCCCGGGAAGATGTAATTTGCCTGTGATACAGTGAGGTATTTTAAGTGCATTGTTTAGAGAAATTTCTTTGCTTATAAGTGAAACATTTATTAGAAGGGATAGGGAGGGAGAAGCTAGGTGGTGCAGTGGATACAGCATGGTCCTGAAGTCTATTGGAGTTAAGTTCAAATGCGGCCTCAGATACTAGCTGTGTGACCCTGGTCAAGTCACTTAACCCCAGTTAGCTCCAAACAAACCAAAAAAAAAAAAAGGGGGAGAGGATACGGAAGCTAGAGGAACATTGGCATCATTTATCTAGGACTAGAAGAGACTTCAGATGTTGTCAAGTGATCTTAACTTTTTTGTTTGTTTGTTTCCTGAAACTGTTTTGGCAGCCTGGGGAAGCCAAGTGGCTCCCTTCTCAGAATAATGGTTTTAAATGCATAAAATGTATGTAATTTTTACAGAGGAAAAAATGTATTGAAATACAGTTACCAAAATATTTTTTTTAAATGAGTTCACAAACTCCAGGCTCAGAATCCCAAATTCAGTTCAACCTCTTCATTTTACAGGTGAGAAAATTCAGTGATAAGGAGAGTAATTGACTTGTTTAAGGTCACACAGGTAGTAAATGTCAGAAGTGGGATTTGAACCTAGGACCTTTGACTCCAGAGTCGGTTTTCTTTCCACCTGGCAGCCAGCAATCTCCTTTTCCTGACCAGGAAAATTGGCTCTTGAGAAACTCTGCCTGTATCATCTAGTGTAACTCCTTAATTTTACAGAAACTTATTTAAAGATCAGAAGAGGCAAAGGAACTCATCCGCTGTCATAGGGGAAGGCCCTCCTCAGTCTTTACTGAAATTAGTTCCAAGCCAAGGTTGACAAGGTCTAGTCAAATGCAGCACACGTTTCAGACTCTCAGAACTTGTATTTTACAAAGGAGAAGCAGAACAAGGTTATGACTAAGCAGGAACCAGCCAAGTTGATGAAATGTATACACAACCCCCAGCTTCCACCTTCCAGAGCAGCAGCCTCTGGTTTCCTGGTTTAATGCAAGCACCTGGTTTGCTGTGGTGGGGACTCTTTCTCCATCTCATCGCATCTCATACCCCTCCTTTCCTACGAGGCTCCACTCCATCTCTAGCAGGTAGAGCAAGCAAAGATATGAAGGAAAATTAGTGTCTCCCAGACAGAAGGAGGCAGAAGTGTCCTGCGGGAGGAAGGCATGACCCTCCAGCAGGAGTTGAAGGGCTTTCTCCCTCTTGTACCTTGCCTGGGCTAAAAGTACATTACCCCCACCTCCCCTCACCCCCAAGAGCAGACCATGCTGAGGAGCAGCCAAAATCAGTAACCCTGGGCTTGAGGAAACATTTTTCTCTCTCACTATCCTAGCCACTGTCTCTTTCGGGGCCCTTTGATGCCCCTACAGTACTCACAGTGACCCCTCCTACTTTGAACCCAGTCCCCAGTCTTTGTCCCACCTCTTAGTCACCCCCACGCCATTCCTAGGCTTTGGGCCAGGAAGGACACAAGAGACAAAAGAAGTCCCTGGACTGCAGAGACAGAAGCGTTTTCAAGAAGTCATCCCCCTTCCAACTGAAGGGAATTTTGTTTTTCACCCAATTTGCTTCACACTTTACTTCTTTGCTCTCCCCACCTTGCCTCATTTCTGCCCCTCTCTTTGTGGGCAGAGAGTGTATGGGAGCAGCTACCTCCCCATGCCCTTCAAAAACATGTGCACATACATGCACACACACTTCTGTCCAAACACTGGTCTCTCATCTGTTCCCTTTGCCAAGACCTCCTCAGGCAGCCAGATGAGTGATGGAGAGGCCACTGCTGACAGCCCGGAAGGAAGCCTGCTCTTTAGGCCCAGTTTTCTCAATTTTGGTCTCTGCTCTCTCACCCCACTGACCCAAGAAACCTCAGGAGTCAGTCAAAGTCTGTCCACTACAAGTTCCTGCAGCTGTTTCTTATTCCTATTTTGACATGTTAATCAGGGTCTCTCTCCTTCCATCAGTTTGTGTAGGAAAAGTCCCCATTTCTGAGAGACACTTGCTTCTTTTGAGGGTCTGCAGGACAATAATTGGTAGAGAATGCTGTTCCCTGCTTTCACTGCCTCTAGACCTATGCTCTGGACTCTTTGAGCCCAGTAATTAGTATAATTAAAGGATAGGAATAAATGATCCTGTTTTTATCAAAGGTTAACTAATTAGGGACATATGGAGGGTCTTACCTGTGATGTCATTTTCTCTGAGACTGTCTGGGTATGGGATTGCAAAGATCAGTGATCATGAAAGATACTTATCAAAATATTTTAAAAGCAAGTTCAAATCCCCCAGGTTAAGAATCCTTGAGGGATATGAGCCTAGTTGTTTGTCAAGGGCTGGAAGAGTGGCTTAAGGTTGTTTCCTCAAGTGCAGAGTCAAAAATCTCACCAAGGTGCTTGTGACTTTGAGTTCTTTGGGATTCTACATGTGAAATGCTAACTCAGATTTCATAGGGGAAGGAAAATCAACTTCCAATACACAAAGATCTTAATGAGGCCTTATTAATATAGCTGCATAAATTTATATTCTCATGTATATATTCTTGAGCAAACATCTTGAATCATTTACATTCCTCAGGGTAAGGAAGGATAACATAGTTATCAGATTTTAGGAAGTACATCCATGTCTTTATAATAATGATGATAAAAAGAGTTGTAGCTTTTACATAGAGCTTCAAGGTTTACAGAGTGCTTTATGATGCTCTCATTTTATCCTCACAGCAACCCTGAGAGGTAGATGTTATTATTCTACTTATTTTTGTAGATGAGGAAACTGAGGCAGAGGTTAAATGACTTGACCAAGGTCTCATAGTTGGTCAGTGTCTGAGACTAGATTTGAACTCAGGTTTTCTTGATTATTGGTTCACTGTGATACCTAGCTACCTCATGCAAATAAAAAGAAAGGAGAGTAGAATTAGAATCCAGATGTTATAGAAAACACTGCAGCAATTAAAGCTTTTTCACTGGACATACAATTCTGTTCTAAGCTCCTTGGGTCAAAATTGTGCTTGTACTTTGGATTCAGTTATCATGTTATCTCCAGTCTCACATCTCTGGCTACTTATCAGACATCTTGAAATAGATGCCCTATAGATAATGGGGGGAAGCTAGGATCATTAGCTCTATCCTTGACTAACTTGTGAGATCTTATAAGTTTATTCCCAGAGAATGAATACATTATTTTATTAAATGACATTTTCCTTCTGATCTTTCTTTTTGATTTTCTTGGTAATATTAAAGAAGACTAATGACTTTTATTATTTATTTTGAATCTTGCTACTTTTCTGAGGACGGCGATCATATTAATGAATTTTTATTTTAATTCTTTGGAATTCTCTACCTCTGATGCATCAGTTATGGAAATAAGTTCTTTCCTGCCTTCCCTACTCTATCTCTCCTTCACTAGAGTTCTTTTTGATCCTCTAAGCTCACAGATTCTCTCCATTTTTATTTTCTCTGTGACCCTTAGACAAGGTGGGCCTCTTAAAGGAAAATAATATTTTCTGGTCTTTTTTCTAAATGAAAACTTGGGTCATTAATTAGACTTTCCAAACTATTCAAAATCGTTTAGCTTACTTAAATGTCTTTTGTTTGATATGTTTGCCTTTCAAATAGTTTCCTCAGTTTAGTTTTCTCAAAAAAAGATTGCTCTTAAAACTTCATTATATTTAAGTTTGCATGGTGGCGATTTTTATTTGCTTTTTGGAAATTCATATTTTTGTTTTTTCCTTTTTTTCCCAATTGATGATAAGTATTTTTGATGACTGACTAGAGTTCCTTGGTATATAATCTCACTCCTCTTAGTTATTTGCAGTGTTTTCTCTTTAATCTGTGTACCTTGGATCTTGGTAACCACATTTCTTTTTAACTTCCATATGAGATTCTATTCCGGTGGCATCCTATGGATGCTGTCAATCTGTAAATTACATTCCAATTTCATTTCTTCTAGGTTGACTTTTGTCTGTGATTTCTTGACATATGATATCTAAGTTTCTATTTTCTGACAAAGACAGTGATTCTTACATGATTTTTTTCAAGATCAATTTTTACATGCTTCAAAAAAAAATTATACCAATTTCAAATGTTGTTTAAGTCTTCATAACGTTTGACTTTGGTTGACATGGTTAAGTATTCTTGTTGGTTTGCTGAACTCTTTAATTATGACTCCTTTATAACATTACTAAAGTTTTCTAATTCCTAGTCTCAGCTTTTTATTTTTCTTTCAAATTTTTCAATAAGTCAGATTTCATTTATCTTTTCCTTGAGTACTTTTACCAGATATTTCAGTCACTCTTAGGATTCCTGTGGGAGAAGGGAAAGGAATAAGCATTTATATAATACTCACTGTGTGTTAGACACTGCTAAGTTCTTTACAAATATTACCTTATTTAATTTGTAGCTATTTTTTTCTTTTTCTTGGGGTTCAAGTTGTAGTTATTGTAAAAATTTTCTCTTCTGGAAATCTTTCTTGGTATTCTATTAACATATATTATTTCAACATTGTCTTTTATTTTTTAATATCTGGTAGTAGGCTTTGGAGGGGGGGGAAGCAGAGAGTTCTTTCCTATTTCCTTGTTATCATCTTTGTTTTTGTTTTTCAGTTTCTCACTTTTTTTTTTTTTTTTTTTACCAGTTTAAAGGTGATGAGAAAGATGGATTTAAGTAACAAACTGTTGTATTGTCTGGAGTCATATTCATTAAAATTTGATCTTTTTAAATTCAGAAAATAAATCTTTTTGTTAATAGTGAAAATTTAAATGACAGTTTAAGAAGCTCTGCCTCAGCCATCCCCAGATGATTCTAAAGCAATCTTGTAAAAATTGAATGGAATAGGTAAGCTATATGCATTTTGCAATTTTTTGTTCTCATACTTTTTTATGGCAATTTTGTTCCTTTTACATCCATCCTCTTTAATACTTGAAACTGCTGACAGTTTGTATAAGGATTCAGGCTTACTTAACATAAAATCACTTCATATCTTATCAAGTGCTAGTTAAGAAGATATTGGGGAAAGCTCTGAAAATCAAGATAATTCAGCATTCTTCCCTTAATGAATCCCTATGGCTTAGTCACCTCAGGAGAGTATTTGATTTCCAATATACTGTATAATAGTGAATAAATTCTTTTTCCCCTCTCTTCTTCATTTTGATAGGGATCACAGAGGAATGGATATTTGTACAGGGATGTTTGGGCATTATTTCTGTGTCGCTACATTGTTCAGGGGCTTTACTTTTATAGGATTGTATATACTAGAGAGTTCTATTTCTGTGCGTATGTTCAACTTATTAGAGCCACAATCTCTGTCTAATTGAATAATAAGCAGGAAGGTTGTTTTTCAGTTGATTTACTCAGATCTGTATTAGAGGGGTGAATTCATAGCTCTAAT
Source organism: Pseudochirops corinnae (assembly GCA_028646515.1). Lineage (NCBI taxonomy): Eukaryota > Metazoa > Chordata > Mammalia > Diprotodontia > Pseudocheiridae > Pseudochirops > Pseudochirops corinnae. The sequence goes on from CM053587.1 coordinate 99,521,986, forward strand.
ATCTCTGTACCTCAGTTTTCCCAAACGGAAGTTAAACTTTTTGCCCACCATGTTATGTGGCTATGGAAAAAAACATTAAAACAATAATAACAACTTAACAATCTTATTTGTTTATTAATTATGTTTTCATTTTTAAATAAATGCTCTTTTCAACTTCTGTCTGCAAGCTATGACTATGGTGATCATTTTGGGAAATCTGTCCTTTTGTCTTATAAATTCAACACACTGTAATTTGTATCACAAAAAGTTATGTCTGTTTTTTTTTTTCCCAGTAGACTAAGGGTCCTGGGGAAGACAAAAATAAATATAACATGATCCTTGATCTCAGGAATTTTACAGTATTTTAAGGGCTTGTAGTCTAGTTGTTAAATTGGATTATTTTTTCTTCTATGGTATCTATAATTTCTCCCCTTTCTTCTCTTTCCCCCTTTCCTCTCCAGTCTAATTTCTAATTTCCTTTTCTAAGATTGATCATATTTTACCTGGATTATATGTTACTTTTTTCTCTGACTCACTTACCTATACTTGATTTCTCCTTTATTTAGTCCTAATTGTTGGCACAGAGAAGTTTGCTATCAGGTCACCATACTCCTTATTTTGATCATGACACCTGCCTGCTCAGAACTTTCTAAATGGATTTCCTCTACAATTCCTTTCAACATTTGTTAAGCATTTACTCTGTGCAAAGTACCCTGGTAGGAATTTGGGATAAAAAGACAAATGAAACCCTTTCTGTGCTCAGAAAGCTGATAAAATGCCAGGAGTGACATAGCATGGATATAGAGAAGTAAATTTGAAGTAATTTGGGGAAAGAGTTTCACACTTACCTTGGTGATTGGGAAAGGGATAAGGCAAGATTTCACTGAGGAGGTGGCACCTGAGCTGAGCTTCAAAGTCAGTCAATAAACATGTATCAAGTGCCTACTGTGTTCCAAGCACTGCGCTAAGGACCAAGGATACAAAAAGGCAAAATATAGTCCCTCTCCTCAAGAAGCTCACAATCTAATGGAATTGGGGAGTGGGGGAAGAGGAGAAACAACAAGCAAACAAAGGTGTACAAACAAGCATATGCTGGATAAAAAGCAGGAATAAAAGATGTCGTAAGTTTGTGACAGGGAGAGACTGCAGTGTTGTTTGGGTAGAACAGTTGGCAGTCCAGTTTGTCTTTAATATAGAAGGCATAGCAGAAAGTTTAAAAAGTTGGAAAGGCTAGTTTGTAGCAAATTTTTAATAGTGGGATGAAGAATTTGTATTCTTTTTAAATTTTTTTAAAAAATTTATTTATTTATTTTTCGTTTACAACATTCAATTCCACAAGCTTTTGAGTTTTAAATTTTCTCCTTCTCCCTTCTCATCCCCTCTCCAAGACAGCATGCAATCTGATATAGGCTCTACATATACATACATATTAAACATATTTTCACATTAGTCATGTTGTAAAGAAGACTAATAATCAATGGAATGAACCATGAGAAACAAGAAAAGAAACAAAAAAGAGCAAATAGTATGCTTTGATCTGCATTCAGACTCTGAAATTTTTTCTCTGGATGTGGGCAGCATTTTCTGTCATGAGTCTTTGGGAGTTGTCTTAGAACCTTGCATTGCTGAGAAGAGCTAAGTTTATCAAAGTCAGTCGTCATACAGTGTGGCTGTAACTGTGTACAGTGTTCTCCTGGTCCTGCTTCCTTCACTGAGCATCAGTTCATGTAAGTCTTACCAGGTTTTTCTGAAGTCCATGTACTTTTTCTTAAAGTCAAGAGGAGACTGTAGAAAGTTTTCATTGTTGTTGTTGTGTTTTTTGGAGACAAATGACATAGCCAGACATCTGTCTTAGGAAGATTATTTGTACAACTCTGTAAAAGGTGGATCAATTAAGAGTTTGTTATGATAATCTGAGTGAATGGTGATGAGGACCTATTCTAAGGTGGTGGCTAAGTAAGGGGTGAAGGGAGAACAAATATCAGAGGTTTTTGTTTGTTTGGTATTTTATTTTATTTTTTTTTGCTTTTTGGAGGGGCAGTTGGGGGTTAAGTGACTTGCCCAAAATCACATGGCTAGTTTTGTGTTAAGTGTCTGAGGTCATATTTGAACTCAGGTCCTCCGGACTCCCAGGCAGGTGCTCTATTCACTGCATCACCTAGCCGCCCCCGACTTGTTTGGTATTTTATAGAGCATGGTTGGTGAGAACCAGCAGCTGTTGGGATATGGGGAATGTGGGAGGTCACTGAGTGAAGGAGAGGATAGAATCAGTGATTCCTCTGAGGATGGGAATCCAAATAACTAGGAGAATTTCTATTCAATAAAGAATTTCCTTCAATAAAAATTGGGGAAGGAGTTTTATTGAAGGGAAGGAAAGATGATGTTTCCCTTTGAACCCCTTGACATAAATTGCCCATGAATTCCAGGGAGAGATATCTAGCAGGAAATTGGGGCAACATGGGAATGAAATTCAGATATTATGGTTGAATATATAGATTTGGGAGCTGTCTAGAATATTTGATAATATATATCTCTGTCTAGGATATTTGATTTTCATCTGACTGCATAATAGTGAATAATAATGGAACCTGTTGGAAGAGAGAACAAAAAGGGAAAAAGAAAAGTGCCTGGAGGAGGAAGGAGTCATAGGGGAGACAGATGCTTAAGACATAAGAGATGGATGGCAATCTCTCAAAGGCTCTTGAAATAAGGAATAATCATTCCCATATTAGGCTAAGTAAGCCTTAGAGGGATAGTAGAAGTATAACACAATCTGAGTTCTCAAGAAAGTAACAGTACCAACACAAAGAAAATGGTGAACAATTCAAAGCTACCTCAGTAAGTGCTAAATTGCGTGATAGAAACTATAAAGATTAGAGGATTTCAGAAGCTGAAGAAGTAAAGAAGAAGCAGGATTTGCATTGGGCTTTAAAACACAAGGAGACTGGTTAGGGGACAGAAGAATGGAGTGTAAGAATAGGGTCAATGAATACTATAACACTGAGGAGTTATTAATCTTCAGGAAAGTTCTTAAATTTATTTAGACAGATGTTAAATGAGAATAATGTTTACTAGGAACCAACACTGGTTCACCAAGAAAAAGGATGCCAAGCTCACCTCCTTTCTTTCTGTTTCCCCCCCATAAAATTATTAGAGATGTCAATTAGACAGAGTAATGTCATAAAAATGGTATTTCAAAAATTTTAAATTCTGGAACTGTGTTTTTTAAAGTAAGTTTTAAGTAAATAAGTCCCTAAAATAATCCTTTTCTATCTTTGATGATTCTATTAAATATCAAGCTTGCCTAATATATTTAGAAGATGATTTGACTGATAAAAATTAACTGCTGTTTACAAACATATCTGTTATCTAAATTGAAGTAATTTGTAGTATTTATTATAACAGATGTTTGTGCACCTTTGGACAAAAGAGTCTCAAGCAGCAAGCCCCAAAAGATGTTGGCTTTTGTGTTACATTCTAGATCATGGGTCCTTAGTTGTGTGTGTGTGTGTGTGTATGTGTGTGTGTATGTGTATGTATGTGTATGTGTTATGGACCCCTTTGGTAATATAGTAAAAAACTATGGGCTCTTTCTCATAATAATTTTGCTAAGTATGTAAAATAAAATACATAGGATTACATAAAAATGATATTTCAGTATTTCAGAAAAGAAATCTGATAAATTCTTTCATATTAAACTTTTTGACACTATACAGGAATAAGATCTGAATAATAGTATATATAGTTAGGTGGGTTTTGTAACAAGCTGGACTATTGAAGAATATTCATTAGTGAGTCAGTGTTAACCTTGAGGGAGGTCTCTTACAGCATGCTCCACCTTAATATTTTGGTTTCTTTTTTTCCTTCCTTTCTTTCTTTCTTTTTTTCTTTCTTTCTTTCTTTCTTTCTTTCTTTCTTTCTTTCTTTCTTTCTTTCTTTCTTTCTCTCTCTCTCTTTCTCTCTCTCTCTCTCTCTTTTTCTTTCTTTCTTTTGCTTTTTGGAGGGGGGAAGCAAGGGCAGTTGGGGTTAAGTGACTTGCCCGAGGTCACATAGCTAGGAAGTGTTAAGTGTCTGAGGCCCTATTTGAACTCAGGTCCTCCTAACTCCAGGGCCAATGCTCTATTTATTATTTATTATATGATTCTATATTATTTATTAATCTATCTATTAATTTTATTCTTCTTTATAGAAGAAAGGACTATTTTTTAAAATTTGGAAATGACATTGTGTATAATGGATGATATGGTTTATATAAGTCAGTAAACACTTATTAAGTACCTACTGTGTGCCAGATGCTCTGCTAGGCATTGGGGATACAGAAAAAAAGAATTAAACAATCCCTACTCACTGAGGAGTTTACATTCTAATGGAAGGAGACAATAAGGACGAATAAAAGAATATGCAGAATAAATATAGAGAATGAATGCAAAATAGTTAAAGTAAAAGTAGTTTGGGAAGGAGAGCCCTAAAAAATTTTTATATACAGAAATTGATATTTGAGCAATGTCTTGATGAAAGGGAGGGATTCTATGAGATGGAAGCAAGGAGGGAAGGTATTCCAGGTGTGGTATAATGTCCACGTAAAGGCATGGAGCTGGAAGATGGAGCATTGTGTATGAGGAATGGAGAGAAGACCACTTTGGGTAGACTGAAGAGTGAAGGAAGGAATTTAACATATAATGACACTGTGGCAATTTTACACCCTGTGCCTTTTTAGCTTTATCTCATGTTACTTCTTCTCATGCATTCTATACTCTGTTGAAACATGCTTCCCTGTCTCTTCTTTTCTTCATTGCTTTTTCCATACTTGGAACCTTCCCACCCCTACCCTCACCATCCACCCCCAGTCTGTAACTACTGAGCATCTACGTACCCTCTGTGAAGAGCTCCTCTGATCGTCTCAGCCAGTAATAATGTATTCCTCATCTGATCATAGAATAATGGAATATTAAGTTTGGGAGCTGGGAGACATTAATGATCATTCAGTCCAAGCCTCTCATTTTATAGATGAAGGAACTGAAGCCTAGAGAAATAAAGGGAAATGACCAAATTTGATCTTTTAAGCACTTTATATTTTTATGAACTTATATTTTAAATCTGTTTTACATTTATGTGCATCTTATCACCTCAATTGGATTTCAAATTCCATTAGGGTCAGAGACTAGATCATGTTTATATCCATATCTCCTCCAGATCCCAACATGGATCCCTAATAAATGTTTGTTGAATGAATGAATTGTCCCTTACACTTGTATAACATGTAAAATTCTTGAAGAAACAGGAAATCATGCATTGTTGATTGAGAGACTAGAGAGGAAAGGGGGGAGAGATGTAATAGCTGTGTGCAAAATTTGATGAGTTATCAGAAAGACAGAGGCTTTTGTCATATTTGCTGCAATTCCTGAGGGAAGAATTAAAACTAAGGAGTAGAAATTACAAGGTGTCAGATGGGAAGAACTTTCTAACAAAACTGTCCAACTTAGACTGTGTCTATACATAGTATATGAATAATACATTAGCAGCAATTATACTTCACAATATTTTAAAAGATCTATGATTTCATGTGTATAGGTAGTCTTTGTATGCAATGTAGATCATGACCCCTCTGTGACTTAGAAGATGGTTTTATGAGTTTAGTTCCTCAAAAAAGGAAAAAGAAATATTTGATGGCCAGCTATCCAGTGACAAAACATTCCACACTTAGCTGGTCTAAAGATGGTCTAAGGACCAGATGAAGATAGGCACACAGTTTGTTAGTGGACCTGGACCTGTAGACTTGCTGGTTAGCTGTATATTGGACCTCCTTGAATTTATATGCCTCTAACACAGTCTCCTAGAACCAAGGTTCATCTCCATACCATTATGAGATGGACTTTGGTAGAGAAGCAACAATTGGAGATTATGTTGATATAGCATGTTATATGATTTTACAGTAAGCACATTTGAAATGGGAAAAAGTTCCCCAACAAATAAAATTACCCAAATGTGGACTAACAGATTGCTTCATGAGGTGATGAGTTCCCCAGCATTAGTGGTTCAGGGGATGCCTTTAAACAAAGACTGAAGAATGATTGCTTTCTGGGTACATTGACTACTTGGGTCAATATCTTTCTATAAGTAGTCCCTTATGTTTGGAATGAAGTTCCTCCTTTCAAAGTATAATTCATGGGGTGGCTGGGTATTACAGTGAATAGAACACCAGCCCTGGAGTCAGGAGGACATGAGTTCAAATCCGGCCTCAGACACTTACCACAAAACTAGCCTTGTGACTTTGGGTAAGTTACTTGACCCCAATTGCCCTACCTTCCCCCCTCCAAAAAACACCCAACAAAGTATAATTCACGTCCTACCTCTTATTCAAGGTCTTTAATGTCCCTACTCTTCCCCACTCTCACTTATTAGCTTTCTCTCTTTTAAAATTACTTTGTATTTTTATATATATTTTGCATTTATTAACTTGTATACTTGTCGCATTGCTTCAGTACAAGGTAAACCCCTTGAAAAAAAGGACTGGTTCCTTTTTTGTCTTTATATCTCCAAAAATTCCAACATTTGGGTTGAGTGGAGGTGAACTGGACTGGGAAGAGGTTCCCTTTTTTTTTAGATAAAGATTAGACTAGATGGTCTCTGACATTTCTGCCACTTCTGAAATATGTAATTCTGTAATCATCAAGGTCCCATCTGAATCTATAAAACTAGTTGCACATTCTCAGTGTTGCTCTAGGATGGACCAATTTTGATGTGGTAGATGCCATATTCATCTCTGAATTGTTTGAAATTTGAAGACTTCTTGACCTAAACAGCAAAATTAGTGGCAAGGTTTCTATGAAATAATGCAGCAGTTGTTGACAAGTTTTATTTTTATCCACTTGGGATTCCATTAGCACAGGGTGCTCCATGGTGAGAAAGCTCTGTCTCTCAATTCAGGTATTAGTTCCCTGGGGACACATAAGGTAAGTGACTGCCAAGATCACCTAGCCAATATGTGTCAGAGGTGGCTCTTGAACCCAGGTGGTCCTGACTCTAAGACTGGCTTTTTTATCCACCATACCAAGCTGCCTGTGTACTTCATACCAAGTATAAAAATTGTATTAAGGGAAGTGAGTTAGATAAGTTATTCATATATTACAATACAAGTTCACTCCTTACTGTAAGTTCTGAACGCTGGGAGGTAGGGGTAGGGGTGGATGGATTCTTTGAATGAGGCTGAAATGTGAGGCTTTCATAAAATATGGTCACTTTTCTTTCCTTAGCCTCTGTGAAATATATAGCATTTAGATCTTCCAAATTGAGTTTTACAGATGAAATTGAAAAGTTAAGCTTCTATCTCGTTTTCAGTTTTCGTCTTCGACTCTGTATTAAAGGGGCTATTTTTTTTTTCACCCCTCTGGTCTCTCTCCCCTATCTCCAGAGTCTATGACTTCCCTCAAATTAATGCAGTTAGTTTATTCCTGTTTCCTATGGTTTCCAGTTATAGGAAGGAGCCTGATTATTTTCATTCAGTGCCTTTCTCCTATCTCTTTCCTGCAGAAAAATGAGTAATTCTGTTAACTCTACCAAGTAAAGGGGAAACTGGAACTTGAACAAGATGGCTAAATTCTCTTTGAAAGGCTCACAGGCAAGTGGTCGACATTGACTGAAGATAAACTCTTTGAGAAGTGACCACTGCTGTGGCATTATTCTGATGATTGTTCTTGAAGCTGTCAGTCTGCATGCGGTGAAGAGGACTTTTCATTCCACGGAGGTGAAAAGTGTGCATGTTCCCGGAGCGACTTTTTTTTTTAAATTTTATTTATTTTTGAATCAGAAACAAACGACCAGCTCTGCAGAACGGAAAGCTTCCTTCCCTTCCCAAAGTCGGTTCAGGGTGCGCTGCTGCTCTCCTGGAGAAACCCGGCTGACATCTCTTGATTACAGCGAGAGGTGGAAGGACCCAAACTTGCTGTCTCCCCCCTCCCCCCAGAGATTGTTAGTCCATTCCTTTATAGTGGTTCATTTTGGCTCTCTGTCATCACCAGGATGCTGGCAGGGAATGTGTGTCATGGTTACAATAGAGTGTGGTGACATATAACAGCCATGGAAGCCCAGCGGGAAAGGCTACAAATTCCAGGGTTGACCTTGGAGTAAGTATTGTCTGTCTTTAATGTTTTAACGCTTTCTGCATGGCTAGCTTTTCTGCAGCCAATAGCTATTTAGCATTTGTTTGTACTGACAGTCTCGGAGCACTGCAGTGTGAGGTGGAAGGAACGCGTCTTAAATGCATCCGCATTTGCTCTCTGCTAATGTGTGTGAGCCTAGACCCAGGATTTTGTGGTGCAGTTGACAGAAAGCATTGTTGCATATTTAAAGTTCCTGAATGTCAGTTCTGGAAACATTTTAACAGCTCATTGTGAAAGAATCTGTCTGCAGGCCACGGTGTGCTTGCCTTTTCTCCCCCTCTCTTACTGTTTGTTTATCCCAGTGCTGGCTTTTTTTTGAAAGGCCTCTGTCTATATTGAATAAAGGAAAGCATTACAGAGGATTAGGGGGTAATAGAAATGTTATTTGTGATCATTTATTAGATGTGATCCATGTTTTATGTGCGTAACAGAATATTAATGAACTGTATTACATTTTGAATCGTCTCTGCATAGTATCCAGTCACTGCATTCCGTGTGTTTACCTAGTTCAGCTCTGTTGACTGGGCTTTTTTTTTTTAACTGATTAACTCATCTGTCTGCCTCCAGATTTTATTTTGCTGTAGCTAGGTGAAAATGCCCACACTTAATCTGTGGCGCAGAAGTTAAGCATGTTCTGTGATCCAGAAATTGTCATTACATTTTTATTTCAAATCTCTTGTTCAGAGATAAGTAATAGGTGAGTGTATGTTTGCTTACGTTCATGTCCTCTGCATTTAAAATGACAGATACATTTAAATGCATATCAATCTGAGAGAAAATAATTTGACTATGCTCTTTTTTGTGCCTTTTTAGAAAGGTACTTTATAAAATTATATTTTAGGGAAATCTTAATTCTAGTTTTCTTTTTCAGAAGCAGTTCTGAGAACTGCAGGTATTGCAGAATTAGACCTGCACTCACAGACTAATATTGATCATTCTTTGGGAATCCCACAGATGCGTCATACTAGGGAAATTGTTTCCTTGAATAATTAATAATGGCTCTGCTTCTGACGCAATTTTTAACATTTTAAAATTTGATTTCCACTTATAATTATATTTAATATATGCTGATGATTCTCTTACTCCTAAAAAGTTGACAGACTATTCTAAGCTTCTGGGTTTGCCGTTAAATAGGTAGAATATGGCATTTCCTCCTCCCCCCCCAAATCTATGTCCTTATGCCACTGTAGTCTCACTATCATCATAGAAATATAGCCTACATGCTCCTCAATCTTTCCACCCTTGTGTAAATAAGAAGCTAACATTTCTCTGTCTCTCTTTCCATGGATGTATACCCTCCAGTCTTTAACATTTGATTTTTGCATCATTCCTTTTTGGAATTAGTGACCATATTAAATTGTTTGTCTTTTTTCTTTAATTCATGAAACATTTTGTTGACTTTAATGTGGAAAACCTTCACAGTGAACTTTTTAGTCCATATTATAAATTATAAGACTGAGGAACACTGGAAGTTTGATGTCTTGGCCCAAGCTGTGTCCTGGAAATTGGGACCATGTAATAAAGGCATTCCTGCCCTTTATCTGTAGGCTTAGAATATGTCCACAATTACCTCCCCCCATGATTAATGCCATTCATATTAACTAGGTTATTATTATCAGTTGAGGTTATTGAGGCAAAAAAATTATAGACATCTTACTTAAATGTCATGGCAGTCTTAATATGTAGTTTGTTTGAGGGTTTTGTTTACCTTGAATTGTGAACTTGGTCTTAAATGTTCATAGCTAATTTCACATTCATGCAGTAACCTAGTTCTGCTGTGTTGGAATAAAATACCTCATCATTTTTGCAGGGAAATGTTTGAACTACAATTTCAGTTTTTCTTTCAGTAAAAAAGTAGTTTAACATCTTATTCCTAGTTAATTTGTGGGCCTAGACCAGGGTCTTAGTTTTCAAAACTAGTATTTTTTAATGAAACTTGAATCTATACTTAAGAAATAATGTTTATTTTCAAGAGAGTTCCTTGGATACTGCAGTCCTAGGGCTTATTTTACCTTGGCTCATTTTATACCATGCAGATAATACAATCCAGAACATCCAGACTGACCTACTAAATAACATTGAGCCAATTTAGTTCCCTATTACAGCATCCTGTTACTGGATTTAAGATTGAAATTCTTCTAGATATACTTTGGGAGAACTGATGTCTATTTAGTATTATATTCACTAGGACTGCTAAAGCTCCTCAACCTTTTTGCAAACTTCTGTCCTCTTGATCATATGGGCCCGGCCTTGTAATTTTTTAGGAGGATGGGGGATGGGAAACTAGATTTCCTAGAGGCTGAAAGACTTCTGATGGTAGCATCTGTAGGCACAGTCAGAATGCGTCCTTCGTGGCAGAGATGACATCAGCACTAGTATACAACGATTTCAGGGCAAGAAGGGGTGAAGAAAACTCTATTTGGAAACGGCGGTAATGCTTAATGAACATTTTGTAAGCTTTCCAGTGAGCTGCTAAGTTTTTCTTTTTCTTTTTAAATATAATATATAAAAGATCAGTAACTTTTTACTATGTCAGTGGTCTGTTGGATGCCAGTTATTAAGAGTATTGATATCAAATCAGAATATAGTTTTCTGTGCTATGAATGTCAGTAAATGGAATGAATATAAATAATTTTAAATTTCAGATTTTAAAGTATTCTTTTAAGCCAAATGTAGCCAGCTCTCCATTATCCAAGATAATAGGAGACAGGGTGAGAACAGTTCTTGTAAATCCACAGGTATGTCCCAAAATATCATTTTAGCCACAGTTGCCAAGATTCTGAGTGAGTGAAGGACAAAGATAATTGGAATTAACTAACTTGACATAGTTAAGCCAGGACTGTGGTCTTTCCTATTCTTGGAATTAGGAAAATTTGGAATAGGAATATAGGTGTTTGACCCTAGTCTATCTAGTAAGGAGTGATCAAAACCTACTATTAGAAGCTATCTCCTTCATGGCAGGTTTTCCTGTTGCTCAGTCTAGCTTAGAGAGGTGACATTTTTAGCATATACACAAGAGATTTGATTATTTCTTGTGCATCAATCAGAATTTGACTGTGATGTCAAATTCCACCTTCAACAAAACTTTTGCCAGAACTTTTACAAGTAACAAATTTGACTAAGCTAAGCTTTCTTGCTTTTCTCAAAAGTAAGATGGAAGAGACAGGGGAACACACACACACACACACACACACACACACACACACACACCAGGATAATTCACAAATTTGTAATCACATTGCTGAGTAATGGAGAATTGGCTAATTATTCTTTGGGAGAATTGACTAATTATTCTTTGGGAAGGTAGGAAGTAGGAGCAAGGTGTAATAGGTAACTTGGAAAGATGCATTTGAGAAATAAAATAATTTAAAATCTATATTAATGGATAAAAATTATTTCATACAGATATAAATGTAAAAGTCCTTTAAAAATTTTTCCTCATATTTTTGAAAATATATCACTTGGTAAAGGAGAGGTACTTTTCATGAAAGAAACTCAAAGCATTATATACTAGACTTTACTTTGTTTCACTTTTTAAAAACTACAGTATGTGACTTCTGATTTTTTCATTGATTAGTGTCTGTTTTCTTTTAATTATATACCTGATTTCCTAGTAATTCCCATTCCATGGACAAAGCAAGCCCTTATTATATAGCATATAAGAGATCCGTAACTTTTTACTGTGTCAGTGGTCTGTTGGATGCCAGTTATTAAGAATATTGATATCAAATCAGAATATATATCTGATATGGAAATTTCATATTTAAAAAAATCTCCAAAACTGTGTTGGAATAAATAAAAGATTATTCACTGTAGTTTTTAAAATTTCAGTATCACCTGGAAGTTTTCTTTATTCTGATTTTGGAAGCAAGAAAATATCTGCTGAATGGTTGAGTACCTAGAACCGATGAGAGTTCTATCGGGTTTCTGGTAACCAACATCCTTTAAATGACTCATGCAGTTTTTTGCTAAATTATTATTTTTTCACTGGGAATGACATTATTTTAACTTTCAGTCTCACTCCAAGAAGTCTGAGTCCAACCCCAACCAGCCCCTGCAGCCCCTGCAGTCCTCTATTCGCTTTTCATTTTTGGAGGTAAGCAAGTGAACATCTGCCTTTGGTTGGCTTGTGGTTTTATTTTTTAATTTTCTATTTTATTTTTTACCATTCCCCTAATGTTCTTTCTGAAGCAACTATAGGGGAAAAAAAAAAACCAGAAAGTCATTCAGTCATCATCTTCATTCTTATTACTTGCAACTTCATCCTATGAGTGGTGAACATTTTACTCAACGTCATATCCTAGTATAAAAATAAATCAGGGTGGCTAGGTGGCACAATGAATAGAGCGCTGGCCCTGAAGTCAGGAGGTCCTGAGTTGAAATCTGGCCTCAGACACTTAACACTTACTAGCTGTGTGACCTTGGGTGAGTTACTTAACCCCAATTACCCTGCCTTCCCCCCTCCAAAAAAAGAAAAAAAATAAATCAAGGTAGGAAGTTGATTGAGTCCAGCTGAATTTTTGAAGACCATGGATTCCAAAGCTTAATGTGCCTTCCATCCTTCAGTTCTTTGGGTATAACTTAATTCAGTTGATTTAATCCCTTCTTTTCTATATGAAATATCACAGCATTTTCCCACAGTAGAGAGTACCCTATACCGGATGTCATTAAAAATAAACAATCACTTCCTTACAATGAAACAATTGTTTTTACTTTGTGTTTAGTGCTTCTAAGGGTCGATGTCATGATACTATCACAAAAGCAGCATTTTTCCTTATAGCAGAACTTTATTAAGATTGAACTTACAATTTGTGATGATTTATGGTTGAGTGTAATGTTATCCTTGTTTGTCCTCATAAAAAAGAACTAATCTTATCAATAAGAATTTTTTTAAGAGGACTTGGTAGAATATACAGTTTCAGGCATTGCAGGAATACCTTGTGATATACTGTAAGTTTGCTAATTATAAGCTATTCTTATCTATTGAACCCCTAAGGAACCTCTAAATTCTTAAAATAGGTTACTAGGTCACACTTAAAATATATAACTCAGTGATTTGGACTAGTATAAAAAACCAGCATACTTAGAACATGGACTTATATGTGATTGTAATGAATATACTTTTTTTAAAAAAGACTATAATTTGGTCTTTTTAACTATTCTAGAGTAATCTTTACCTGCTTAAGATAATGGTCCAAATATGGACCATACAATAAAATAGAAAACTCACAGGTTCAGTCCTCTTAATTCATGAAAAAGATAACTGAGGGACCAAGTGATAAAATGAATTGCCTTTGATAACCTAGATACAACTGAGATTTGAACCCAGACCCTCTAACTTCAAGTTCACCGTTCTTTCAGTCATGCCATGTTTTGAAAGTAAGAAAAAATACATAGCCATAACTCATTGCATTTGTGATCTGATCTACCATTGCACATTGCAAACCATCACATTGGTATATACCGAAAAAATAATCATTTCTCACCTCTGTGTGACATGGGAGACAGAGTACTTGGATCCCAGGATTTCTGTAGGCTTTTCAGAGTTGAATAGAAAATTCAAACTGATAAATTACTTTAAATTGTCTTTAAAGTATTTCCCATTCTTAGAACAGTATCTGACTCCCTCAGTCAATCAACAAGCATCTTCTTAGAACATATGTTAAATATTCCTTATGTGCCTGGCATTGTCCTCAGTCCAGGGAATACAAAAACAAACAAGCAAGAAAGCCTTTGCCCTCAAGGATCTTCCAGTCTGATAGTATAAGACAATACATAAAGGGTAGCTGGAAAGTGGATGGTATTGAAAGGAGATGGAAGTGAGCAAGGCCTGCTTTATTGAAAGATGAAGAAAAAGCTGGAGAATCTAGAGATAGAATCCAGGTTTGTGGTGGGAGAGCAGAGTGATTGAGAATGATCTGGTAATAAACTGACTACTTAATACGTAAGTATGCTGACTGAGGGATAGGCAGAATGATGAAGTACCAGTTGGGAAGTGCTTTTATTAAGCATATCAGGTGCTATACCTAGCTCTGAGAATACAGTGAAAGGCAAAAACCATTCCTGCCTTACTTTCTAATGGGATATGGTAGGAACAACATGTAAATAAATATATGTATATAACTTTTGCAGGATAAATGTAATGTAGTCTTAGAGGGAAAGTCTAGTAGCTGTTGGAGGGACTGAAGAAAAAGCCTCTTTTACATAGAAGGTGGCATTGAAACTGAGTCTCCAGAGAAGCCAGGGATTCTAAAAGGCAGTGGTGAAGAGAGCCAGTATTCCATGAATAGGGCATATTCAGTGCAAAGTTACAGACATGGGAGATGGAGTTTGCATGAAAGGAATAGCAAGTTAGCCCCTGGGGATGGATAGTTGAGAGGGGAGGAAGGGAGTAATTTCCAAGAAGAGGTAACTCATGCTAATCGAGAGCAAAATACTTAAGAGGAACAGGAAGATTCTCCTAAGTGCAAAGCTAAACACATAAAATGACAGCTGTGTCATCATATGTCATACCTGTGTAATGGGTCTTGGGAGCATGGTGGATCATCCTTCTGGTCACATGGTCCTGGCTACCATTGGAATGAATGATGCAGGATTATCTCAGGAGAGCTGTTGAAACTCCATACATTTATTACCTACAGAAGTGGCTGCTCATCTAAGCCTCAACTGAGGTTAGTTTTACCAATTTAAAAAAGAGTTTGGAGATCCCATTAGGCCATGTATCCAGACCTCTTTCTGTTTTTCTCTTGCATTGCATTCCTTGGAGCAAATAGGAACCCTGGAAACAAGTACAAGAGTCTTTGGAGAGGGGGACTCCCTGTAGAATTCCCTCTTATTACCTACTCCTGCAACTATTTTGTAGTTACCAAAACTGGGGTAATGTAGGTGGTTGTGGTAGGGATAGGGTAGAATAGGGGTCTCAATCAGAAGGGAGACTCCTGTATCAGCCTTTGTTTGGACCATTGTGGTTGTCCAAATCACTAAGGCCTTATTGTGTTTTTCTGTCTCGCCTGAAGGACTTCCCAGTCTGAGAAGTCAAAAAAGGAAAATGATTATATAAGGATGTGTATTTCTTAGCTTTAAGAACATCAGAGAAATTAGATTCTCACTAGATGAAAAGCAGGCCTCATGATTAATATTATTAAATTATTTGTTTGCAATAGGAAATTCTGTATTATTTCATATTTACAAATTGATGAAAATTCATGACTCATGGTTCAGTTGCTCGATATTATCTTACATAGTTTGTGTGTAAATAAATATGATACAAAGGTTGGCTACTTCTGGATTTAAAAACAACAAAACAAACAAAAAACACCTCTCTGCGCTAGAATTTGGTAATCCTTGTTGCTAGGATGAAGGGATGGAGGTAATGGGCATGTACCACATAAGTTGCAGTTTGTTTTTTCATGTTCACTATTCATAGGAAACCTGTAAATGTCTAGTTTTTTTAGCATAAGTTATCTTGTTTTTTGTTTCTTGGATTGCATTGGGTAGGTAAGTGAATTTTTTTCTTGCCATATGTTTTCCTCCTGGGAATAGTACAAGAAGGTCTAGGGAAAGATGTTAGTCTTGCACAGTGGCAGTATTTGTGCCCTTTTGAGGTGCTGACAGGCACAGTTTCTAAATATGGCAATAGATGATCCATTTCCTTTCATAGTAAAGCTTTGCAAGCAGGCTGCATTGAGACATGAGTCAGCATTCGTCTCCAGTGGAGCTGAATGGGCCTCTCCTGGCCTGTCTTCCTCAGAGTTCCCCCAATATATGATATCATGATAGTTCTGAGGAAGTATAGTCGCTAAGTGCATTTTCACATTCTTTACAGTCAGGTCACAGAAATATAAGAAATCACCTGAGCTGTTAAACAGACTTAAGAATCTACAGTGTTCCTGAGAATAGGCCTGAAAGATTAAAACTGAGAGCAAAAGCAGCTAAGAGAGGCAATCAGTGTTATTTTTCTTGAATCTAACAAGGTTTTTTAAAGACTCCTTATTTTTTACTAAAATACAAACTAGGACAATAAGGGTCAGACCTTAGAACTGTAGAATCAGAAAACCTAGTCATTAATTATTAACAACCTCTAGCAGAACAAAATCATCTCTCTAACATCCCTGGCTACTAAAGCCTTGAAGATGTCTAGTGATGGGAACCCACTACCTAACAATTCAGTTAATTGCACTTTTGGCTAGGTGTGATTTTTAGGAATTTCCCCCCTATCTACAGCAGTACCCAAAATATTTGTGATTGCATCTGTATGGAGATCCCCTGAAATTTCATCAGTCAGTGGAGATTAGAACTTGTCTTTGACTCTGGATAAATTCTAGGAAGTTAATTGAGTCAGGTGGAGTTAAGTATGTCTTGCCCACAGTTCTACAACTATTATCAGAGGTTAGATTTGAATCCAGACATTATCAGCCATATTGTTCTCTCTTTTCTTATCTCTATGTGAAATGTAGCACCCCTCAACTTGTACCCATGGTCCTCAGTTCTGCCCTATGGGTACAGGCATAACAAGTATAATCCTTCTTTTATAAGACAGACCCTATCACAAACTTGGAAGGCAGATACTATATTTCCTTCTCAAGTCCTCTCTTCTCCATGCTCATTCTTTCCTCCTGCATTATCCTGGTAACTTTCCTAGATACACTCCAGCTTGTCAATGCCTGTCCTAATATCAGAACTCTAGACAGAATGTAAGTTCCTTGAGAGCAAGGGTTGTGTCTGTCTTTTTTTTTCTTTTTTAGGTCCTTGTTTCTCCAGTGCCTATCACAATGCCTGACTACTACACTACCTATTACAGTAGTAGTTGCTTTCATGTTTTATTATAGTCTACATACACATATACACACATACCTATACACAGATACATAGATAGTCCCTGTCTGTTATAGGGAAGGATACAGTAAAATTATAACTTCATGTTTTCACATTGATCCCTTTAGGGAATATTTGCTTTCTTATGGAAATTATTTCTATTTATTACACCAGAATTCTGTTCTCTTTCATATTCCATCCTTTTTGAACCTGTTTTCCCTGAAGAAGATTAAGTCAAAGGTTTACTGCCTATCTAATATCTGAACTTTTTGAAATCTACCCTTCCAGTGGTCATCAAACAGCCTGTTGTGGGCCTTTCCATGTATCACAGGCTCTAATATGGCATGGTAATTTCTTGCCATTTCTACTTGGATGATCAATTCTTCTTTATTGATTATAATTAGCTCTAGAATAGAAGTCTCCTCTTCTTCCTTCTGAGTAATAAAATTATTAGCAAAAACATATTAGCTACTTCTCTATTAGCATCTGTCCTGGTAGTTGATCCCCTTCTCTCAATCCATGATCTTCTTAATGGAGAACCTCTGGTATGGAAATGTTAATCTTCTCCCCCCATGCCACCTTTAAAACCTACTTGAGGACCTCAAGATGGTCTGTAATTAACTACCAGCGCCATGTTATAATTTTGTTTATTTTTTCATGGCTTCACACTCAAATGCCTTCCTACTAAAGGGAGCCCATGTGGCCATCAATTCAAACTCTGAATTGTCAAATGAGGTAACATTTGTAAAGTGTTTTAACACAATGTTTGGCATATAATAGATGCTATATAAATGCTGACTATCATCATCATCATCATCATTATTATTATCAAATGGTCAAGGGCAAACTAGATTCTAAAATGAAGAATCAATGAGCCAGAGCTCTAGTCAGGATATCCAGGAACTGAAGAATAGATTCAATTTTGAAGATTAGACCTGTCCAAAGACTCTCTTGTGACTCTCCACCACGTTAGGAGGTTCCAAAAGACAACTGCCTGTGGGACTGCTAGTATCCTCATGGTATCAGCGTAAGTATTGAAAATGCAGGTGTTACTGCCTGGACCAGTCAACTTCCTCTTTATGTCTCATGGGTGCTTACATAGTAAAGCCTTATGGATAGGAGCTGTGTTTTGTGTTATCTTGTCTCCTGTATAAAAGACATGCAATAAATTATTACTGGTTGATTGAATCAATTGGCAAGTATTTATTAGCATCAGTGGGTACTATTCTGTGCCCTACTAAATGAACATCGGAAGACAAAAAGGGGTGGAAGGGAAGAGACAATCTGATTTATCTTAAATTGCATTTCCTGACTTCCAAATAGATGTCAAGCAGTCAGGAGTGATTGCAAGTCTTTCTCTCTCTATTTTTCATTTTCTCTACACTCTTTTTCCTCATCTCCCTTTCTTCTTTGCTTTCAGTACCTGAAAGATATTAAAATGTGACCAGAGCTAGTGGTAGAATCTATACTTCCTTCTGTACCTATTATCCTTTATTCCAACTTACTCCATTTCCTGCGATAGAGTAGGAATGATGTTCAGTATTGTTTTGGGGAACATATTCAAAAAGATTCTATCCTGGGTGTGGCCGTCTGGTAGGATAGAATAGGACATTCAAATATTTAAGTAAAAAAAATTTCTGTTAGCCATGTTGGAAGATCAGAAGTACATTTTTGATAGCTGAAACCGAAACAGGGAAAAAAGGAGAAATTTTCAGAAATAAACACAGTAAAATTTGATGGACACAATTGCAGGGTAGCAGGCCTCTTACAATGTTTATGTAGAAGGAGAGGAAGAAAGAGCAAAAAACAAACCAACCCCACTGTGGACCCAAACTGAACATGTTCAGTGGATGCCTGAAAAAGAGGAGGGCATGTAAGGAAGTACTATTGTGTGACTTGGAACAATCAGGATGTTTTCTCATGCCTCAGGGTCTGAACAGTGAGAATAGTCAGAGAAGAATTTTTTTTACACTTTGCGTCCTGACCCATTTATAACCCCTAGTTTCCCTTGAATGCTCTTTTCACCCTACTTGACTTTGGCAGTGAAAGTCAGAGTGTGAAATCAGGAGACCTGAATGGCCCCAAACTGGAGCTAAGCACTAGAATGCTAACTATTGCTGCTGAGAATTAGACCAATGGCAGAAGACCTGCAAGGAATTCCTCAGATCTAGGTACCAGGCACCTGAATGCTTATTAATGCTGGTTATTATTATAAAGGACGTTTGCCCAGCATTTTAAGGTTTTCAGAAGGGGTGGAAGAGCTACTTCATTTTTTAAATTATTTTTTCAATGAGCAGGCATTTGTTTTCTCTCCCTCCTCATTTATAAAGAAAAAAAGGAAAAAAAGCAAAGGCTTTGAAACAAATAGACATAAAAAACCAAATCTTCACATTGACCATGTCCAGAAAAAAGTACATCTCATTCTGCGTCTTGAGTCCCTGCTTTACTGGTCTTCTTGAATCATGCTTGGTTATTGCATTTATCAAGGTTCTCAAGTCTTATATAATCAATTAGATGTTGAACTAAATAAGAAAGCTCCATTAGAATTTAAGCTCCTTGAGGACAGGGACTATTTTTGCTCTCCCTTTCTCTCATCAGGACACATTGCCTGAGACATGGGAAGCTCTGCATAAATGCTTGGTGATTGATGATTTTTCCCATTCTGCAGATTAAATAGACTGAGAGATTAAGTGACTTGTCACACAACTAATGAATATAGGAGGCAGACTGTGATTCTAAGTCTCTCCTCAGTTTAGGTCTCCGGTTCTTTCTACATCTTGGTATAGCTTCAAGCCAGCCTCAAGCTATCCAACGTTCTAGGAACAACGAGTCAAGACTCCCTCCCAGTTGTTCTGGGACTAGTGTGAAGTTTCAAATGTCACTGAAACTTGGAGAAATAGAAAGTTTTTGAAGGAAAGCTGATAATATTGCTTAAATTTTTAAAAAGAAATGTTAAAGAACTGAACCAATACTACGCTTAGTATTAAGAAGGAGGGAGGTATGATAATTGACTTCAAATATAATTTTCTACATAAGAGATGGAACTTTGCTTTGTCACCACCATAGACAGAAGGAAAAGAGATCTGCTTGAACCACAACAGGAGGAATTTGAGGGGGCCAAGGACTATGTCATGAAGAATGTTATCAAGAGATTTTAGAAATCAGAGATCTTAAAGGTTAGAGATTTTAGAAGAGGCTCAATAGAAAAAATGTTATTTCTAGAGTCAGAGGGCCTGAGTTCAAACGTCACTTTCATGACATCCCTGGGACTGAATTTTCTCATCATGAAATGAGACACTTAGACAAGGTTAAAAGGAGGTCCTTTTTGTTCTATATCGATGTTTCTTTAATGTAGTCTGACTCCTTCATTTTACATTTGCCTTACTCCGTTATAAGCAAAATGCCATCTAGCTCCCAACAAATGTTTTTGAGCCTATAAACTCCATGAAGATGAAGGCTTACCTGTCTTGTCCAAATTTTGTAAATCCTCCTGTAGCTAACATGGTGCTCTGCACACAGTGGGCACTTAATAAATATCGATAAATGAATGAACAAGAAAACATTTGTGGCAGTGATGATTGTTAAGTGTTAGATGTTATATCAGAGCTAAATGACACTCTAGGTCAGGGATTCTTTTTCATGGCCATCTTTGGCATTCTGGTGAAGCCTTTCGATCCCTTCTCAAAATCGTATTTTTAAATACCTAAAACATATAGGATTCCAAAGGAAACCAATTATTTTCATATATTATCAGTTTAAAAAAAAGAAAAGATTACACACTCCAGGTTAAGAACTCTTACTCTAGAATTCTCTTAGTTCTGTCCCTCTTATTTCATGATGAAGGAACTAAGATCCAGAGCATTTGTGAGACTCGCTCAGAGCATCCAGATGGTTAGTGGCAGAGGAGACACTAAGACCTCAGGCTTCACCCACAGAAGAGAGACTGGCTTAGGAGTTGTTCACAAGGAGTTAATGCCAGTCTTTTCATACTGTGCAGTACCTCCCACACCTCTTTCTTTATCAGGACACTGTCAATATACATTTGAAGAGAACTTGGGTCATTTACCTTGGGATTTACTCATTACACCTAATTTGTGTCACGAATTGTTCTAGGTATGGGTAAATGAGGACAAAAATGCCCTCAAAAATGTCCCTGCCTTCAAGTAACTTACAATTCTATCTGCCACACAACAATAATAGAAAAACACAGAGGGAGAAGTGAGATGCCTATTGATGGTGTCTTTCCCTGACATGCAACCCTTAGCCCTGCTTATCTCATAGGGTGAGTTCTTTTTTTCTCTCTCTCTCTTTTTTTTTTTGGAGGGGCAGTTGGAGTTAAGTGACTTGCCCAAGGTCACAATGCTAGTAAGTGTTAAGTGTCTGAGGCTGGATTTGAACTGAGGTCCTCCTGACTCCAGGGCTGGTGCTCTAATTCACTGTGCCACCTAGCCGCCCCATAGTTCTGGATTTTTAAAAAAAAATCCTAAAATGATTTCCATTGATCTTTTGCTAAGATCCTTACGCACCTAAACATTTGTTTTTGCATTAAATTACCAGATAAGAGATTGAGAAGCAAAGAGAGTTTTAAGTCCTTAGAGTCCACTGCCAACAGAAGATGAATTAAAAATGCAATGTAAAGAGCTAGTTTCATAAGTCTTCGGTTTGAATGCCAAATCTGCCCTTTACTACTTTATTTTGACATTGTTACTTACTGCTCTTTATTGTTTCACTGCTTACCAAGTCACTATGTGACCTTGGGAAAGCTCTGTAGGCCTCAGTGTCCTCATCTGTAAAGTCAGGAGGCTGGGCTGATTGCATTCTAAGATCCCTTCCACGTTATCTATCTACGACTTGAGGCAAATGAAAAACTTGGGAGAGTTTCTGGGTAATTAATAACCAACTTATTAATTAGGCTAGGTAATAAGCAATAAATTGATGGTCAGTGATTTCTCTCTGTAACCAATAAGATCCGTGTAACCATGGAGATCACTGAATGCTTAAATACCTTTGGAAAAGGCAATGACCCCGACAGGTGAAAATCAACCCTGACTGGTGAGCAATTAATGAGAGGGTGGACTTTCAAATGAGGAGATGAGCTAAAATCCTTCAGCTTCTGCTAAGAAGGTGGCTTGATCATGAGACTCAGTCACCTTCAGCAATCTGGACAAAGGAGTCCAACTCTGCCCAGACCACTGTGGTTGGTCTTCTCTTTCATGAACTGGTTCATGCTAAATCTCCAGTGGAGAGGTTTAAGGGCACAGACTTGATGCTTTGGGGCTGGAATTCACCTAGATGATATTCTATTTACATTCTAAATGGAAGTAAGGTTTCCTGGTTTGGTGGGGTCCTGCCCACTATGATGGAGCATCTTCTGGGAGAATTTGGGCAATCTCATCTAACAGCCTTGTCCTTCAGAGACCAACTGACTGGCCTAAAGGGGCTGGTCCCTGAATGAGGAAATAAAGAGAAAAAGCCTTCATCCCAATTTAATAATTGGTTATTAATATAATTTTAAAAATCACTTTTCTCAGATTGTTTGATGTAATGGGGGAAACTATTCAAGTTAGGCCTTGGATGTTTCTGAGGAGCTCTTTGACATTTTGTTAGTTTTCACCATTCTCTTTCAAGGTAGTTGCTAAAGGGGTGTATGGGGTGTTCAAAGAGGACTAGTACCTCTGGTATGAGGGCTTGCTGGGCGTTTTTCAAGGCTGCTCATCCACCTGTGGTGTTCACCTTCATCCAACTCTCACCTGTGGCTCCAAGAAACTGAAGCATGCACAGTGGAGGGAGGGAGGGAGTTACCACCATATAGTTCCATGTACTGGTGAAATAACAGGTCCAGGCTAAAAAATCAATCACCAGACATTTTTTAAAAAGCTATAGGGTGCTAGAGATATATAAACAAAAACAAACAAAATCCCTAAGCAATCTCAGTCTTTTAGGAGCTTATATTATATATGGGGGAAATAAATACATATAAATAAATTTTCTCTCTCTCTCTCTCTCTCTCTCTCTCTCTCCCTCTCCCTCTCTCTGAGGGAAGAAATAAGTACTAACTTTTGGGTGATTCCAAGAGGTGGGTGAAAGGAGGGAGTTCATTCCAGGCATGGAGCAGAGAAGCAGGTTGATGGGAACTTGACTGTCATGTGTGACATATGGCAAGTAGGCTTGTTCAGTTGGGCCATTGAGTACAGGAATGGGAAGTAATGCATAATAAGCCTGAAAAAGTAGGCAAAGGCCAGATTGTGATGGGCTTTAAATGCCAAACTGAGGAATTTGTTTTTTATCCTAGAGGTAATAATAAGCCGCTTAAGTTTTTTTTTTTTTTTAAGGCCTAGGCTTGGCTCTGGGACACTAATGTTCATTAAAAAATCATTCTGTTTGCAAAGGTACCACATAGGTTGCATACCCAGACAGTTAAGAATTAAAATAATATGCTCTACTAGATTTTGGTAATTTTTGTTTCCAGGGTGAGGGACAGAGATAATAAGCATATGTCCCTAGTACATCGCAGGATGTCATTATTTTATGTTTTCTATGCAGACAGAATCTGCACATGTCTAAAAGCATCACCTGATTGCTAAACCTTTTTTTTTTTCAATTTCATTTACTTTTTAGGATAAGCAATGTCTTTTGTCTTTTTTATTGTTCTTCTCCCCTTCCCCCCCTTTCAATTTGTGGAGAACATTGGAAAATCTGAAGGAACTACTACCAGATGGCATTTTTTTCATATACTGCAGATACTAGTGTTGTACTCACATGAATGTGATAGTTTAATGAATTGCCTTATGCATTCCTGAGTTTTATTTCTGAATTGCAATGTAGGACAGACACTGTTTTATGCAGACACTTCAAAGAATGGTACTGCTCTGCTCTGTCGTGCGAAGAATTTGATGACATTACTGCCAAGTTAGAGGCTGGGAAGGTTCAGGTTTTCGGCCCTAGTCATTAGAGGAGTTATATGTGAGTAGTAAAGAAGAGAGACAAGAATTACTGAAGTTTCTCCCTTCCATTTGCATCTCTCTTCTCTGCCCCACCTTTTCCCTCCCCGATGCTCCCACAGAGAGTAAGTTTAAGGATACCAGCAAGGGGCCATGGAGGCAATGGAGGACAGTGGGAAGAGTGCAGAATTTTAATCCTGAGTGCCTGGATTCAAATCCAGCGTCTGTTACTACCTTTGGGACTTCGGACAGGCCATTTCATTTCTTTGGTCCTCAGTTTACTTATCTGTAAAATGAGAAGAGCTTGAGGTTTTTTGTTTTGGGATTTTTTTTGTTTATTTTTGTTTCTGTTTTTGCTTTTGGGAGGAGGGAAGGCAGGGCAATTGGGGCTAAGAGACTTGCCCAAGGTAACATGGCTAGTAAGTGTTAAGTGTCTGAAGGTGGATTTTAACTCAGGTCCTCCTGACTCTAGGGCCATTGCTCTATTCACTGCACCACCTAGCTGCCTAGACCTTGAGGTCTTATCAACTCTAAATCTATGATCCTGTGTTGGGGAGGATGGTTATAGGATGGAAAGGGTGTTGAAGTACTATTAGCAGAGAGTTGCAGAACTATGTAGTCTGAACTCTCCAACTATTGCCTTGGAGCTGAAACTTTGCTCAATAAATGTTGGTTAATTGGATTGATTAATTGATATACAGAAAGGTGGTGTCTGGCTAATGAGTGTTCACTCATTCACTTCTAGTATAAGCTACTTGGGGTTAACATGAACACTTATTCAAGTCTTGTTGTAACTCATAGTTTCTTTTATTATGAACTTAAATATTGAATATAAACATTGAAATCAATAAAAATAAAAGATTATATGTGAAATTGAACTTCTGTTATGTGAAATTTATATATATATATATATATATACACATGTGTATATATATGCATATATATGTATATATAATTTAACACAATAGTAACAAAACTACTCTGCTTGCCTTTGTCACCTTTGAAAGTTCTCTTCTTTTCTGTGTATTTTTAAATGTTTTGCTGCTGATCTTCTCTTTTTTGGTATTACCAAAATTGTTCAATAACTCCCTGCCCAATGAAAGAAATGCTTTGCAACAAATAAGATAGGCAAAATAACCAAAACACTCAGCATTTTGACCATGTCTGAAAATGTGTATCTCATTGTGTATCTACATGCAATCATTCAGTCCGACACTTCTTTGCCAAGAAGTGAGAAGTATGCTTCTTATGTTGATTATTCATCGCATTAACCGAAGTTCTTAAGTCCTCCAGAGGTGTTTTCTTTTTTTTTTTTTTTGAATTTTATTATAGTTTATATCATTCATTACCACAAGATTTTGAGTTACATATTTTCTCCCCCTCTTTCACCCACCCACCACCCCAAAACAGCCATGCCAGTGTGTCCCCCCTCCCCCAGTCTATTCTCTCCTATGTCACTTTTCGGTAGGGCAGGATGGATCTCCCAACAGCAGTGCCTGTGTATCTCAAGTTCCAGTTGGGTGTAGTCAATAATAATAATAATAATTGCATAGATAGATAGATAGGTAGATACACATTCATAACATTTGATTATGGAATTCCAGATTTGAGATTCTTTCTCCTCCTCCCTCACCTCCCATCCCCACTAGAAGGACAAGCAATCAAATGCAGGCTGAAC
>CM053587.1:99548056-99566037 GCA_028646515.1 Pseudochirops corinnae
CACCAACAGTTTGATGACTTTGTGATAGAGGGAAGAGGGCCTTGCCAGCATTTGGAAAAATAGGTCTAGGATACAGTGAAAAGATCAGGCTAGGAACACAGATCTAGAGGGCAACTAGAGCATTATAAAAGCAGCATTCACTGGATTCAGAGTCAGAAGATGTGTTCAAAATGAGATTTGGTGTTTCTTAGGAAAGTTAATTTATTTTTCTGAAACTCTGTTCAGTTTCCCGGTCTATAAAATGGTGATAATAATACCAGTAGCATGCACTTTACAGGATCAAATTAGGCAATAATGAGATCTATAGCAATTCATATAAAAATATACACCCATATATGTCTGTCTGTATATAGAAAGAAGTAGGCTATTCTATCACACACACACATATAATTATAAACACTAGAGGTGCCAAGCACATGGCCCACGGGCCACATATACTCAAGTATGGCCTGAATGAAATATAATTGAGAAATATTTAACAAAATAAATAAAATATGATAAACACAAATAATGTTAATACGTGGTTTTTAAGGCCCAAAGGGATGCTGATGTATGGTTTAGTGATGCCTGTTTCCATTTGAGTTTGACACCATTGATGTATTCATATATGTATCTATATATACATAGATGCACATACATAAATCTATGTATATTTGTGTATATATCCATATCTATAGCAACAATAAGGATTGAACCTCTCTATGATTTCAGTGGCAGAGTGAACCCTGGGTGAAAAAACTCCTCCTTCAAGGCAGATCAGTACCTCTGCAACCGAGAAGCAAGTGACTTGTCATAGGTCATAGAGCCAGTATGTGTTAGGGGCAGCACATGAACTCCTGTCTTCCTGAGTTTGGAAGCAGCTCTCTATTCATGATGTTCTATACAGACAGACAGAGGGATGGACAGATGGACAGAGAGCCAGAAAGACTGAAAGACAGACAGACTGATAGACAGATAGATAGACAGACATAACAATATACAGAGAGACAGAAATAGATAGACAGACAGATAGAAAGATAAATGACAGCTATTTGATAGATTGATGGATAGATGACAGGTAAATGCTAGACAGCTAGGTGACAGATAGATAGTCATATATATTAAAGTTTATCATGCAGGACATGTATGAGTGAACAAAGGAGGGAATAAACAATGGGAAAAAATTCAATTGCTTCACTAGTACTATGAAACTTAGACATATATGGAGAAGTTTTCCTTCATATTGAGTAGTCTCTCCTAAGAGGAGAATATGGATAAGAATAGCGTAAGATGAGAAAGTAAGGATGGATTTGATCTGCACAAGTAAAGAGGGTATCTGTACCAATGAGGGTCACTCAAATATTAAAATTTATATTTTATATTATATTACATTATACATCATATTACATTATACATCATATAATATATTATAGTATAATTTACCTCACAATACTTGATAATATATCAACCAAAAAGTACCATATAAATATATTTTATCTTCCACTTTTTAGGTGATAAAATTGGTAATAGTTAAATAACAACAATTAAAGCCATAAGGAAAGAGTGATTATACAAAAATCAAGGGCAAAGTGTAAGTCAGAATTCCTGTAGAGGGCAGGAAAAAGAAACAGAGGAGGAATCGTATGAGGGTTAGGAGGAAAACCAAGAATACACATTGTCATGAAAGCGAAGCAAGAGCAAATGATAACAAATCTAGGTTAAGGACAGAGTCCATGCAAGGAAGAGACAATATCTTTTCATTTATAATGTGGTCATGATATTTTAATGAATTTCATCTAATCCCAGAAATATTCATTTGTCACAGAACACTCAAGCGATAACTCTAACATAGAAATGAATCTTGTGCCAGATTCTCCATGAGAGCTTGGTTAAAAAACAAAAACAAAAACTTTCAACATATTCTGCTGCCACCCCACTTGCTCATCTTTAAATACTACTTGAAGTGAAATTCACTACTCCAGATTTCTACTAGCTTCAACTCACTCTTCTCTCCCAAATGATTACAAGAATTTTGTTCCATTCAAGTTATGATTTGAAAGTTCACCGTTTCTGTCCTTTGGTCTTCACATCTGACCTGGGACTCCTCCTAGTGGTCACCACATCATCGACTGTATGTCTTGTTCCCTCCTTTCAATGACACAATAATACAATATGTGACCTTGTTTTTTTTTTCTTAAAGAACTGTTAGCTAGAGTAGAGCAGTGTTCCCCTCCCCTTTTTTTCTCACTGTATCTGAGGACTCCTTTTTACTGTCAAAGAATTTCGTAGACATCACAAAATATTAAGAATTTCTGTTGACTGAGAACATGCATGACAAAAAGTCACCATAAATTCAGTAGTATTCTTAAAAGAATGTGTCTTATTAATCACAATAAATCCATTTGAAAAAAATAGCCACATATATGTCTGAGAAATACTATTCATTGAGCGAAAAGATGCTATAGGGACCAGACCTCTGATTTCATTGACAGAGGGAACGCTAGGTGTAGAAACTGCTTTTATCAATGGCTGTCTGCCTCTTCTCTGCAACTTAACCCTAGAGAGATGCCCTTAGAGACCTCTGAGATTATGTGGGGTCAACACATATGGGTTGAGTCAGGGTCAGAGGCAGGACCTGAATGCCAGCGTTTCTGGTTTTAAGGCAGGCTCTCCATTCATTATGTTATACAGTCTCTCATGGCTCCTTAAATTATGCTACTTATTTCTTGGAAACTAAAGATCAAAATGGCAATATTTAATACACATGCACATTTCTAGACTCACTATCATAAATGCAGCCCTAAAGCCCACTGGTTTAGAAGATAGTTCTGCATGCTCCTTACTTATTTTTATCTTCTTGCCTTTAACTTTCACACTCATCTCCTTACTGGGAAAAATCTTCTTTTCTTCTACTTGTCCAGAGCCTATCCTTCAAAGCCTAGATCACACTAGATTTTCTCCATGAATCCCTGGAATGTGTACCAAAATTATTATGAAATAGTTTTCTAGTTGTCTTCATGGGCTAGTTTTGTTTTCCAAAATTGTCAGCCTGTAGGAGTCAGGGACCATGTAATATTTCCTTTTTCTCTCCTTTTGAACATACTTGCTGAATGATTAGTAGAAAGAGATTATGCAGATGGATTAGTACAAATCCATCCCCATTATAGATCTATGAATGAATCTCATAGAAAGGAAGGAAGGTGGGATGGTACAATGGAGAGAATACTGATTCTGCAATCAGAGGTCTTAGACTCAAATTTCATTTCTAATCCTGACTATTTACTGACCTTGGATAAGTCATTTAACCTTAATGGGTCTCAATGGATCTGGTCATGAAAGACCCTCCACCTTGTGTCAACCTGTAAAATAGAGGCAGCCATACCAACTCACTTTGCTTTGAAGAACAGGGAGTCATTATTTTATCCAATAAAATGCTAAACCACTTTGCCCTACTGGCTGTTCTATGACTGTGCCTTAAGGACAACCGGGCCTTAATATTTGCTCTGAAGCTACACCTGCTCCTCTCAAGGATTCCAAGGTTTTGTTTTCCACCTTGCGCTGAACCATAGACTACTTGTGTCTGACCTGTGGTAGAGTATTCCAAGCTCGTATTGGTCTGATCAGCCACCCTTGGATACTTTGAAACTTGACTCTAGCATAGTGATGTCACTTTGGTCCTCTTTGACAACGAAGGACAACATTCAACCAGCTAGCATTGAACCATGGGATCCCTGAACCTTGCCATCTACCCTGTAGCTAGACCCTCTAAAGCACATTCTCTTTGCCATTTAGAACACGGACTCCTTGAAAGAAAGGGCCGCATTTGACTTTACTTTTTACCTCCAGAGGTTAACACAGTGCCTGGTCCACAGTGAGGGCTTAATAAATGCTTGCGGCTTGACTATTTGCTGGGTGTGTGTTGTTTTTTCCAATGTAGATGGAAACTCCTTCGAAGCAAAGGCTATTTGTATTCCCAGGGTTTAGTGCAGGGCTCAGTGCAATATAAACATTTAATAAATACTTCTTAAAGTAATTCATTTACCTATAAAATTAGAGGATTGGACTAGATGGCTTCTGAGGTCTTTCTGGTTCTATATCTATGATTCTGTTCTTTATAGCAAAATACAGTGTCTAAAATTCTTCATAAATCATTTAAAGGAAAGCTTTTGTGTTTGTAAATAGACATGACAAATGTGCCATAACACCCAGCTCCTATTCTGTTTCTGCCCATTTGGAGATAAACGATGTAGAAGTAGCAATGACATAGCATTGCCAAAGAAGGCTAGATCTGGATTAAGGAGGAAGGGACTGAATACTACATCAGACATTTACTAGCTGGGTGACCATAACTAAGTCACTTAACTATTGGGAGGCTCATTTATTGTCTGAGTTATTATCTATCTCCTGGGCTTATTTTTTTTTTTCTTTAATTAATTAATTTATTTTTAGTTTTCAACATTTACTTCCACAAGATTTTGAGCTCTAAATTTTTTCCCAGTCTCTCCCCTTCCCCTACCCCAAAAGTATGCATTCTAATTACCCCTTTCCCCAATCTGCCCTCCCTTCTATCACACTGCGGTTATCCTCTTCCCCCTTACTTTCCTGCAGGGCAAGATAGATTACTATACCTCATTGCCCATATATCTTATTTCCCAGTTGCACATAAACACAATTTTTAACATTCTTTTTTAAAACTTTGAGTTAAATATTCTCTCCCTTCCTCCCTCCCCACCCACCCTCACTGAGAAGGCAAGTAATTTGACATAGGTTATACCTGTGTAGTCATGCAGAACACTTCCATAACAGTTGATGGGCTTCTTTTAAGAAAAAATACTTTGTAAGCCTTAAACTGCAAAGTAAATTATGTCATACTATTAAGTAATAAATTGTTACTACTGATTATACATTACATAATAAAGCTGATCTAAGGCAAAACCGTGAAGGAAGTTTGCTTCTTCATTCCCCAACCCATCATTCTTCACTCTTTTCCCATTCCTTTAACCTCTTTCCCCATTTTAGCAGCTAAGTCTCCTCCCCTTCCTCTCTTCCTAGCCCTTTCTTCACTTAACAAAGCACTGGCAGATCTGACTTTGGTCATTTGTAAATATTAATGGATAAATTTACCTTAGTGTAAGCAAGTTTTAGTTATCTCTGATAGTATTTTCATTGTAAGCCTTCCACAGCTAATTACAAAATAAGAGGCTTCCCTTTTATCAGTGGAATTTTAGGGCATTAGCAAGCTGGTAGAAGATTAGGGGAGTGGGGTTTGCAGCAGGTAGATAATCACTGCAACAAAATCTTTACAGACCCTAGAGCACTATATAAATATTAGCATTTCCCCCATTACGATCCTTCTCTTAAGGATGGCCAAAGAAGGTAAACGTAATTTTAAGTGGGAAGAGGAATGACAAGGCAGTGCTTACAAGGTGATACTAGGGGTAGTCAATGATAGCGGGTCCCCCCCTGCCATCCTGATCCCAGAGATGCTCCCTGGTTCTCCTGGAAAGGATAGGTGAGGACTGTTTCCTATAGTCCATAGGGACCCATTTCTGAGACATGCTGAGGACAAAGGGTCTATGACTTTTGGTGCCAACTTCTTCTGAGATAATACTTGGAGATAACCTCTATCACAGCACAAGTTCTCTTGTTTTAAGCACAGGGAAATTCCCTTCCCCATCCCCATTAAGACTAACCTTTTTATTCATTTATTTTTTGTTCTCCCTCTGTCCTGGTGCTTCATTATGCATATTTGAAATTTTCTACAAACTTGATGTTATTTTAATTGGTATTTAATGATCTTTTCATGTATTTCCCCTATTGTATTTTCCTATGTCTCCTGTGTTACTTGTATTTTTGGTAACAGTTTTTGACAAATAAGTCACTGGAACAGATTTGAGAGTAAGGGAGCCACAAACCTCCCTCACAACATATCTTATTAATAGTAGGTCCAGGAGCCTCATTTTATGGCTTGAGTAGCATAATTGCTCAATTACTTTTAAAGCAGCGACAAAATTATAGTTCCTAGCTAATTTGTGGGGAAAGGTAGGTGGCATAGTGGATAGAGCACCTGGCCTAAAGTCAGGAAGACTCATCTTCCTGAGTTCAAATCTGGCCTTACATACGTCCTAGCTGTGTGACCCTGGGCAAGTCACTTAATCCTATTTGCTTCTACTTCCTCAAGTGCAAAATTAACCAGAGAAGGAAGTGGCAAACCAGTCCAGTATCGTTGCCAAGAAAACCCCAAATGGAGTCACAAAGAATCTTTGCCAAGAAACTCCCAGAGGGGGTCACAAAGAATCAGGCACAACCGAAATAACTGAACAACAAAAACTGAAATAACTCATACAAATGACTAAGACAAATCACCCCATAAAATTTACCCATTTCAATCTAATGCCACCACCTCACAAGAGCTGCCACTAAACATGAGTCATTGAAAAATTTCACTCCTTTTTCATTTTATCAATCAGCTACCAATGAATGGAAATAGTCACATGGCCCAGAGTGGGGGGAAATGACCCACAGAAAAGATCACAAAGAACTCATCAACTGTATCATCCAATGATTCCACTAAGTCAGTACCATGTGTTACAGTCACATAAATTGATTCAATTACTTGTTCAAAACAAATATTACCATTTAGCTAGAATCACCTTGGTAGAATCTACAGCACTCAGTTGAATGGGATTCTGTTTATACATAATTATTTAACCATACATGCTTCGCTGCCATGAGTTAAAATTTAACTAGAGCTTACCCAATGTAGCTAGAAATGCTGATTAGCAGAAAAAAGATCAGAAAAATTTAGCACTGGATTGAGAGAGTGGCATTCACTTTTGAACAAACAGATAGGCACTTTAATGAGGGAGAAAATATGGACTTAATGTAACCATAGTCACATCAGTTCCTACAAAAGAGAAATCACATTTACTGACGTACTGATATATGCCGCCAAAACACCAGCCAGGGAGAACAAAGACTGTCAGAACAAGATTTTGCTACCCAGCCAAGACAACCCAGTGTTTGGACTCAAACTGCAATGTGACATTCTCAAGGGGAAAATGAGTTTTTGTTTCTGAAGCCAGATCTTTAAGTGATTTTTACTGATGTCAGTTTTTCTAGGACTCAGGGGTTTCCCTTGACAAGCATCAGGAATCTCCAGCAGGTTGTCATGCTGTCTTCAAACACACAAGCTTTCATAAATCAATAATGAAAAATTTCCATCATTTGAATAAAAAACCTCTAGGCTCTTCTACAACATAATTTCACAATATATTGGAGAAAGGGTCCAAATGCATTTGTGTTATCTTACTGCCCAAAAAATTTTGAGGGAATCTTCAGTCCAAGTTAGACTGAGATAAATTTTCATTAGAATCAGCTTTAGGCTCTACAAAGAGAGGCATGAAAGTGAGATGGAAGGTCCAAGACAAAACAAATTGTCTTAGAGGAGCTAACATTCTCCCAGGGGGTGAAGGAAGAGTTTTTCACGCATGTATATATGTGTGCATGTGCATGTATGTATGTGAGGAAGAAGGAGATGACACCACAGAAGGTGACATGTAAGGAATGCTAGGGATTTGAAAAAGTAATTGAGCCTGGAGAAAACTGAAGCTGTAGCTGCTGGTATCCTTAAAACATGGCAGACCACCCTGCCTATCACATTAGCCACTGGCTAACGCATGGACATGTCAGATTTAAGTTGTGCTAATGTAATAGTTTTTTTAAAGTCTGACCACACAGTTATCATGACATAGTGACCTAATGAGACCTTTTTTTCATCAAAATATAAACATTACCTCACTGTGGGAGGCTGGGCAATTTACAGACTCCTTATCAGTGAAATGGTGCTAGACTAAATGAACTCTACAGGTCCATGATGCCAGTAATATTCTTGAGTGGTACTGCATCACAGGATAGTGGAAAGAGGACTAGATCTGGAGATACAGGATATGGATTCAAATTCCACATCTGTCACTGATGACCTGGGTGACTTTGGATATATTCCTTAATCTCCCTGGGTCTCAGTTTCTTTGTCTATAAGATAAGCTAGTTGAATGAGATCACTTCAGAGACCTCTTCCATATTTAGAGTTATGATTTCATGATTAAAAGAAAAAATCAGGTAGGTGTATGCTGTATAGAAAGTTGGATTCTTATAAAATGAGATACGCAAACCTCAGAACCCAATTATAACTTGGCTTATAACAATCATTTTTCTTGGACAAATTCAAGCTTTTGACCTTCTATGAAAAACCATCTCTCCCCACGCTAGTCCACTCTCCACCTTGCTGTCAAAGTGATCTTCCTGAAGAAGACTTTTAACCACGTCACCAGGGTCCTCAATAAATGCCGGTGGTGTTAATGGGATGAACTGCAGGATCAAATAGAAAATCCTCTGTAGGGTATTCAAAGTCCTTTATAACCTGTTCCCCTCCCTATCTATCCAATCTTCTTATATCTTAAAACCCTTCTCCCACCCCCAGAATGAGAGCCAATGACACTGATTTCTTTGTTTCTCAGACAAGACATTCTATCTCGTGACATTATCACTGACTGTTGCTATGCCTACAGTGCTGTCCTCCCTCATCTCCTCCTCCTAGATTCCCAGACTTCCATCTAGTCCCAATTAAAACCCTTCCTTTCCCAGAAAGGCTTTCTCAGTCTCCTTAATCTGAATGCTTTCCCTCTATCAGTTAGTTCCACTTTATCCTTGTTTATACATAGTTGCTGGCATGTTGTCTTTCTCTATTAGAATGAGCTCCTTGAGGTCAGGGACTACTACTGTTGCTGTTTTTTTTAATTGTTCTTTGTATCCCCAACACTTAGCATAGTCCTTGGTATACAGTAGGCACTTAATAATTTTTGGTTGACTGACTAAATATATGATGTAGTCTGAAGCATTAAAAACTGACTTCTATTGAATTTTACTAACTATTTCCATTTTATTTCATATTTAATGATCTATATGGGCTTCAGGGCCATAGGGTATTCCTAGTAGTGTTTCAAGTCTTACAACTTTTCAAACTGCATATTCAATATTAATATATTAGATTATACAAAATTTATAGAATGCTTACAGAGCAGCAAGGCCTTGGTTAAGAATATTAGAATCACAGATAGGAAAGCAAAGGTAAATTCAGTTATTCAATTTCCATGAGCACTTTGGGGTTGTCGTTTCAGTGACATCCCAGACCAAAAGGCACATACTGGTGAAAACCTAGGGTTTATACATGGTCAGGAATCATTTCCTATAAAGATCATTCCTAAGACTCCATGGTGATTACAGGTGAAAAAAGAGATTGAATTAAGTTTCAAGTGCTGTTTCATATTAGATACCTGGGGGGAGCAACAGATACTGTCCCAGTCCCTTGCACAAAGCAAAAAGTCAATAAATACTTGTTAATAGATAAGTTACTGTTAAATGTACTTAGTTGTACTGAGATTGTTTCATGGGGACTAATTTTAAAGCAAAAGAATAAAGCAGAAGAGATTTTCATATTCCCTTTCAAGGTCTTGGCTTCCAGAAACTCTTAAATCTTACATATCCTTAAAAATACCCTTAAAAAAGACAAAATGCCTATCTATCCTTCAAAGCTAGATTATAATAAAAGGGAAGGGCTTTCCTTTTTAATTTACTGAACCTCAAAGAGTATTTCTGATTTTCATCGCCTTCTTATAACTATGACTACTAATTTCTTAAGTTATCTCCTCTTTGTGAGTCCACTAATGAACATTCAATAGTATAGCACAATGGAAAGAATGTTCAATCTAAAGCCTGAAGACTTGGCTTTGAAATGTGCCTTGGTCACTTATTAGATGTGATACCATGGGCAAATCACTTCACCTCTGGGCCCCAGCTTCTTCATCTGCAAAATAGGAGGGCTGGACTAGGTAGCCTCTGAGGCCCCTCCACTCTAAATCTGTGATCCCAAGCACTACCAAGCCATGTGCCACATAAAAATGAAAGATTCAAATAATAGAGGAAATACTATGGAAGAATATCTATTTAACTCTACAGCATATCTACTTTAGGCCATACATACAACACAGAAAAAATCCAGCCTGCAGAGCCAAAGAATTAGAGATACATAATGAAAACACCCTCAAAAGCTTTGGCTAATCATAGATTTCTAAGCTCTGAGTTGCAGGTCCCAGCAACCACAGCTATATTATCATGAAATGCTGAATGAATTATAATCAGATTACACAAAAAGTGATCATGTACAACACTAGCAAACAATATTAAATACATTACATGTTCGATTCCTTCGCATGTTCCCCCACCCACCCACAAAGGCATTTGAAATCAAATCTTATTTATTTCTACAACCATTTTGGTCCTTCTGCATGCTGACATGTTATTCCTAACCCTTCTCTGAGAAAGGAACAAAAGCAGCATCTGAGAATCTGATTCAGGAAGCATGAGCTGATGGGCACAGGAGATTTTCAAAAGGCCACATGTGGTCAGGACTTGGTTTTAGATCCCAAAGCAGTGAGCTCTAAGGGCCTCGGCTTCAATGCCACATTTGTAAGGGGGAAGTATCACGGGCTGATTTCCTCAGAGTTGACATCCACTCAGTCACTGTCAAAGAACAACCAAGTCACATTACATGAACATCTGTGACTATTCCCTTATCTATAACTTAGGGATAATATGTCTTTCATTATCTAACAAAGCTGTTTTGAGGAAAGCATCCTGTATAAAATGGGGAGCACTATAGAAATGTGAGTTATTATTATTTTTCTTAAGAGCCTGTGGACAAATAAAAGACAACATTCCTGGCCCCCTCCTGCTACCAGTTCTAACTGACCTAAGAGAGACAATGATAATGATAAGAACTTGTTGACTATTGTAGAAAGTGTATGTTTGAGATTGATGTGCACCAACTCCTCCATTACCATGGTAGTAATGGTAGTAACTCCATTACCATTACCCACTGGGGAAAAGTCCTAAGGAAGAGCAAGTTGCGCTCTGCCCAGCAATACAAGACCCAGGCCTCCACCATCACTGGTAAGTTGACAATAAAGCTCTCTGAACTCTTCAAAGAGAAGGAAATATGTAAGATAGTAACATTATTTTGGTGTTTTCTCATTATTTTGTCTTTAGTGGTCTAGGAACATATTAAACTGAATTGTGCAATAAGTTGTGAATCACAAGCAGACTATGGCTAACAACGAATTAGAATATGACTTTTAAGATTTTCTACATGACACAAAAATATATACACTTTGACCAAATGTGCAGAAACTGGTCTGTCGGTAAACAGGCCAGATATAGTCATACTGGCAGGCAGAATGAACAAAATGCAAACAAGATAAAGACGTAAAAGATGACCAAAAAAAGTTTTTTGAATTGGAAATGTATTTCAGAAGTAATTCAGTTAAAAGTTACTCAATGGAACAAAAACAATTTTATAGGACTAATTTTCTTAAACTAAAAGCTTCCCCCCACCTATCCAATAGTTAAATAAAGAAGTTTTAAAATTAATGCATAAATGGATCATTCAAAATGACAACATCTATCCAAAAACATTTAAGCTAACTTTTGCTAGATTTCTATTGGCCTGCTAACTATCACTTACATATATGATGAAGGAATTCTCTCTCCAGGGTCTAGGCATGAAGAAATAATCCCAAATTAGGACCTGTTCGGGTTTTTGAGATATTTGTTAACATTCAGTCATTTTGGAATTGTGTCCGATTCTTGGTGATCCCACTTGGGGTTTTCTTGGTAAAGATACTGGAGTAGTTTGCCATTTCCTTCTCCAACTCACTGTACAGACAAAACTGAGGCAAACCAAGTTAAGTGATTTGCCCAGGGTCACAAAGCTAGTAAGTGTCTGAGGACAGATTTGAATTCAAGAAGATGAATGTTCCCGACACCCCACCCAGTGCCTTATCCATGGCACTGCCTTGCTGCTTTTCAAGATGTACCTGTACACAAAGACCCATGGGATACAATGTCTTGTGGAACTTGTTAGAAGTGATTAAATCTACAAAGCCGATGGAATTTTAATTCCTGACTGACTGGTGCTTCATATATTTATCAGCCTCAATCATTGAAGAAGTCTGAATTTGTAGAAATAAAAGGGAATTCCATCTCGTCTTACAAACTTGGCCGCGCTTCTCAAAATCTGGAGAGCTACAGAGCCCTTATATGGACTAACAAACTACTTACTTCCACTAACCTTAATTGAGGTAAACTTTGGGTAAGTCACCATAAACTTTTCTGCTTAAGTTCTATCTATCTTTCAAGGTCCACATTAACTCCCAATTCTTCTAGAAAGCCATCTGGGACCATGCGTCCTTCCTTTTTGAAAGTTTCAATTGGTTTATTGTTTACACAATAGGTAAACTTTCATCATTGTCATTGTCATAGTTATTTAAATGGTAGTAACAGGTTTGCAAAAGCACTTGACAAATATCACTTAATTTTATCTTCATAACAACCCTGGGAGGTAGGTATTCTTATGATTTCCACTTTACAAATGAGGAAACTGAGGGAGATATAAAGCTGCGACTTGCCCAGGTACAACCAGCTAAAAAATATCCAAGGCTGGATTTGAACTCAGGTCTTCTGACTCAAGGTCTAACACTGTCTGTGTAAAGGGTAGAGTGCAGGCTTGGAATTGGGAAGATACAAGTTATTTAACTTCTGTCTACCTCAGTTTTCTCATCTGTAAAATGGAAATAATAGCATCAACCTTGTATTAAAAAATTGTTGCGAGGATCAAATATAATAAGGTATGTAAATTGTTTTGTAAATCTTAAAAGATTACCAATGTTATTATTAATTATATGCTGCATTATTCTACTAATGCTTTACATGTGAATTAATTTTGTTCTTAAGCATAATAAGAACAAGAGATGTTTATTTTTGAAAGTCTCAAAAGTGTAATATTGGGCATTGAACAAGGAGATACTGGATAAATATATAGTAATTTAGATCACAGACCCTTGATCTCTAGGGTCTTTTGTTAGCCCTTTATGCCATGCAAAAAAAAAAAAAAATTCTAATAGCCTAAAACTCTTACTTGTAAATCCAGGTCATATCTTTAGAAAATTTGAGAAATGGAATGAGCATCAGTGATGTTTATCTGTTAACTGTCAAGTGCCATTTCAAGAAGAGTCATTCCTGGCACAATATTAATGAGTTACTGCAATCTCACCAGTCCTGTGTAAGATCACAGATGGGTTCATGTATCTGGAGCTGGAAAAGACCTCAGAGGCCATCTGGTCCAATCCATTCTTTTTACAGATGAGCAAACTGAGACTCAAGACAGTTAAGTAATTGACCTAAAGTTGAACAGATGTTATGGGTCAGAGAGTAAATTTGAACCCAGGCCCTCTGACTCCATAGCCAGCTCTCTTCCTACTGTTCCACAGCGCATCAACCAAAAGTTGAAAGAGCAGTGCGTCCCGTCTTAAATGCAAGGTTCATGTGACCTTTCTGATAAACAGAAAACAACACTCAGCTAACTGAAAAGAGTTAAGTGTATCCTAAAGAGAAGGAATCAGACGACTGAGCTATGTTCTTCTCCCATGCAAAAAGGAAAGAGAAAAAGCTGTTGCAGGGCCAAAACAAGAAAAGGAATGCCACTCTCACTTCAGGATATCCCCATCATGTTTTACTAATGAGAAATGGTCCTAATGCAGCATGAAAAGCACATAAAAGCCCAAGGATCGTTTATTGATACCGGGCTCTTTTCCTTTCCACATATTACCACTAACACAACAGATCCAGCTTCTTCTTTCTCCCATCATTCACTGTCACATTCAATGATCATCTGTGACTCTATGGAAAGGTCAACTTTTTAACTTTATTTTGGAAATGATGTTCTAAGGACAGTAAGTCTGAGCACTGATCTTGAAACATTTTACAAATATTGGCTAATTATTTCTTTCAGCCCCTAGATAAGGCAGATACTGTTTACTTCATGTTGCCAGTGGTGAAGTAATTTTCTACACTATGTTTATATATATATATATAGATAGATAGATAGGTAGATATCTATATATATTTTTTTTTCCAAAGCATTTTTACCAAAGCATTCACATGCTTCCTATTATCATTTCCGCCTTATACTTTCAAAGAACATTACAATTCTATTATTCTTTCTACCGGGTCAGCTTTATTAGTCACATCCCCTGCTTACAAGAGGAAACAAGTTTGAAAAAAATGTGAAATAACTTATGCTAAATCACAAAGCAATGCAACAAAAAATACTGCAGGGAATCTAGATCTTCATTCATCTCTCTCTCTCTCACTGGCAGAAAAGAGAAGTCCTCTGATTGGCATAAAACCTAAGGCATCTTAAAGAACAAAGCAGATCCATCAAGGCACTATGGAAGCACTTCCACACTGCATTTTAAAGTGAACATATGAAGACTTAATGAGTTATTAACATGTGCAGGACATGTTAACATGTCCATCCAACTTAGAAGAGGATCAGACAACTATAAAACAGTTTCTTAGAGGGGCATGAGACTAATATACTTATGATAAAGAAAAGCCACATTGGAATAGTTTTTCAAGGTGTGTGTGTGTGTGTGTGTGTGCACACTCTTGCATGCAAGAAACAGAGAAAGACAGAGTTTTCTTGACTAAATTTGCTTCTCTTCTCATTGAACTACTCAAGTATTCTAGATTTTATATTTTAAAAAATAAAAGCGATGATTTAGGGATCTCACTACTGCCATATACTCCAATAAGTACAAAGACAGAAACAAAAGACTAATATATTCATAGCAACAGTCTCTGTAGCGTAGCAAAAACAGTAACAAAGCACCCTGAGGCTAAGACATGAGGCAGCACATACCAAGTAGGTAAAACCACTGTTACTATTTCTTCTCAAATGCTGGTCCAGATAGTCCAGAACTCTGAACACAAAAAGTCTGGGAACAGTAGTGGCTTCTGGCCCAAAGCTCTGCTTCCAGTCCAGCCATCACAGAGGAGACCAAAACACCACGGAGAAGGGCCATGGCACTCATGCCTCTACTAATGCCAAAAACCAACCGAATAGCACCAACAGGCAGGAAAACCCAAGATCCTGGATCACAGTAATGTCTTCCTTACAGCCTGGCCCCCAAACCTAATATAGAAGCAACCCATTTGCAGATATGACCTGTTAATTGCCTCTATAGACATTAAAACCTCCACCTCCTCAGCAACCACATCTACTAAAGACCTGGAAAGAAAGTTGTCATTACCCAAGTCATTGGCATTGTCAAGTCAGAAGCAAATAGAGTTATACAAAAGGAAATGGTATTTTAAAAGCTGCATTACGAACTGTTTTGCAAACATGACCTAAGGACCATATGTACTTTCCATTTGACTTATAGCTGAAAACTCCTACCTACGTTCTCCTTCTGCAACATAATAAAATGTAATCTGCATTGGAGCAGGGATTATTTTTTCTTTTTTTTTTACCCCTAGCACTTAGCACAGTGTTTAGCTCATAGACAGTGCTGCTTTTTCATTCATTCATCCATCCATCTTTCTGGTTATCCATAAAATTTATTTCAAACAATAATACAAGAAATAATACAGAATACAAAAACCAAAGCAACGACTCTTCCCTCAGCTCCTCCACCTGCCACCCTACCTCCATGTGTAGTAAGCATCTACTATGTATAAGGCATTATGGTAGGTACTACAAAGGGGCAGGAATACAATATGACATTTCCTGTCCTTTCAGGGTTTAAAAATCTATGAAAAGAGATACAGCATTTTACCAATTAAATGATGGTTGGTAGTTGTCCTTCATTCTTGAAGAGGACCAATACAACATCACCATGCTAAAGTCAAGTTTCAATGTGTCCGAGTGTGGCTGATCAGACCAATACGAGCTCAGAATAATCTACCATACAGACAATGATAGAAGTTCAAAGGAGATATGTGGATAAAGTATTTCAGGAAAATCTAAGGAGGCAGGCAAGCATTTTCACCTGAGGGTGAACAGAGGAGACAGGAATCAGAAAAGGCTTCATGTTGGAGGAGGCACCTGAGTTTAGTCTTACAACAAGGCAGGAATGAGGAGGCATTTTAGGCATGAAAGAACAGCCTAAAAAATACAAAAGTCAATGTCAATATGTAGATAAATGTTTAACAATCCTCTCTCTGGGAAAAAAAAAGGATGCATCATGAACTTTTAAATTTCATTGCATTATTAATATTTTCTCCATCACTTTTTAAAGTATAGACGATCAACAAATCAAATTCTAATTTGTAGCTTTTAACCACTTCTAAGGTCTAAATGGTAACAATGAAAATTTAATCATCAGTAAGGTAGATGCAGCACATGCCTGGGAACAGGTAAACCAGCTGGAAGTAAGAGAAAATCATTTGGTATCTAGAGAACAAAATCTCAGGAATCAGAGGACTTAAGTTCAAATTATGTCTTTGATGCTCCCTTCCTGTGTGGTTTTACATTCCTCCCTTTGTATATAGAAGGAGGGGTCTCAGATATCTTCCAACTCTAGACCTAGGATTCTATTATTCTATGTGCATACATGGACAAGTCTCAATCTCTCTAAGCTTCTGTTTCCCCACTGGCAAAACGGAGGTAAAAATACTTGCAGTTATAAGGACCAAATAAAATATTGCAGGTAAAATTGTGTGTATCAGGGTCATTGTGAAAACTAAATATAAAAATGAATGCAAAGCACTTTAATTATCCAAAAGCATGATAGAAATTATAACTATTAATAACAAAAAGTACATGAAGGGGAGTAATGTGAATTATAGTGAGAAAGGTTGGTTGGAAACAGATTGTGGAAGCTGTTAAATGTCAAGCTAAAGCATTTATATTTTATTCTATTCACAACAGGAAACCACTCAAGGTTTTCAGCTGGGGAGTGACATGGCCCTGAGAGAAAGATTATTTTGGGAACAGTGAGAAGGATGGAATGAAGAAGGATGCTCAAGGTAGGAGGCCCAGTTGGGAAGCTTTCACAAATGTCCTAGTGAGGGGTGATAAACACTCAAACAAGAATACAAAGGGGAGAATAAGGATGGGAAAGATATTGGGGAGGCAAAATTAATAGGATTTTACAACTGACTAGATGTGGAATTGAAGGAGATGAACAAGTCAAAAATGATTCCAGGTTCTGAGTCTCAGACCAAGAAGATGGTGTCAAATGGAAACTCAGTATTAGAAATTTTTATTCCTTTGTATTTAAAGTTTATACCCTGACTACTTCCTAAAGAACTTGAAATGACTTTACTGATGAAAACATGGTGTTAAATAAGACTGTAAAATGCATTTTGAGAACTTTAAAAAAAAATTATCATATCTGGAAATGCTGTGTCTTGTCTTTCAAGATGCCACCCTCTTCTGTAACAAATGAATCCAAGTGGGCAAATTGGCCCAAGATAAAAACAAGTAGGATGATGTCTACAATATTATGCCCAAGTCGTCTCTCACCTCTCTGTAACAAGAATTATTTTATTATCTGTTTTCTGAAATCATTCATGATTTTACAATTACTAGGAGTTTTTTCCTTTTGGCTCTTTTAGTTTAGCTTATTTGAACTTGCACAAGTTAATACACGTCCCCC
The DNA here is from genome assembly GCA_028646515.1 of Pseudochirops corinnae. NCBI lineage: Eukaryota > Metazoa > Chordata > Mammalia > Diprotodontia > Pseudocheiridae > Pseudochirops > Pseudochirops corinnae. Next base: position 99,565,594 of record CM053587.1, read on the forward strand.
ATATTTCTTTTAGTTACCACACTATCATACAGTAATATTCTTCAGCATTCACAAATCACAACTTCGTTTTTAGTCACTGCCTTATTGATGAATACCCAATTTATTTGCAGTTTCTTGCTAGTCAGATGACTAGTACTTCTTAAGCACCTACTGTGTGCCTGTCATTATGCTGAGCACTCAGGATACCTGAGTATCCTGAAAGGCAGGAAAGAAAGGCAGCCAGAAAGAATGTTATCATGAACGTTTTGGTACATGTTGGACCTTTATTTCTGCATGTATGGTATTTCTGTGTCCTGAATTTATGTGCCAATGGGATTTCTGTGTCAAAAGGTATAAACGATCCAGTAGCTATTTTGGCTCGATTCCAGACTAACCTTCTGGTAATGGAACTGCTAAATGATCAAATTATTCTCGACATCAGCGTGCCTATTCTTTTTTTTTTTT
>CM053587.1:99571851-99621320 GCA_028646515.1 Pseudochirops corinnae
TATACTACGTGAAGGTCAAGGAATTACTAATTTCACAGAAATTGCTCTATATCTCATTTCTTTCCTCTGGGAATTTTTTAAGTCATCAGTGAATCACGAAGTGTATGTGGACAAGACCCGTGATTACATCAATGTAGGGAACTTTCTTTACAAAACCAGATGAGTCTGGGCTCTCTATAACTTATAATCTTATAGGAGTGAGATAACATTTAAGTGCTTTGTGAACTTTAAAGGGTTACAGAAATGCCAGCTGTTGTTGTTTTTGTTTATTATTGCTGCTGTTATTATAATTATTTTTTAAATTTTTATTGATAGGAGTCCATTGAGAAATTAAAGGATTTGACCAGAGTAACAAGGCCAATATGTAGGGGAAGAGCGAGTTGAACCTATGTTTTCCTGACTTCTAGCCCTCTCTCCACTATTCCACCCCGCATCATATTTATAGACTCCCTCTTGTTTGCTTTCTTAGAATCTTAATAGGACTAAATAAAATAATTGAATTTTTTGTTCTTTCTGGATATTGTCTTTTAATTCTGTTCTTTTTGTAGCAAAATGTCCTTGCCTTTACTGCCTCTTTTACACGTAGTGATGATTTTCTTTATTCCTCAGAAAAGAGGAACAAATTGGTTTTTTTCCCCCCTTGAAATTGTCTTTTATTTAATCCATAATTACTTTCTTTTTCTTTATATTACCAATTGATGAGGTTTAAGGATTGTTTTTTGCTTGGATACTTGGAGCCAGTATCCCTTCTTCCTTCTGAGGCACCAGTATTCAGAACTATTCAGCAAAACTTTAGAGAATCATAAAATACAAAAGTTGGAAGGGCCCTCAGAAGCAAGTCAGCTAGTCTATTTCACACCTGAGCCAAGAATCTCTTAACAAAAGATTGATTTGAAGACTAACAATAAGAGAGTACAATCTGAGGCTGTCCTTTCCCATTTTGGAGGTGTAATCTTTAAGAAGTATTTTCCTTATATTAAATTAGATTATATCTTCTTCTGCAACATTTACTTATGATTCCTAATTTTGTTAATGTGGGGTTGGGATGGGAGTGGGAGGAGGTGAAGGGGAAGCCAAAAAAATCTCATCCCTCTTCAACATGCCAGCCCCTTTCTTGTAGGGGATTGGGAAGACTTACCCAAGTCTTTTCTTTCCTGGGGTAAACATCTTCAGGTCCTTCAGCCAGTCCTTGAAAGGCCTGGTCTTCAGTTTTTCACAATTCTGGTTAACCTTTTCTGGGTGCTTTATCATATCGATGTCCTTCCTAAAATGTGCCATCAACCTCCACCCCAATCCCGGGACTCTATTTTGGAACTGGACAATGGTCTATCCATAGCAAAATTATCCTTTCCCACTCCTGGACCCTATCCTTATTTTACACATATACTTGTTTAACTTGGCTGTCCCCCTGATTGATGTAATTCATGCTCTTCTGCCTCTCTCCCTTTTGTGAGTCACCAGAGGTTTTTGTCTGCTGGTAGGAAGCAAGAGAAGGGAATGTGTTGTAGGAATTCATGCAAAGCAGTGGCAGGATCTCAGTAGCTCAACAAGTATTATCAAGCAAATTCTATTTGCTAGGTACTTGGGATATAAAGGCAAAACTTAAACAGTCCCTACCCCTTCTATTAGGGGACACAATATGCACATACTTAAATACATGCAAAATAAATAAAAGGATCTGGGGGGATGGTGGTAAGATGCAAACAACAGAGGAAGAAGATCAAGAAAGCCCTTTTATAGAAGTTGGCACTGAATTGTAAAGTAAACTATGAGTCATAAGCAGCTAGATGGCTCTGTGGATAGAGGGCTGGGCCTGGAGTCAGGAAGACTTGAGTTCAAATGTGGCCTCAGACAGTTACTAGCTATGTGACCCGGGTCAAGTCACTTGTAATGGTAATGGTAATTTGAAGATCTTCCCTGCCCCTTAATAAGCCTAAGAGAATTTGAAGGCCTTCACTGCTTTGAAAAGAAACTCTTCACCCTAATGGCTGAATGTAATCACATGGAGCCTGTGGTAAGAAGAGTTTGCTGAAGGATGGAACAGAGGCCACAGGAAGCTGGGAGTCAGAGCAAGCTAAGTGGTTGGGCGGAGAGGACGCTTCCATGGGAGACAGAAAGGCTTGTGAGTAAATATTGGTCTTGTGTTGGTTTGTGGGAAGGCTAAAGGATGGTGTGGCTCTCTGTGCTGTTGTGGCTTGTTAACTTCTCTGCTACTGTGATGGAATCGGCTTACTGGTTTTGAGATTTGGTTTTCTGGTGTCTGAGTAAGTATTTTGCTTCTGTCTTCTATATGGAGAGTCTGTTATATTTTGTGATCAACCACCATGCAGGTATATTTATTGTGACTATTGGTGCTATAAATATCACATTCATGTTACATTAGGTGATGAGGATGGGATCGCAAAATATCAGACCTCCAGTTGGAGGCAAAAGGGATTTAGAAGAAGAAATAGCTGTCCCAGGATGGGAGGATTTACCTTAAGCTTCCCTAGCAAGGGAGTGGTCTAAAAGTACAGTGCTCTGTGAAGACTGAGAACTGAGGTTACACTAGGGAGAACCTAGAGATTTAGAAACATGTTTGCAAAGAATACCAATAAAACCGGGGTCAGCTGCTTGGAAGACGGCTATACTAACCACTATATCTGGTTGCCTTAGTCCACTAGAGAAAGAAATGGCAAACCACTCCAGCATCTTTGCCAAGAAAACCTCATGGACAGTATTGGTGTGATATGGGCCGTGGCATTATGAAGCATCAGACACAACTGAACGACGATAGCAGCATGGGTTATAAGACATGGAATTTAAAAAGGAGTACTTTTCATAGAATGAAGAACAACATGGAAGAGGGAAGGAAGGAAGGAAAGAAGGAAGGAAAAGATAAATTAAGCACCTACTCTATGCTAGGTATTATGCTAAGCACATTACAAATATCATCTCATTTGATCTTCATAACAACCCTGGGATATCTGTGCTATTATTAATCCTATTTTACAATTGAGGGGTACAGAGGTTAAGTCACTTGCCCAGGATCACACAGCTAGTAAGTGTCTGAGGCCACATTTGAGCTCAAGTCTTCCTGATTCCAGGCAGGTGTTCTGTCTACTGCACTATGCAAAGACACAGAGAAGAGAAATGGATTTGTCTTGTTGAAGAACATGGGAAAAAAATCCACTTGGTTGCTGGGTCCATGATAGGGAGTAATACATAATAGGCTGAAAGGGTCGGGCAAAGTTACATTATGATAGGTGTGAAATACTAAAAAGGAGAGCTTGTATTTTCTCCTTGATCTAAGAAGGAACCATCAGAGTTTATTGAGTAGGTGATCAGCATGATAAGACCTTTACTTTAGGAGTATCACCATCATTCTTGTAGATCAGGTTCATAACCTCACATCCTTAGACTCTTCATCCTCACCCCACATATTCTGTCAGTTGCCAGATCATGACCCTTCCTCCGTATCAGCCACAAGGTTATAGAAATGCCAGGGTGAGAGGGCATCAATAACCCCAGCTGTGGGTACAGCCAACTTCTGAGTATCAGTAGATTCTGATTCATGCCTCTTAAATCATTGATTCTGGGTCCAGAGTTTCTGAGTATTCAGCTAATGAATGCCTGCGACATGTGTGTCAGATGTCAGTTTTGAATTGTGATTGCCCTGTCTAGGAACAGTTGTGTAAGATGAAAAGCAATGCTGTATCTTCCCTAGAATTCTTAGGTTTATAGTGACCTATATAATATCTAGGAACTGTAGGGGTGCGACTGAATGATAGCTGTTTCATGATGTGTTATTTTATTGCTCTTGTTTGATCCTATGCCAACAGTAAAATGGTTCTTTTTGTGGTTCTTCCTATGGGGAAGTCAACTCCCATATTTAGGGTTCTTAACCTGGGGTCTATGTACTATTTTTTTTTTAAATTTTGATAATTGCGTCCCAATATAATTAGTTTCCTTTGCAATCCTATGTGTTGTATTTTATTCATTTAAAAGCATTTTGAAAAGGAGTCCATGACACACACACAAAGGTTAAGAATCCCTATATTATGCGAAGATCATGTAACTAGGGCTTAGTGAAGTACATCAATGCTAAGAAGGAGAGGGAACTTGGGAGCTGATTTTATTAGGATAAATCCATAATGATCTGTACCTCCTGCACAGTGAATCTGTATCGATAGACAGAAAAGCTGGAAATTGGAGATAAAAACTCTTCTATACTCTGAAGACCATCGGGAATAAGTTACTTCTCTAGCCCTTCTGTTGGGGGTGGGGTGTAGGCCTAAGGAGGAGTCCTATAGTCATCAGAGGAAGGGTGGGACTGGCTTAGCATTTGATCTTTCTTGTTCTGCAGGACCAGGAAAATGGCTATCAGTGCTATTTGATGGTTAAACCCATATTGAAATTTAAGCCCAATGAGAGCCCCAAGTAGTAGTGGTGATTTGGTTTGTTTGTTTGGTTTTTGCAAGAACTGTTGTTTTGAACTACTTTCCCTATCCTTCATTTGTCAAATTGGTTTTCTGAACCCACAAGTAGAACCTTTATATGTTGACCCCTATTAAATTCTATCTGATCCTGTAATCTTATTTGACTGACCTTTCTTTCTAGCTTGTTTAGCTCTTTTTGGATCCTGATTTTGTCATCTACTATGTGAGCCACCTCTCCCAGCTTCATGTTGTCTGCAGATTTGACAAGGGTGTGTTCTCCCCTCACCAGCATTTGAAGCAACTCAAGTCAATTTGCTTGGTCTATTTCCTCCAACCCCAGATATATTAGTGCAAATCCAAATTATGGTGAAATAAATGCACTCAAATAACAATCATTTCAACATTGTCCTCATATATAAAACTCTCCTCACTTTTTCTAACCTAATTCTTTAGCTATGTTTTTGGTTTTTAGTCTAGTATTTTAGAACTAAAATTTTCTTGCCTTCTTGGGATACCCTCATTGCTAAAGTTATCCACTAATGTCTCATTGTGGTGTGGAAGTGACTTCGAATTTTTGAAGGTTTATATCAATGAAGCACAAACTCTGTAAGTTTCATTTGTTTTCAATACAGTTTCTTTAGTGGATTATTTATTTGTCTTCAAAAGATAAATCTAACTCAATTCAGAGAGTCTGATCAGAAGACTGGTCACCAGGTTATGAACTGGTTTCTTTGGCCATAGCAACTCATGAAGACTACTGAGGCAAGGAGGAGTTGTCACCTGTGTGAGGAAGAAAACCTAAAATAATTGGTTTTCTCCAAATGAGACATATTTGAATGTCTAGAGCATTTACAGGCCAACTGCAAATGTTTGTCATTGTTGTTTTTACCCAATTGTCAGTTTTTACACTGCGTTCAAAGCATCCCAAACCTTCATAGTTTCAGGAAAGTCTGAGATTTTCAGAAAGGAAGGTTGCAACTATAATGGACTTACAAGTCTGGACAACTGGAAAAGCCTGTTCATTCTCAGAGTTCCTGAAAAGATAGGAAAAAGCCAGTCAAGTACATATCAGAACTCTCTGGGGAACTTCTAGCAAAGGCATACCTAACGAGAGTCTTGCACCAACCAACTCTTCTAGAAATCCTCCAAAATACAAGCCATCTCTTATCTAGCTGCTTGATAGTCTTGCCTCACTCCCAGAATAAGCTGTGTGAGACCCTACAACATCTGAAACTTAACAAAGCCTTGAGGAAGTGGGTTGATGCACACATTGACTTGGGGCACTGGTGTGGCAAAAAGTAGTACAGGAAATGATGGCATTGAAAGCAATTCAGATAGGCATATCCAAAATAGGCATATTAGAAAAAATAATGATACTGGGGCAGCTAGGTGGTACAGTGAATAGAGCACTGGCCCTGGAGTCAGGAGGACCTGAGTTCAAATCTAGCCTCAGACACTTAATAGTTACTGGCTGGGTGACCTTGGGCAAGTCACTTAACCCCAAATGCCCTGCCTTCCCCCTCCAAAAAGACAAAAATATAAAGAAAAAAATGATGCCAAGAAGAGTAGAGGTGTATTTTGGGGGCAACACTTCAGGATGAAAGGGAAGGAGGGCCATAAAGATGAAATGGCAAGGAACTTCATTTGGAATGAAGTGAAAGAGGATCACAAGCCACATCTTTCACAACAGAATCAGATTGTGGAAGTATCGCTCAATGGAACAGTTCTTTTGTGTATTCGAGTATGAGGGAGGTTTTGAGGATTTTAAAGAAGAATTTATAAAAAACACCCACCTTTTCCATTTCTGCCACTGGATTCTTGGCAAAGTTTACCCTAACTGTTCTGTAATTTCTGGCAGCACGGTTATTTCTTGGGTAGAAAACTTTGAGTATCTGACAGTTTTAATTCTTGTGTTTACTGACTCTGTTGCCTTTGGAATTATAGATACCTAAAGCAAGTCAAACAGGTTGGATGACAAATTATGCTTCAGACTCACTCCCACTCTTATCTCAAACTACTGAGTGAATTTATCATCTCCTTTCACTCCTCTTACTGATTTGGTTGATAAGCCCTCTCCTATCTCACTCATCTTTCTGGATCATCCTACATGCTTTTTTTTTTTTCAAACAATTTCTGATACACCCAACATTCTTCTAAGCTATGTAATGGAGGGTAAAGTTTGTTGTTGTTGTTGTTGCTTAAAGGTCCAGATGTGATTTCATTGTTATAGGGAACTCTGGATGAGGAAACTTTGTACCAGTGCATGTGGGATGCCGGGAAGTTGGATGATTTGCTCAGGGTTACACAGACAGTATGTGTCAGAAGTGAGTCTTGAGCCCAGGTCTCCCTGACTTCATGTTCAACTTTTATTTATTATACCATGATGAGGGTGATTAGATTAGATTTAATTATAGGAATGTATAATGTAATTCTTCCTTAGCCTTCCTTTAACTTTTTTACTCTTTAATCCTATTTACTTTACTCTTTAACCCTATTTAACCTTTACTTCTTAAACCCTTTTAACTCCTACTTTATTTAGGAATTTGTGAAACTTTAACAAGGTCTTACTGGATTGTGTATTCAGTAAAATGTGTTAGAAAATGTATTTTATTTGGCCTTTTGAAATATGGATTCAGGGGCAGCTAGGTGGCACAGTGAATAGAGCACTGGCCCTGGCGTCAGGAGGACCTGAGTTCAAATGCGGTCTTAGACACTTAACACTTACTAGCCATGTGACCTTGGGCAAGTCACTTAACCCCAACTGACCTGCCCTCCCCCCTCCAAAAAGCCAAAAAAAAAAAAAAGGATTCAAATTCTAGCTGTTTTATGACAAGTGTTTTCTTTGGCAAGTCGTTTACTCTCTCTGAAGCTCAGTTTCCCCATTTATGTGATAAACTGATTAATATTATATGGTAACTAAAGTGCCTTCCAGCTCTGAATCATAAGATCCTATGGCAAATTAGTGTGACCATAAGCAACAGTTTGTGTGTATTTGTAACTCTGGAGTTTTAACATTTTTTAAATAATAAAGTGAGTATTAAATGTGAGAGATATTGTGCATATTCTCTTGTTGGTACATGGCTTTTGATTTTTAAACCCATATTTGTCAGTATCCAAAAAAATTCCTGACCTAGTGGACAACTTTTTGGTGATGACCTTTTCTGTTCTTAGCTAGGCTGATTCTTAGCCATAAATGTAGAACCTGTCACCTAATCAGTCTAGCCAGAGCTTGTGTTCATCTGGTATTATGAATACAGGGCCAGTTCCATGGTACACTGAGATTCAGTAAGACTTGAGCACAAGAATCCCTAAGGAAAGGAAACATTGGATCATTTCATCAGCAGCTTCTCATTGGCCAAATGGTTCTCTCCAGTATTCTACCTAATCTTAAGGTTGGTTGGCTCTTTTCTAAACCTAGTGCTGGCCTCAAGGGGAATGTTAAGTTAGGAGAGGACACTAACATGATCCTGCCATTCCCCTCCCTGACCCAAAAGTTTTCAGTGGCTATCTGTAGCCTAAGATAAAATAAAAACTAGCATTCAAGGCCCTACTCAGTCTGTCTTGAAGCCCACTTTGACAGCCTTATACTATTTTTTATGTCCTTTCCACTCTGTCCAAACTTGTCTGCTAGCCAGTCTCGTATTTTATCCAGCCTTTTCTTACTCCCAAAGTTTTCTTAAGGCCATTTCTGTATATAGAAATCATTTCCTAAACTCAAGCCCAGCTCACATTCACCTGCCGTGAAGTTTTCCCCTGATAGTTCCAATTTTGAAGAAATCACTCTTTCTGCAAAGTTTTTTAGAGCATTTTCAGTCCTGTCACATTGTCTCTCACTGTAATCTGCATGCTACTGCCACACCCCTGTAGACAATAAGCCCATTGAGAGCAGTGATTGTCATTTTTTATCTTTGTATCTTATGATTATCTATGGTGAGCAGGGAATGATACCCATCTAATCACTGGGCTCAGATAGGTAGTGCAATGGATAGAGAACTGGGCTTTGAATCAGGAAGACTCATCTTCATGAGTTCAAATCCAGCCTCAGATACTTACTGTGTGATCCTGGGCAAGCCGCTCAATTTCTTCATCTCTCAGATGAGCTAGAGAAGAAAATGGCAAACCACTCCAATATCTTTGCCAAGAAAATCCTAAATGGGGTCATGAAGTGTTGAACCACACTGCAACAACAACAACAACAACAACACTGTTTACTGATTTGAATTGAATGGATTTTTTCCTATATTGTAAACTCCGTGAGAATAGGATTATTCTATTCTTTGTGTCTCTAGCTCCTAACCCCATGCCTGGCATATAGGAGGTACTTAATAAATGATGTTAAATATTTTTTTTTCTTTATGGTTATATCCTTAGTGCTTATCTTAGTTAATGTTTTTTCAACATAATTGAGTTGAGAAAGGTAGCATTACCTAGTACCCTGAAAGTCAAGAAGCCTAGAGTCAGTTACCACATACTGAATCCCTAAGTCATGTGAAGACTTAAGGAGACCCATACTGTTATTTCTGATATCTTTAAAGTTGACTTATAATGTGAGACCCAGTAGTTTACTTAGCTTGTACATCACAAGAATCTTGGGTTCTAGTTATGGCTCTACCACATCGGGCATGACTTTGAGCAATTTGTTTTTCAGTTTTCTCATTGGCAAGTACCATACCTTCCCTGTAGTGAGAATCAAAGTAGATAGTCTGTGTGGAAGCACTTTGTAAACTATAAGGTACTCATCAAGTGTATTTGTTATTATAATTTTATTTGTTATCATTGAGATGATGAAAATTTATAATTAAAGATCTCCCCAAAGCAACAAATCACCCTTTCCCTACTCTATACTTCCTTTCTTGTAAAATGGTGCTCAGAGTTTTGGGAACGAATTTGTTCTCAGCATTTCTCTCCAGAGGTGAGTAAGCCAACATTTGAAGTCCCATTTTTTGTTAATTGTAAAGTAGTTGTGTATCTTATCTCTTTATATCAATAACATTATACAGTTATTACCTTCTTTGTTGTTTTCATGAGTCATCTGAATGCTATTGCTTTCTTCATAATACATGATAATTAGGTTGAATGATGAAAAAAAGCATTCTGTAAGTGCTTATTTTGTGCCAGGCTCAAAATGAGATGGGATTCAAATACAACATGAAATGAGCCCTTTCCTCAGAGAGCTTTACTTATATACAGAAGTGACCAGGGAAGGGAGTGTCTTGGAAATTCCAGGGATAGGAAGGTTATACAGAGGGAAGCCAGTTGACAAGACCTTTCCAGGAACAATTATATTTATTTGGCTATCATCTCTAGAGTAAGAGATGGAAGGGATCCGGGACAGAGACAACAAGGGTGGATGGTCAGATAATGGTGATGGATGGTTGGATAGAATGTGGAGCTTGGTCTCTTGGCTTGGTCTCAGTCTGGGATTTACCAGATGAAGTGGGCTAATTGAGTTTGTGTTCTACTAATTTCTTTCTCCCAGTGAATGGTACCAAGGAGAGAGGAGTTGGTAAGTAATTTTCATCTTTGATAGATACAGTTTACCTTAGCAATGTCTTACTGTCAAATGAGATAACACACATAGATCGCTTTGTAATTCCTAAAACATTAAGGTTAGTTGTATTTGTTATACTGTTATTACTTTAGAGACCATGTGGTATAATGGAGAGAGTGCTGGACTTGGACTCAAGAAGATCCTTGTTCAAATTCTTCTTCTGCTGTTTACTAGCTCTGTGACCAAGGGCAAATAATTTAACTTTTCTGAGCCTCATGCAGTTCTCTCAGAGGATCATTTTTAGACCGATCAGATTGTAGTCTGTATCAGTGAAGGCAGTTATCACACTGGGAATTCTCACACTGATAAAAATCTGAAATTCTTGCCATGTTAATTACATTGCCATCTGAATGTATGTTATTTACACATGTACACACACAGAGACACATAGACTCTTAAAGAGTTGGAAGACTAGAAGCTTTCTAGTCTAATCCATGCCTTCCTTCTTCAACATCCCCTCCAAGTAGTCCAGACTTTGTCCTCATTGGGATGAGTGAAAGACTGTCTGCTACCAGGATCCTGAGGCAGGCTATTCTGCTTTTGGATAACCAACTCTTGGGGAAATTAAACCATCGCTTCTATCTCTACTCTCTAGGACCAAGCAAAGTAAAATCTAACCCCTTATCTATATGACATCCCTTCAGATATTTGACGGCAAATTGCTTCTAAGTCTTCTTTCCTCTGTTTTAAGTTATGAACAGGTTGTAATCTGTACCTGTGGAGGGAACTTCCATACCAGGAGTTCCCTAGTTCTTCCTGTCACATATTCTTTGTTCTCTCTGTCCTACTCTGCCTCTTCTGTACACATTTATGCCATATCTTTTCTAAAATCTGATTCTCAGAACTGAATAGTTTCCCAGATTTGACCTACCTAGAGGAGAATCCATAGAACATTTTCCTTCCTTATTCTGAATATTACATAGTCTAAGTAACATTAAATTTTGACTGCCATGTGGCACTGTCGATTTATCATGAATTGCAGTCCACAGAATCCCCAAGATGTTTTTCACTGGACAAACAACATCTCCCCTATCCCATGCTTCTACAGTTGACCCTCTTAGAAGACCCAGAAGACAGTGTACTATATATACCAGAAGAAGTAACTGAGTTGAGAATTGGGCAACTTGAGTTGTCATTCTGCTTCTACAAATAATTACCCATGTGACCTTGGGAAAGACACTTACTCTTCTGAGCCTTAGTTTTCTCATGTTGCAAAATATTGGGATAGGACTAGATGATTCATAGCATCATAGAAACAAACTGGAAAAGACCTCAGATGACATTTAATCCAACTCTGATTTTGCAGATGAGACAACTGAGGCCTTAGAGGTTAAATGTCTTGACCAAGGATGGATGAGTAAGGTCCTTTTCAGTTTGAACATTCACGAATCTACCCATAAATTTTGTAATATAAAGGTGATGATAATATTTTTCATATTTTTAAAATTCAGCATAATGCTTATTCAGTCAATGTAATGGTACTTTTCTTCCTAGTTTGAAGAAATACTATTTAAAAATGCCTGTGGCTATCTCTACTCTTTGCATCTTTTGATTTTGCTTTTAGGTAGATGACTTGTTGCATTTCATGAAGCTATACCTAATTTATGACAGACTCACAATTATGCACTGTGTAATCACACTGGTATGAAGGAAAACCCAAGTTTTGCTTACCAAATGTTTTAAACTTCAGGCACTAAATGTGAGGCACTGTATTTGCCTGGTTTTCCTATGAAACAGGCAGCTTCTGGGTTAGTAAAGACTCATCCCAGATTTCATCCAGGGGATTGTAATTGTGAGCCACCCTGGGTGTCTGTGAGTTATATCCTTCTTCACTCCTGAATGAATCACAGTTGCCTTTGCAGGTGAAATAATGCTTTACCTTGCATGTCCTGCTAAAACCCTCCCCCCCCCTTTTTTTTTTGTGGAGGAGGATAATCCATTCCTTGTTATGAAGTGGGGAGTTGAAGGAGAAAGAAGATGTCTGTGTGTAACGTGCTAGGAGGCTACCACTGTAGAACTAGCAAGCAGGCTTCTGAATGCTGTTTCCCATAAGTCCCTGCTACTGAGATGTTTCCTTCACAACCTTGCAAGCCGAGTTGCTTGCCATGTGAACACAGTCTTAGGGACATTAAGGAAATTAGTCTGTTCTCTCTCTTCATACAAAAATGCCTACTTCCATCCTTATTTCCCCATAGACAGTGGGGCTAGGATGAGTGGTACCCGGCTTAAATTCTGGAAAAGGTTCCTTAAAGATTAGCTGATTTTTTTTTTAAGTATCTTGCCCCTAAAAGGGAAGGGAAAGAGGGAGTAGAAGAAATTGTTGCTTTCAAAATTTTCATCTCATCGTTTAAAGGGAAGGTGAAGGAAACCGAGGGTTCTGTCCATACTCAGATGTGCAGGCTTTTTCTGATAAGCAGCTGCCTGACACGGAAGACTCAAAATAGTAGTTTTCTCTCCCCCCTGTGAGTAGTCCTGAATGGTATCTGCCAAACAGATGACAAAGTACCTAGGGCTGAATCACATACAGAGACAGCATTTTCAGCAGAACATAGGGCTAAACTATTGTAATTACTGTTTATAGCTGGCAGTGCCTGAGCAAGAGAGGTCAGACCAAAGAGGAAACAAGTTATCGAACCTTAGAGAAAAATGCTGTATATTAATTATAGGATCCGAGGGGGACGCGTGCTTCTCAGACATGCTCCAAGTTGCTTTTGAGATCACAGTTCGCATTACATTTTCTGTAGAGGGAGTGAGTAGATAATTGGGATTTTTTCTTTTTTTTCTTTTCTTTTTTCCTCCCCTCTTTTTTTTTTTTTTTTTTTTTTTTACGGCTTTGAACCTCCAGTGGATTGAAGAGAAAGAGAGAAAAATGGATATGTCTGACCCCAATTTTTGGACTGTCCTCTCAAACTTTACTTTGCCTCATTTGAGGAGTGGAAACAGGCTTCGCCGAACACAAAGGTAAAACGCTGCTGGAGTTTGCCTGGAGAGTGAATGCTTTCGTTTCTGAGGTCCCGATCTCAGTTTTCTTTGCCATGAAGTTTTTAGCCACTGTAGCTTTGTTTCCCAAACAGCTCTTTAAGAAAGTTTGACAGGCTGCAAGGAAAACATTTATCACTTTAAGTATTGTACCATCGTTACAGGTTTCATTGTGGGGCGTGATGAGTATGCTTGTCACAATTGTGTTTCTCAGCCTATGAGAGGGATGAAATGAATTGTGTGGAGAAAAGAAAGGAGGGAGGAGGGCAGGAGGTTCTTTCTCTGACTGTATACACCTTTGATCTGATAACGTGTATCCGTTTCACACAACCAGATATCAGGACTTTGGATTCTCTTTGTAGAGTGTTTCAGAGGCTTCCCTGGATCAAATATTTGACCTTTATTTGAAGCAGATGTCCTATATAGAGAGAGCTCAAGTTAGCCTATTTCATAGTGTGCTTAAAGAGGCAGGTCGGCATAACTTTGCCATTTTGTTTGTAGCATTTTGCTGACATTTTTATGAATACAAGGCTGGCCTTTTCATTTCGTAGCATTTTCACCTTTGACAGAAGAGTAGAAAAGAAGAGAGTTGTTGTTTTGGGTTGTTGTTTTTTTTTTCCCCAGTCAAGGTAAAGCTATTGCCACAGGTGGCAGGAAGTTCCAACTTAGGTGAGTTGCTGGCATGAGTTGAAAAGGGAATATTTTGGGTACCTGGGAATTTGAAGGGTTTTTTTCTTGCTGCCAATAAGTACATAGTAGAAGGTAAAGCTGGAATTTGCCCTGCTTTTTGTTGATGACACAGTACAAAGAATTCAAATACAGCCAACTTGCTTACTTCAAAACTGGCACTACTTATTCATTTGAACATATACTGAAGTAATATTATGTGACCAAGAAAACAGGATGTAGGCTTATCAGATTTGGAATTTAATGAGCTCAAGTTATCCTGTACGTGACAGTATTCAGAGAGGACGTTTTATTGGGGTGGGGGCATGCTGGGAGCAGACAGGAACCTCAGCTGTATTATTTTATTAATATACCTGAAACTTTGTACAGTAAAAATGCAGATTCAACAATATAGGTTATGGCGGGGGAGATGCCGTTTGTAGTTTTCTTGTTATACTCTTAGCACTCATTCATATAGGGTCAGCTTCAATACAATTGGATGCTTTATTCTTGTAGAGGAAAAAAAAAGTCACAAGATGTCCCTGAGAGATTTAAAATCATCATTATCTTTTCAGTGATTCCTAGCACAGCCAGACTGCAGTTCTAAAGCTGTGACTTTTAAATAACATCTCTGTGCTTTTGTCCTTCTGTCATGTAATATTTATAGAGAAGTTTCAACATGTTGAATTTTTTTTCCCCTTTGGTTTGCACTGTGCAGCTTAAGCACCAAGCCCGCTGAGTATCTCACCAAACTGAACTAATGTAGGTATAAATTGGAACAGCATTGAAGCTGCCACTCTTCCAGACAGAAGTAAACTTTGGAGCTTATTGCCTTCTCATTGGCCATGTGCTTCGAACTTATGCTTCATGTTAAAATGCTGGAGTCATGAAGCTATTTTTTGGTAGGATCCAGTTTACTATCAGCAGTGGTCTCCCCCTCCCTCCCACCTTCCCAATCCACCCCCATGCAGGCCTACTTGCTCACACTTGGGAAACAAACAGGCTCTTTTTTTCCTCCCTTTTACACCTGTTGATAGAAAAGTATCACACTGAGTCAAGTAGAGGAGGTATTCCTTGAATTCCCTGACTCTTTGGTTTCTGATCCTTGGCTTCGAGTAATTATCATTTGGGGTGGGGTCATTTCTGTTCGGCAGCAGTTTTAAGGGTTTGAAGAGATGGTGTGGTACAGTGGATTGGACACTGGACTTTGATCCAGAAAGGCCTGAGGTCAAATCCAGTTTCAGATAATTATTAGATGTGTGACTCTGGGCAAGTCACTTAATGTGACTTGGTTTCTTCATCTGTAAAATGAGGAAGCTGAATTCTGTGACTTCCAAGGACTCTTCCAGCTTTAAATCTATGAATTTATGAAGGTGACTTAGTCCTGTTCTTGCCCTAGGGACTTCTCAGAAACTGAATTGTTTTTGGGCATCCCTGGGAAATTGAAATCACTATATGTGTGGTCAAGATGTCTAAATTAGTCTGAAACCTGTGGAATAACCTCAATTTTCCTTTCCCTTACCTCCAAAGGAAAAAAGTTCACTGATATTGATATTCGTTGTGTATAGTTTTAGTCTTCCTGGGATCTTTAGTACTAAGTGCAATCTTTTATCTTATCTAGAAGTGCTACTGACTAGAATGCCCCTCCCTCCTTCCCTGGGGAGCTTCACCCTGATCTAGACCTGAATCAGACCTAAGGGTTTAGGTGGAAATTGCCTTGGAGTGTTGTGAATTCATCTTCCTGTAAAGCTCCTAGGATTTAGTTCTAGATAACTTTTCACTGTGATTGATGTTGTATCTTTTTTTTTTCTTTCATGTCTGACTTTTTATGACCCCATTTGGGATCTTCTTGGCAAAGATACTGAAGTGGTTTGCCATTTCCTTCATCAGCTCATTTTACAGATGAGGAAACTGAGGCAAACAGGGTTATGTGACTTGCCCAGGATCACACAACTAGTAAGTATATGAGGCTGGATTTGAACTCAGGTCTACACTCCACACTCTATCTACTGCACTACCTATAGTTCCTATAGTTTCCTTCAATGCCTGCCTGTTTATGTATATCATTCATTTTTATCATTATATATGTCCAGAAAGATGTAGGGTTGTTAATCCTGTAGACAGTGGCAATATGTGGGAAGATTTTATGCTTTTTGTCATATAACAATCTGTAATGCCTAGCCTTCCCTAAAATAATTAGTGAAGTAAACCCTTAACACTCACGAAACATTTATATTTTGATACTACGTATTCAGACAAACTTCCCCAAGCACTGTCTTGTTCTCTTGGTGTAGATGGCTTATTTTTGCTTCCCTAGTTGTAGTGTCTGAACTGATTATCTTGACAGCTTTTGGTAAAGGTTGGCCCCAAGTTTTCTAAACCTCTTCTTTCTAAAAGGTCTCTCCTGTTCCTAATGTTCCTTTTCTCTTAGATATTTTCAGCTTAGATATGGTGCCTGTGGATTTGGAGATATCTTTCTCCATACAGCCACCACCCTTTTGTCTATCTCTTCTACCCAGATCTTGTTTCTTTCCCAGAATGCTCAGTATCTTTGCCTGACATACCACTTTGCATAACGCAGGCTGATTGTACCATTTAGTATTGTGACTTTAAGGAGTTCCACACATATTAACCTCCTTAATAAATACCTGCTTCTGAAGACCAACTGAGAGTGAAATCGTGCATTGAGGCAATGAATAAGAACTCATGAGCTTAAGGGAAATAAAAACTGAAAAAGAGGGAGAAATACTCTGTCCCACATAAATCAAAGGAATGAGATGTCTTCCTTCTCCCTTTAAAACTTTATTACAATGGAACCTACCCCTAATGAACGTTTCATTCCAAGATAATCAGTTGTTTCACCTAGCTATCTGGTATGCTAATATCACCTTGTAGACCAAATTCTTTAGGCATTTTTAGATATTCCAGATTTCCTCTCCCAGAATTGGGTGACATAATGAGGTTTCATTCACTATTTAATTTCAATATTTCAGGCACTCTGGTGGGTGGGGTATCAGAGTTATTCTGCTCCTTGGAAATGGGAGCATCAAGCTTGAGTTATCTTAAAGCCTGTGTTCTTTACGATTAGACCCTTCAGATTGAGTGGAGTGCCTGAACTTCCTGTCCATCAGTGCAGAGATGGTATGTCTTGCTCTTCATGCTCTTTTGATTTTGACTGATGCTGACATTTGAGTTGCTCCCTTGAAACTTCTCATTCCCCCCACCCACCCACCCCTTCACTGTTTTACCTCAAAGCACTCACATTCCACTGGAAACATTTTTTTCTCTCTCTCTCCTTTTAAAAACTGGGTTGGCATTTCCCTTTTCCTACCTTACTCCCTCAGGGCAACCTCAGTTCAATAGTTCAGTTGCTACTCTGGGGAGCAGACTTCTGGGATGAATGGAAAAGTTAAGAATGCTGAGCTAGACCAGCAGATAATTTTCATTAAGAGAATAATTACAACATTTAATGGTTTATTTTGTTCTGTTCAACCAAGTGCCCCCCTCAACAATACACAGTTGACACACGACACGCTATATTTTCTGCACATTTGTATGATTTCTCATCTGCTCTTAATTCATTACATTCTCTCTGTCATTAGATAAAACTCCTTGTAAACATTGGGCATGACCCTTATTTTACAAAGCTCTATCAGAAATACAGAGTGGTGCACTGTATAGAAGGATGACCTCTAAGCAGAGGTATGCTGGAATCAGCTCTCACCAGAGCCGATTGTTAAATTTTAAACAATCAGTGTGAGCACCTGCATCTAGGAAATTGTCCAAAGCTATAAATTAGGGCTTGTTTTTTCTCTAGATTGAAGAAAGTGATGGAGAAAATGTAAATAATTCAAATTAAACTTGAAAATGTGTCCTGCATAGATTATTTTTCTCTTAAGGCAACCAGATGTTAAACATGTACCAAAACGGCACTGCCTCTAAGCCAGGAATAACAACAGCAACAGCAAGAATAGCTAAGTTTTCTATAGCACTTACTATGTGCTAAGCTCTTTACAATTATCATCTCATTTAGCCTCACAAAAACCTGGAGAGGTAGATGGCTTTTCCCCATTTTATAGATGAGAAAATGGAAGCAAACCGAGGTTAAGTGACTTGCCCAGGGTCACAAAGCTAGTAAGTGTCTGAGACTGGATTTGAACTCAGGTCTTTCTGACTCCAAACTGGCATTACTTACCGTGCCACCTCCCTGCCTCCAAGTTCTACCTATTGAACATACTGTCAGTGTGACCTTGGATAAGTAATTTAAACACTCAGTGTTCTAGGTAACTCTCCAAGACTAAATTTTAGAGAAGGCACTGACTTACATAGGTTAGAAGAAATGTCTTCCTCATCTGGGAGTTCCCTCTATCATTGAAGTCAGTCAGATTTCTATTCCCAATTGTTCACATGTGGGGCAGCAAAGTGGTACAGGGAATAGAGTACCAGACCTTGAATCATGAAGACATGACTTCACTCACAAATTTGACCTCACTAATGATTTACCATGATCATTGGCAAGCCACTTAACTCTGTTTGCCTCAGTTCCCTCATCTGTCAAATGACCTGGAGAAGGAAATGGCAAATCACTCCAGTATCTCTACCAAGGAAATATTGATTTTATATTCCTCTTTATAGCTAATTTTTTTGTTTTTTATGTGTGAGTAGAGATAAAATGCTGGTTAATGGTGAGGTGATATTTTGAACCCTTCTATAATTTAGTCTTCTGGTTCCAAAATATGCTTGTAGAAGAACAAAGATTGTTTTTCTGAGGGACTTTTTGTTTCTTTGTTTTTGTGTGAGTCTAATAAAACAGGTAATATTTTGGTTTGATTCATGGATTTCCCAAAGTTGCAGCTTATTCCATTAAATTGTAAATTAAGAAGTTACCTCTAACTGGCTATGGGGTCTTAGGCCACAGTGTGCTTAAATATGTTTGTGCTTGAATGTACTGCCTTGGGGTCAGGAACAGAATTTGTTTTCTGAGAAATATCTTGAGAGCCAATCTTTTCAGTCTGTACTAGTTAGCACTTTCAAGTTCCATCAGATGTTCTCCAAGATGCTATTGAGGGATCTTGAATGATATGAATAGTTGAATCCTACCAGCTTTAGGATTTGTTTCACTTGTGTCCACATTGTGCCTTCCTTTCAACAAAGATCATAGTATTAGGTGAGATTTTTCCTTGGTTTTGTTCTTGAATATAATCCTGTCAGGAATATGGAAAATAAACTTGGCCGATTTCCCACTGCCCTCCTCCATTCCAGGCCCCCCAAGAGTTGACAGTTACTCCCACTCCCTTTTTGATTTCTAGTAATTAAATGCAATAACATGACTTCATTGCATTTACTTTCCTGTTTGTGTGTCATGGATGAAAAGTGAGTTGTTCAGCTACACCTCCCTCCCCCTACACACACCCCAAAACTATATTCCCTTATTCATTGTTGCTATCTATCCTGTCATCTTTCCCTCCCAAATTTGCAATCATTTTCAGATCTTTCTACCTTTCTTATTATCTGCTCCAAGATTCAAGATCTTGACCCAACCCTGTAAAACCATTTGTAATACAAACCCATTTATGCAATAGCTCTAATGTAGACTGCCCCAACTGCCACTCTCTGCTGTATGGGGTCTCTGTTTGCTTTGTAGAGACAGGAACCAAGTTTTCACCATCTTTGTTTCTCAACCTCTCAAGCCTAGCTTGTTGCTAGCATAATGTTTGAACTTATAGGTTAGGGGTGTGGACCAGACCTGTGATTTCATTGATATTAGAGACTTAAGGTGAGAACACCACCTCTCCCAAGGCAAGTGAGCCCCTTCTTTTGCAAATTAGAGTCTTAAAGACTTCTCTCTCTTTCTATGTGACTTGCCTAGGCTCACTTAGTATGTATAAGAGAAGGAATTCAAGCCCTGCTCTTCTTGGAGGTTGGCTCTCTAGCCTCTATGACATTCTTGACAGTAGAAAGATATTCGTAAAATAGGAGCCATGAACTTAGTGGACTCTTGATAGGCAGTGACCAGATGAATGAATATTCACTTATTATCCTCAATCAAGTCTTTTCAGAATGTGCCTGCCAAATAAATTATCCTTACCTTGCTGGTCATGACAAATTCAGAAGGTTTGTTTTTACCTTTTACCTTAGGGCTCTGCCCCTCCCTGGATCTCTAACACTCATTTCCTCCCACTCTGTCACTCTCTCTGCTTTGCCCAGACCTGTTGTCTGACTGCTTCCTTCTTACCCCCCTTGCTTCTTCATTCTTTGGATCAGATTTTCTTCATGACCTCTGAGCCCTTCCCTTCTTTATCTACCTCCTGAAATTTCTTTTTTTTTTTTTAAATTGATTTGTTCATTTACTTTTAGTTTACAAGATTCAGTTCTATAATCCCTTGAGTTTCAAATTTTTCTCCCCTCTCCCTCCCCGTCCACTCATAGTGGCTTGCAGTCAAGTATGGGATCTGCAAATATTTCCACACTGGACATTAGTCTGGTTGTAAAGAAGAGTTGTAACCAATGGAATGAACAATGGGAAAGAAGAAACAAAACCAAACATGGATAAGAACTAGAGCTTGTAGTTTGCTTCAGTCTCCATTTAAGCTCTGTTCTTTCTAGATCTTTCTCTGAATGTAGACATCTCCTTCCATCCTAAGACTTTTAGAGATGTCTTATAATTGTGTGTTGCTGAGAAGAGTCCAGTTTATCAGAGTTGGTTGTCACACATACAATGTGTCTGTGATTGTGTACAAATTTCTCCTGGTTCTACTCTTCTCACTTAGCATTAGTATGTATAAGCCTCTCTAGGTAAATATGAAGTCCCTAATATTCCATGGTCCCCAACCCAAAACCTCTCTTTTCCCTAAAGGAACTCTGCCTTCATCCCACTAATATGATCTTCTAGGAAAGGAGGAAATAAATCTAACCTTTAAAATGTAACAACTCTCTTTGCTCTATATTGGTTTTTTGGTTGTTTTTTTTTCCCCTTTACCAGTCTATCATTTACAATCTAAGACTCTAACTGCCCAGAACTAGAGTATTGTTATTATATTTACTGCAGCTACCTTTTTGAAGCTCAACAAATATGAATGATAACAGGCCCATGAACCTTCCGAAAAGTTTGCTTGTTTCTGGTATGGAACCTACAACAAGAGCTTATAGATTTGCTTTACCCCCTACCTCAACTCCTTTGTAGAGAGTAAAAACAAACACTATATTTCTAAAGGAAATTCATTAGAAACAAACCGTTGGAATCTGGAGAATGCCTCTCCTGGAGAGCAGGGGAGAGCATTGTTGTAACGGGGCAGTACAAGGATGTATGATTTTTTTAAACTCTCAAGGGACAGGGGATTGTGTTGCTGTTGGGGTAGAGTTAGAACATGGTTTGCACATGTTTTTCATAGATTTTGCTAATCCTCTGGCCATGTGTTACATTTTATGCTTACACCTAGTTACCAGAAACATAAGCAGTATCTTCAAACAAGGGCAAAACTCCTAGTTGCCTGAAGCAAGAAGCCTTCTGTTTCCTGGACTTTATAATTGATAGGTTGTTGGGGGAGAGAGGTCACTGAAGTTCCTGTGTGGGAATGACCCAGACAGTGGGAGCTTGAAGGAATGCTTGCCTGTTTCTGAAGGATTTAAAAGGTTGGCATTCTCCTCATAGAGATACTGTCTTGTCAGAGAGACTGGTCCTGTGTTCCCATCATCGCCATCCCCTCTAGTAAGGGTGAGGATGGACACAGCCATTGTTACTTGAACTCTTTGCCTTCTTATTTTCTAGTGATATTATAGTAATTGAGTAACGTGAAAGGATGAGTAACAAATAAAGATCTTTTTTAAAAATCCTGGAACATTAATTATATTTAATTATAAAGTTCTACTAGTGCCAAAACACTCCTATCTTGCCCCTCGTAGAAGTATTAGGGACTATTGGTAGGGAATGTGGTACACATTGTCAGAGGCTATAACTGCATGAGTGGGCTTTTTAGTTTATTTAATTTTGAACTTAGAAAATATCAAAAAATAAAAAAGATCACTTCTATATTCCAAATAGAACACAAAAAGCTAATTTTATAAGAAACTGTAAATTTCTGTTCCATATAGCTTATGTTTAAAAAATGTATATAATGAAATCAATACATTACTTTCAAAACTGTCCTGTTAATGCTTATTTCTGAATTTCATTCTGTTCTCTGTGCAGCCTTTAAAATATCTTAATAGCTCTTCTCTTTTTTTGCTTTACTTTCTATACTCTTATGTTGTTCCCACACACACACCATCTCCCAATTAAAAACACAAAAAGAGACCTTTGTAACAAATAAGCCTGGTCAACCAAAACAAAACAAAAAAATCTTTTTCTTTACAATGTTGTTGTTATATTAATTGTTCTCTTGATTCTGCTCACTTTTCTTTAGTTTATACTTTCGAGGATTTTCCAAAATCTTCTCTTTCCTAATTTCTTATAGCATAATAATATATTAACACCCCAGAATTTTTTCAATCATTTACTGACTGATGGACACCTACCCCCCTCAGCCCTTAGATTTAACTGCTTTGCTTTATTCTCCTTTTCACTCTACCCCCATTTTTAGGATCAGAAAGTTTGTTTTGTTTGTGACTGCTCCCTCCCTGGTTATTTTCCTCCTAACCCTACCCCTCTCTATCACCTCTTGTTTTTAATCTAAGTTTATGTATTTCTCCACCAAACAGAGTATGTGTGTGTGCGTGCATCTGTATATCTGTGTGTCTGTCTGATTCTGAGTCTGTATGTCTGTTGAAACTTCCTTTACTCAGTATGGTAAAGAATGAGGTTATATATCTATATCTATATCTACATGATACCCATTTCCCCATCCCTTTCTTTCTCTCTGCGTACATACTCTTATTGTATACCCCCTTCTTCCTTCTATACTAATGTATTCTTTTTTTACTGTTTTCTTTCCCTTCTCAAAACCCTGAAAATAGCTCATCCAGTAAGTCAATAAACATTTATTAGTGCCTACCACATGCCAAGCACTGCTATGTTCTGGAGAAGCCAATACAAAAAAAAAAAAATCCCTGCCCTCTATGAGCTTATAATCCAATGGAGAAAGACAAGACAGAAAAGGAAAGCTGAAAAGTGGAAACGAGGTACCCCACAAGAAGGCATGGTAGAGAAGTCAGAGCAGTCCCAAAGTAGTGAGTGCAGCCAGGTAAGAAATGAAAAGTAATCCAGAGTTCTGCTCCCTCCTTCATGGCCCTACCTTAAAATCTGAGCCTCTGAGAACAGTGATGAGGTGGCCTATCAAGCCTAAACCTTGATCTTGCAAAGGGATGAAGTTTTCCAAATAATGAACCTCTTGGGGCATGATGGAAAAAGTCAGAGATGTCTCAAAGTAGTGCAGCTGGGTGAGAAATAAAGTCCTCTGTCATTTTTATTTGACACCCTGCCTATCTTTTGAAGACATTAAGATTCTGAAGGGATACTTATTGCTCCTATACCTTCACTGGCATTGCTTCTCTGACAGGCCCTCTTTCCTTTGTCCATGGGCTTCTGGCTGACTTTTTGTGCAGTTTAGGGGTGGATGAAGTCACTTACAAGTTTCTCATTGGATTTATTCATTATTATTCACTCTGATACTATTTTTGTGTTTTTGCTGGAGTAGATGGGTTGCCTACCTTCATCCAGTAGTCATCTTCGTTGGAAAGTCCATCAGCTGGTTCTACTTTTGTGTTTGTCTTTGTGACAAAGGGATGGCTCAGTAGTGAGGCTGGGGAGGGGAGGCAGAGCAGAGGAAGGAGAGAGAGGAAGGGAAGTTAAGAAAAAAATGGTAAGTTTAAAAAACAAAAGAGAATCTTATAAGTTTAAAAAAAATTCTAGGAATGATTTTTTAAAACACACCCAGAAAATACAAAAAATCATTTGTTGAAGAGGGAAAAGGGCGGGGGGGGAGGGGGAATGATCAATCATACTGTAGCAAAATGCTTGATTCTGTAAGTAACAAGAACTTAAGAACCTACAATGTAACAGGCACTGTGCTGAGTGCTAAATACAAGGAATGTCATAAACTGTCCCTGTCCTCAAGGAGCTCACAGTCTAATTGGGAGAAGTAAGAGGTTTGTCATGAATGATATCTAGCTCATTTTGCATCCAAGATATTTGCCACATAAACACTTCAATAATGCTTAATACTTGTAGTGTATTGCCTTCCATACTTGTAAAGTTTTTTCCTCTCTCTGTTCCTGTATCTGTCTGGCAATTAGAACTGATTCCCTATGAACCCTTAAATGCGCACCTGAAACCTTGATAATGGAGTAATATCACAGATGGATATTTTTGCTACTAGTTGCATACATTTATTGGAGAAGGATTTTATACCTAAATCAAATGAGTTGGAATTTATTACTGTTTTGGAGGGAAATGATCTAGAATTTGTCCTTGATTAGCACATGAAAACAAAAAAGATTAGAAAGCCTAATAAGCTCATATTAAGAGATAATCTCTCTTCTTGTCCACAATACTTACTTCAGTATAGAAGACAGCATATTTCTACCTTCTGCTTTATGAATTTGTTGTCTTTCACCCACAGCAGTTCCCACTTTCTTAAGAAGAGGAGTCTCCTAGGGACTTGTCTTATTGCAGAAAGAAATACATTTACAACCTGGAAAATTGGGAAAAGGATCTTAACCTTTAAAGGACCTGCTCTTTTAACTGTGAAAAATCTGACTAAGCCCTTGTGACAGGTAGCAAGGAGCTAGATCCTTCTGGAAATTGTTGTCCTTTCGCTCCCTTCCCTCCCTTCCCAAGTCTCTTTCTTATGAATTTGGATCCCAGATCTCACTTGAAGGTTACCTGAAGAGCTTCTGAGTGAATCAGGTGGGTGGAGGGAGAGAGGGAGTGGCAGAGTAGGTGAAGGTTTTGCAAAACCTGGTGCTGTCTCATGAAATCATAAAAATTAGCTATGTAAGAAACTAATTTTTTTGTAAGGTCTAACTCACTTATGAGTATTCACTAGAGCATACTTCCTTCTCCATGATTCAGCCTAGGTTTAAATGTCTTAGGGCACAATGATGGGTCATGCCCCTGACAGGCCTTTTAATGCTTCTCTTCATAGACTGTCAGTCTTGCCGCATTGTGCTCATTTTAGTGTTTGCTGACTACTGAACCATAAGGTCATTTCCAAATCTTTAGCTTACATGAAAACTGTAAATGCCCTTTTAACAGTCAGGTCTCTTAAAGTGCTATATTATATACCTCTTTAGCCAGAAATGATATGCCTAGAAAAATGTCGGAGTCTTACGCATGAGTAGAGAGGGAAAATGGTATGTGACTGAAGGAGAAAGCTGTGCAGTGTGACTATTGGTGCAGATAAATAAAAAATAAAAAACAATAGGAAATAGGGTAAATGAAATCTGTGTTGTTTTAAAATAGTGGTCATGAATTGCTTGTTGTGTAATGTTATTTCATAAGTCTGACTTGGCTGGCCTATTGATTTTGGAAATTGGGATAGAATTCCTTATAGATGCTACTTTCGGTATTTGCTAATCTGAAGAATTTTGATCCAGAACCAAAGACTTTTGCAATTAAAGAGCCTTGGTTAGATATTGGATGTTTAAAATATTTTGCCCAAATAAGAGAGGTTTTTTTTCCATCCTATATGCTGCTTTGATATTTTCTGACCTAGCAGCCATTATGTAAAGCCACACCATCTTGGAAGCCCAGAAGTTTATTGTTTTTTATTTTTTTAAAAAGGGCATCTATCTTGGAAAAATAAAAGACATATAAGTAGAATTTTGCTAAATTTTGTGACTCACTTCACTTGCCTTACCAAAGTTAATGAGACTCTGTCCCAAGAAACAGTTTCAGAAAGGGACTATAGATTTTACAGGGTACCTGCCCCTCCCTTTACTGTAGTAAAGGACCCACTTGGGTAATATTTAGTTTTGATGAAATAAACTTGTTTTCACTCAGGAATCCTGATTCTTTTTTTTTTTTTGGAGGGGGGAAGGTAGGGCAGTTGGGGTTAAGTGACTTGCCCAAGGTCACACGGCTAGTTTTTGTATTACGTGTCTGAGTCTGGATTTGAACTCAGATCTTCCTGACTCCAGGGCCAGTGCTCTACTCACTGCGCCACCTAGCCACCCCAGGAATCTTGAATCTTATGTTTGAAAGTCTAGTGTTTCAAATTTATGTAGTAGAATTGGTATAAAGGTCTTCACTATTAATTTAGGCTGAATTTGCCCCATCTCAGATACGGAATTCAGTTCAGGAAACACTTAAGTGTCTATGATGGGAAAGATTCCCTCTACTCAATAAACTCCAGTGGCCCCTATTACCTCCAGGATAAAACATAAAATCCTCAGGTTTGGTATTCAAAGCCCTTCAGAACCTGATCCCCTCCTTCTTTCCCTCCCACATAGTCTGTGGGATTATCTCCAATTTGTCCTATCTATATCTTCTTGTTTGTCTGTGTCTCCTCCATTAGAGTGTGAGTTCCTTGAGAGGAGGGACTGTTTTTTGTTTTTCTTTGTATATTCAGTGCTTACTTAGTACAGTGCCTCACACATAGTACTGATTGTCTTCTAGACACTGAAGGTGCACTACAGAAGCGAACAGTCCTTTCCCTAAAGGAGTTTATGTTTGAAGCTTAATGCAGTGAAAATTAGAGAGAACAACATAACTTAGGGGAGGGATCCCACAGAACGTGGTCTCTCATTTGAGCTTGGCAGTCAGGCAGAGATTCTGATCAAGGAGTGAGAACATTCCGTGTGAAGCATGGAGAATGACTTTTGGTTTTTTTGGTCGGGGGGGAAGGCAGGGCAATTGGGGTTAAGTGACTTGCCCAAGGTCACACAGCTAGTGTGTCATATATCTAAGTCTGCATTTGAACTCAGGTCCTGCTGACTCCAGGGTGAGTACTCTATTCACTGGGCTACCTAGCCATGCTGGAGAATGACTTTTGTAAATCCTGACTTTGGAAGTTGTAGTATCAAGTTCAGTGAATAATTCACTTTAACTAAGTACATGAAGGAGGGTGCAGTGGGAAGTTTAAGACTGGATAGTAAGATTGGAACCAAGTTATGGAGTTCTCTAAATACCTGGCTGAGGAGGTTATATTTTATCTTAGATGTAATGGAAAGCTAGTGGAGGTCTTTTGAGCAAGAGGAGTAACATAGCCGGACTTGTGCTTTAGGAGAGTCAGTATAGTATAGTATATATAGAGCACTAGGTTCAAATCTTACCCCAGATACTTGATACCTGTGTGATCTTTCCTCATCTGTAGTATGAAGGGAACGGACTGGATGGCATCTTAAGGCCCCTTCCATATTCAAAATCTATGATATTATGGTCCTTTGAATATTGTTTTGGCAGTTTTTGTAAAGAATGGGATTTGGGGACAAGGGGAGAGGTTAGAAGTGGGGGGGGGAGCAATTTGGAAACTGTTACAGTGAACAAATTGAGAGGTGGTCATGACCTTAGAGTAGAGGTTACATCAGGAGATAGAATGAGATGGAAAGATAGGTTGTGGTAAAATCAGTGAGCTTTCTTCACCGTTGAGAAGATACAAGGTAAAGGATGTGAATCTGGGTAATGGGAAGATGGGTTTACCCTTAATAGAATTTGGAGGAGGGACAGATTTAATGAAGGAAGAAGGCAAATTCTGTAGCTTTCCTCTCTCTGTCAATTTTAGCTAAATTTATCCTTTGAAAACAAGGGCTTTTTAATGCACCAAAGGAATAATTTATATTACCTTTTTTAAAAACCTTTAAAAATGAGGCTGAAAACCATATCCATATCCAAATCCATAATTTCTATTAATCATAATGTTGCCTTACATTAGTATCTTATTTGACAGTTTACAAAGCACTTTCACATATATCGTTTCATAAGATTCTCACCCTAATCTTGTAAGGTCATCATAGCATGATGTACATAGCATCATCTTAGCAGTCCTCTCCTCTTCAATTACAAAGGACAAACATCAGCAACAATCCTATTTTACAGATGAGGTTTAGAGAAACTTGGTCCATGTCACACAATTTAGAGAATAGCTGATTTTGAACTAGAACCCTCCATTGGCAGTACTGAATTTTAAATTACCCTATTAGAAGATGGACTTTTTCTTTTGAATTGTTTGATGACTTATCATCCCTTGACGATTTCTTAAGTAATTTTTCACATTAAACTGGAGTATTTGTGTCATTTCCATCTTGTCACCCCAGATCAGGCTACTTTTGTTGGTTAGAGAGACAGATGTTGGATTTAGCTGCCACCTGATAGATGCTGGTGTGAGGAAACACTTTGGCAGTATTCCCAGAAAACATGGACATATAGTATTTCTCAAGTGCGGTACACCAGAGTGAGTTCCAGAGTAATCGTCCCTGTGGAAAAGAGTTCCAATATTCTCAACACTCTGGTTTCTGGCACTGAACGATAAGTTCAGAAACATTGTACAGATGCCAGGGTAAATACATATGCCCTTTCCCCTCTCTTTCAGTTAGCAGTCTTCATCTCTAAATAATTGTTTAGGAATTAAGGAAACTCGTCATGGCCTATTGTTCTGGAAAGATTATGGCCATTATTTTAAGCTGGATTGGTTGTTCCCATGTAAGTGACATGTTGAGTCTGGTGATTAGGAAGTAAAGGTTGCTGCAGTTTCTTTATCCCACCCTTTCTTGTACCCACTTGTATGTGCACAAACAGGCAGTGGCTTGTAACTGATCCTTCAGCACTTTAGCACATTGAATTTAAGTACCCTTTAATGGAGAAACCTGTTGGTTTCTGTTTGGAAGGGTTTCAAGGACCAGGATTTGGGGGATTTATTTGGGAGTTCCCAGTTGTATACAATTCTTTAAAGATCACTAAAGGCATTATTTTAATTAGGAAAAGTTCTCAAGTTGTGTTGACCTTAAATTATAAACCCAGTTATTTTAGGGTATTTTAAGGATTAGAATAGGAAATTGTAGATTGCGCTATGTAGGCACTAAATTTCTTGGAGTTTTCATTCTTTCTTTTTCCCTTCCTGCTTTCTAGAGAAGCCAGAGAAGTTCAAGATAGCCAGTAGTTTGGTAAAAAGAGGAAGAAAGGACTAGCCAATCAACCTTAGAATAAGCTGGAATCAGCTGCATTTCAGTTATTTGGAGAGAAAAGCTACAGATGTACATGTATCTTTGTGTTCAATTTTTGCAGTATTTGAAAAGCTATCATCTAAACCAATATTTAACTACTGAATAACGTATTGATGCCACTGAATAGATAATTTTAAAATATTTTTTGAGTAATTTTTTTTAATTTTAAAAATTTCTTAGTGCTTTAAACTTTACAGAGGTATCTGATTAAGTTTTGTCAATCCCAGTTCTGTCACAGAATTTGTAACTATAGACACATATATGTATGTAGTATGCTGGCACATATATATATATATATATATATATATATATATATATATATACACATGTGTATATACCTACATATATACGTATGTCTACATACATACAGATACATTCTGTGCAAGCTGAATATTTGAGAAATAGAAAGGATTATGAATTTTCAGAGTCCAGTAAAATAAACCTTTATTGTATCCATCTCTGAAAGATATCTGCTGAACCCCCCTCATGGACAAGGGACCATATACAATTTTTTTTAACAGATATCTAGTTTTTTTTTTTAATGTTTTTTCATGTAAACTAACACAAATTAGGGCAGCTAGGTAGTACAGTGGATAGAGTTCTGGGCTTGGAGTCAGAAAGACCTGACTTAAAATCTGGCTTCAGACACTAGCTGTATGACCCTGGGCAAGCCACTTAACTCTATTTACCTCAATTTCTTCATCTGTAAAATGAGCTGGAGAAGGAAATGACAAACCACTCCAGTATCTCTGCCAAGAAAATGCCAAATGATGTCACAAAGAGTCAAACATGACTGAAACAGTTGAGTGACAATAGTTCAATGACCTGAGATTGAATATTATAAGTGTATCTTTAAGTAAAACTTTTTTATGTATTAGTATTTTAAAAACCCATGATTTCATTGGTATAAGTATTCCATCCACTAAGGTAAATTTCAGCCCCAATCTGTGATTTAGTAGAAGATGCTTTCTGAATTCTCCTCTCCTCCCTCAAATAGTTGGTAGCCTTCGGTCTAGTTGTAAACCTCTTTGAATTTATCAAGCCTACTCCATCCTAGACAGAACATAAGTGGAGTGTTGTGTCCAGGCACTATGTTTTCAAGAGGAACATAAGCAAGTTGGAGAGGAGAGAAAAGAGAGTGAGTGAGATGTTGAGGGCACTAAAAACCATACCTTGGGTAAGGATTGCTTTAAAGGAGTTAGAGATATTTATCCTGAAGAAAAGCCTGTGGGTGGGGAGGAACATGTGATTAAATTCTTCTGATACTTAAAGGTGTACCATGTGCAAGAAAAATAGACAGAATCAGGTCTTTCACCAGGCCAGTTCTCAAGGTCCTGATAGGAGCTAGGAAAGCTTGTGTCCTACTAGCATAACCTTCAAGAACCCAACGTTGCCCCTTGCCACAGTGAACCATTGAAAGCGTCTTTAGTGAAAGAATAAGTATATGGTATCTGGGAAAACTGGCATTCATTAAAAAGATAAAGTAGAGATTGCCTACTTCACTTATGAAAAGATGCCATGCAAGTTTCCTTTAAATGCCGACCTCTGCTAATCCCTGTAGAAAGTTATTCATTATACAGACATTTGATTTACCCATCTTTTTAGAAACTTGACTAGAGCGTCAGACAAGGTATATCAGCCCTTGACCCTTTTCAATATGTGTCAATAACCTGGATGAAGACACTGTATGTCCTTTGTTTTTAAAGAGGACCAATGACATCATGAGGTCTTGACTTGTTCATGACACAAAGCCCAAAATCTAACATATTCAAAAAGGACTCAGTAGGCTTGATGGATAAGTTGAAGCTCAATAGGAATAAATTTAAAGTCCTATGTTTAGCTTCTAGAAATCAGCTACCTGAGCACAGACTAGTGTGGGGGAGGTGTTATGAGTGTTATACTCATCCTTAGGTGGAATTCTTCTAGAGTCCAGACACACTGCATGTCAGGAGAGTGATTGGGTAGTTGGAGAAGGTAGAGAAGAGAGTGACCATGGAATTGGGGGGACTGTGCACAGTGCCTGGCATATAGTTATTACTTAATAAGTGCTCGTTGGCTTGGAAGAAACTGGGGATTTATATCCTGAAGAAGGAATGACTTGGTGGAAGAATATTCATAGATTTTTCAAATTTTAAGGTGTGTTATATGAAAGATGAATTAGATTTTTTTCAGGGGACATTATTGGAACTATTGGGATTTAAAGAGGGGTACATCTTAGCTCAGTATAAGGAAGTCATTTCTAACAATTAGAACTGTTTGTACATGAAATAGACTCCTTCCTTGTTGTGCTGAAAGGCCACTGGAATCTCAGAGTGAAAGCTGGGATGACCAGTTGCTGGGAACATTTTAGATGGATTTCACGCTTCATGTAGCGATTTGTTTTGTTTGCTTCCTGAAGTTCTTTTCAGTTCTCAGATCTTATTAACTTATGGTAACCCTTCTGACGGTGAAGGAACCCCTTTATAAATGAGAATACTTCTTCAAAGCGCACAGAAACATAAATTCCATGACATCATAGTTATATCACATAGAGATGCCTATTATCTTAATATTTGCCCATAATGACAACAGAAGTTTTAAACACAATATTATTGAAATAGTTCTGAATTAATAGAACTCTTACTTACTCTTCATTTCTCACTCTAAATACCACTTTAAAAGTTTCAATGCTAACTCAGTAGATTCAAATCCCCACCATCCTCATGGGCTTAAATTCAAAATTTCAAGTATCCAAATTGTATCCCCAAAGTATCTGAGCTGTCTTGCCAGATGGCAACCCAATTAATATGTTTTTGCAAGGTGAAGAAATGTTTTTTCATGGGGGAACAATGAGTTCCATCTGCTGAAATTTAGTACTTACTACTTTTCTTCCTCTCACCCTTTGGGAAAATCATCATTTAGTTATTGGAAAAAACTGCAACTCTCCCCCCCATCCCTATATAATGATATTGTACTTTTGAGAGGTACCTTTAATGACTCTCTTTCATATGTATGTGGAAAAATCTTGAAGAGGTATGTAGAATAGATTAAAATATGCAGATGTGTATCTTACATATAGACTATGATATTGATTTCATGTGTGCACAGGTGATTTCCTTAAAAAATAAACATATAAAATCATATTAGGAAATAAGTTTTTTAAAACTTGACTTCACATTCCCTTATTTATGCATCCCTCTTAAAAGCATTAATTCTGGAACCCAGTTGGGGTGGGAGAAGGTAAGTAGAGAATTGACCTAAATGTCCTTAGTATGAAAAATGTTGGAGGAAGATCATTTCAGCTTGGATAGAAGTTGCAAGAAAGTAAATTTAGGCTTAGATGTAATAAAAAAAATATATACAATAATTAGAAGTCTCCAGAGATGAAATAAACTACCTCACAAGATAGTGGGTTATCCATTATTTGAGGTCTTCAGGCAAAGACTGGAGATATGCTTTTCAGGTATGATTTGTAGAAGAGGGCTTCTGAAATTCCTCCCATCTCTGAAGTTCTGTGAATATTTCAAAAGGTCCCTAATTTATTTTGCCCGTATGAATACTCTCTTTGACAACACAGACCACAATATCTCTTGCTTTTAGTAGATGGCCCTCATAAGTTGCCATTGCTAACCTTCTATAATGTATCTCTTTGAATTGAGCTAGGCTAACTTTGAGATAGTGGACACTCAATCTTTCCTATGGCCCATAATACTCAAAAGCTTTCCTAACTTGGTTCAAACTCTCCAGGGCTTCCAGAGTTATTGGTTTTCACTGATTAGAGACACCAGTGATTCCCTAAATTCCTCCTCTCACTTTTACCTGCCATCCCCTTCCCCTAGGCCACTAGGAGACTCACTTATTCTTTAGACAGTAGTGGGGTAGGATGGAGAAGGAGATGTACATCTACCATCTGAAGTTGGCATTCAGCCTCAGAAACAGTGTGAGACTTGATGGTTGAGTTCTAGAATACTTTCAGAACCTTTTATTTTACAGCCAGCACTGTAGCCTTACGTGGGCTTCACTGAGACCTGACTTTCATATGTAACTTTTTTTTCTGAGAGGAAAAATCTTCTGCCATATAATTACCATCTCCTTCTAGATAATTGTGGTTTAAAGAAAAATTATTGCTACAGTTCACTATAATATAACGTAAACTTCCCCACAAACGGTCTTCTGCAGTACATTTCCTAAAAAAACCCAAACATTTCTTTTATTAAGAGAAAAGAATGTGTCCCTAACTTTTGCATGTGTGTCCTTTAACTTTGACAATATTGTACTGATGTTGACTGTTGACTCTAGCCAAAATGTGCTGCTCCCTCCCTCATTACAGCGATTTTGTTGGACTTGTTATTGATGTTGTAAGTACTTTTCTTTTAGCACTTCATTTATATAACTTCATATATCTTCCCATGTTTCTCTGAATTTTCCATATAAATTCCTTATGTTGCATGACATTCTATTACATTAATGTGTCATAAATGTTCATCCATTTTTACATTTTGTTTGCATCTTTTTTCTTATAAGTAATACTACTATGAACATTTTTTTACATATGGTCCTGTCTTGTTCCTTGGGATATAGTCCTAATAATGGAATCTCTCGGTCAGAGGATGTGAACAACATAGTCATTTTTCTTGCATGATTCTAAAATGTTTTCCAGAATGGTTAAAACAGTCAGCAATGAATTAGGCTATGTTTAGTCACCACCCTTCCAACAATGAATTTTCTGTCTTCTTGTTTTGTGTGTGTGTTTGTTTTGTTTTGTTTTTGTTAGCTTATTGAGTGTGAGGGGATATCTTGGGATTGTTTCAATGTCTAACAACTTTTCTTAAAATACCAATATGTGCCTTTCTAGGGTCCTCTATATATTGAGCAATCACTTCTAGAATCTGGAACATTATTAAAGCCTTGAGCTGATGTAATATGCAGAATATGATCAGAGTTTAAGCTGTCACCTGAATTCTTAAATATAATAATGTAAATTATTTTGGCTTTCCTTGAATACCATAGGCATGGATGGAAATGGAACTTACTTTCCTTAAAGTGGACCCAGATATCAATGCCAAGAGACTACAGGCCATTTCTGAAGAATGTGGTCCTAATTCATGTACCTTATACAGGCTGTTGTAGAAACTTTTCAAAGCAACCTCCTACACTTTGGAATTTTCCAAAGTATTCCGTAAACCAAAATTGTCACTCTGAGTTACAAATACTATACTTAGCAAGACAGATTTTTTTTCCTCTTCAAGTAATTTTTCCAGACTTTTTCCTTCTTTGCAGGTGATGATCTAGCTTTATATTTTGAGGTCTTGGTCACCTGTAGGTTTATTTTAGACTTTTCTCAAGGAATAGCATACTTTCCTAATTTACCATGTGTAAACTATCCAGTAATAAATGTATTATACATTTCAGGTAAAATATCATCATGATTTGGTTTGGTTATAGTAAAATTACAAAGATTCTTAAAATTACTATCATACCATCCATCCAAATGAGAAAATTTCCAACAGTAGGTTGACTTTCTAAAACCCATATAAAAATGATACAATTAAAGATAACAGGAAAAAAAAGGGAGAATAGTCATTTATCAGGATTGTGTTGCAGTATAACTTTGTATATAGAAAAATTAGGGTGTCCTTGTCCTTATTTTCCTAGTCCAGTGAAGAGAGGCAAGCAGAGTCTTTTAAGAACTTCCAAAGCAATTATGCTTTCATTGTATTTTTCTGTTTTCACAGCAATTGTATTGATTCGTTTAGTGTGTTTTTAGAGTAAGATGAGAATTACCTGGAATGTGGAGGAGTGACTATTAAAGTATGGCCTTGTTTACTGGTGACAGCAGCTCCAACACCTTGGTTTGTCCTCCTCTAAAAATGAGGGGCTCTTACTTAGGAGCCTTGTAGGGTACCTTCTATTCTATCCCCACATGGCTTTCTTAGGATCCTTCCAACTCACTTTCTTAATGTAATGCTCTAGTCCTAGTACGTTGTGTCTAGATTGTTAATTTGCTGTTATTAATTTTCTTTAATAAAAAGATGGCCCCTGGTGGTTAGATCTCCAGATGTCACTGTGGAAGGAACAAAGCACAAACTTTAGTACACAAAGTTTCTTTGTAGGCTACTTTTTGTGCAGAGTGAAAGTGACAGTCAAAATTTCAAATAGATCTTGGGGTTTTATTGACTTTTCTCTTTTTTGCTTGCTTCTTATATAAGTTTCAGAAGCAGAATAGGAGACATACATATTTTCCTCACTATATTTTATGTAAAATATGGAACAAAGCTAAATGCAGATTGCTGCTAATGCACATACCAGCTTTTGCTCTTGCTGAGAGTTAGAACTGCTTGTCTAATATATAATGCTCTTTCATTCTCAGATCTGATTTCTGTGCCTAAAACAATATTCATCCCCCATGCTGTGACATTGGGTAACCATCTCTTTCTTTCAAAGGAGTTTAATGTTTTTCCCTTCTCAATCCTCTAGCATCTGACAGGTTTATAAACTTCATGAAGACTATAAATAGCTAGTCCCCTTTTTAGTGAGTTTATAATTAATGAATATAAATCCAGTGACTGGAAAATACATCTTGTTGGTTAAAACAGAAAAATTGATCTCAAAATGGAATTGAGTGAAAACTGGTCAGTATTGTGTGTGAAACAGTCTTTCCTACTATCATCAGTCTCTTACAAACTTTTAAGTATCTGTACTCTGCTCTAATTTGGTTCTAGGCCTAAGTGAATTAGGCCAAGGGCAAGTCTCCAGAAAGACAATGGAGGAGAAAAAGAATTAAGATATTCCCTATGGCAGACCCAGCCTGCTGTGAATATGTCCTTAAGCACCTTTCCCCAATGAATAGAGCCCAGTAACCTTTAGCTGAGTTTGTGTACACACAGGTTTGCCGAAACACCATTTTGACCTCTGAAGACAATAGTGATAGCATCTCTTTAAAAGGAATCTATGTATCCTACTTCAGCCCAGAATTCTTTTACAAGACTGACTAGTGTTTCCTTTATTACTTCCACAGCCCCAGTGGGATTCTTGAGTTAACCAATAAATGGAAAATGGAATCATTCAGTTCTAGGATTTTACTCAGGGAGGGGGGAAAGACGTAGAGGTTAGTGACAAGCTGGGTGATGATGAGGGATATTTGCAGGAATATTCCTGTTCATCAAGGTTTTTTTTTAAACAAATAATAAACCTTGGGAGTTACACCAGGCACAGCATAACAGCACTGACTCTCGTCCTGCTTTTTAGTAGCGCAGAACATGTCTTTATGCATTTCATGGAACAGGACATGACCAAACCATTTGATTATTCCAATTTGTGATGTCTGGTTGATGTTTCTGTGAATAGTAGAATCAATATTTCTGGGTACTCACCACTGAAACATCATTTAAGATTGGTGGTTAATCAGAAAGGGCAAGTTTTTCAAATCTATTTTGACCCCCAACTGAACCACAGTCACAATATACGTTAAGTGCCCAGATGCTACAGAACTAAGAAACAGTCTCTTTTGCTTAAATACAACTACTTCATCTCTTTTTCTAAAGACATTTATTTGTCTTACAGAAAAAAGCGTTTTGGTACTGAATTAATGACACACCTATTGTCAAATCATTCTTCTATTATTACTGGTGATATTTAGGTAAAGTTACCTGTTTCCATAAACTCCCGATGACATTTGTCACCACTGTACTCCTGCCTTTTTATTGAACAATTCTTTTGCCCACATTTTTCCTATATCCCTCATTCCCATGAAAAAAGACTCGGAAATATGTTATCCAATAGAGATGTGGAAGTTCCCTTCTGGAAAAGTTTTCCATGCTCATCTGGAATAGGTTAAGTATAGTTTTTTCCTAAGGTAAATGAATAGATGAAATCCATGTTTTCCAATCTGTTGATGCTGGGGTTTGTTTGGAAATCTCAGACTATGCCACTACACACCTAGAGGTAATAGGAATGAAAGAGGAGTCCCCTAATTCCATACCCACTAATGGTATTTAGTATATCTGAGGAATAAGAATTGGCAAGAACCCTACTTGCCTTGAAAGTTGGGTTAAATTTGAGTGAGGTGGGTGTGGTCTGGTAGAAGTAGCACTATATTGGGATTGAGAAAACTTTTGTTAAAATTCTGACCTTGTCATTAGCTTGCTCTGTGATCCCAGCAAGTCACTTTATCTTTGTTTGTTTCTCCACATATAAGTCAAAAGTTTGGAAAAGATGAGTGTTATACTAAATTATTTTGAATTTTTTTTTTTCTTAATTTATAGGGATGCTTTGGGCACATAAGTGCATTTATCCTCAATATTTAGGCTCTACCATTTATCAATCATGTAACCATGTACAAGTCCCTACAAGTCCCTGGGCCTCAATTTCCACATCTGTAAATTGAGAGAGCTGATCTCAGTGATCTGTAATACTCTTTAAAATTTAGGAATTCTATGATGCGTCATGACATCTTAAGTGAGAAACATTAGGGCTTGGTAGATCCTTGGAAATTCCCATGAGTCTACTGATTGACTCTCCTTAATTAAAAATTGCCATGTGTGCACAATACCAGTGAGTAGGATGGTCGAAAAATACATCATGTACTACACTACTCTCTCATCTGCAAGCTCGAATTGTATTATCCATCTGGAGTAGAAAAGCTTTCAAGTACTTTATCAAAAAGTTAAGTAATAAACACAGAGCACTTCCCATTAGTAAATATTGAACCTTTTTTCTTTCTTCAAGTCTTTTAGATGTGTTGCTCAAATCAGTGAAGTGAGCCGAATAAGAGATTGGCTGTACCTCCCCATTGCCCACTCTCCCAGATTTTAAACAATGAAAAGCAAATAAATATGAGAAATTTGTTGTTGTATGAGTCAGCTGGGTAGCGTAAAGTAGTTAATATTCTGGATCTGGAGTCAGCAAGACCAGAGTTCAAATTTGGTCTCATATACTTCTGGGTTGTGTGATCTTGGGTAACTCACATAGCCTCTGTTTGCCTCAGTTTCCTCACTTGTTAAAGGGGGCTAATAATAATTTGTATCTCCCAGCACTGTCATGAGGACCAAATGAGGTAAAGTTTGAAAAGTGCTTTGCAAACCCTAAAGTGCTATATAAATTATTGTTGTTGTTTTTAAATAGAAAACTAGATTTGAACTCTTTTATGTTGGACAGTTACAGTAATGATGGCTGGTATTTTCATAGCATTTTCTGAAGTGCTTAACATATGTTATCAAATTTCAGCTTCACAACTCTTTCAAAATAGGCACTACAGATAGTATCCCTACTTTACAGAGGAGTAGAAGTGAGGATCATAAAAGTTGAGTGATTTGCCCAAAAGGTCGCCCAGATTTTGTCAGAGGTGGTATTTGAATCCAGGTCATTTAAACTTCAAGATCACCACCATGAGCCATATGCCTTGGTACCTTTATGAGTTATTTTCTCTAATAATTTAGTTTTTGAAGGAGAACTTGTTTACCTTTTTCTGACACTCTGCAGACACTGGCTCATTGGCTCCACCTGTGATTATAAGAGTAAATATGTTTAACAGACCTAGGTTCCAGTTGCTTAGACAAATTACATTGAGCCTCAGTATGCTCATCTGTATGGAAGTGATAGTAATACTTATACTCTCTGCCTTTTACAAAATTGGTGTCAGTACTGGGTATATAAAGTACTTCAAAGCTTACAAAATGTAAAACCCACCATTATTAATAAAAAAGCCAAAGTCTGAACATAGAGACTTGGAACCTGGCCTTTGAGATTAATCCCAACAAACTAATCACCAGTTATCACCTTCTCCCACAGTGAAATAGAATGAAGTCTACCATTGAGACTCAGTGGATTTGCTTCCTTTTACTTTAGTATAAAAGATAAATAACTTCTTTTATGTGGGTGTTCTGTAGACAAGAGATTCTTAACTTTGGTGTTGTGAACCCCTTTTAAACAGTCTGATGAAGACTGTGGACCCCTTTTCAGAATCATATTTGTTGCCCACTCTCATAATTGAGGGAAATGCTCATTTCAATTAAAAAATTAGCAAAAATCAATGTGTAATTTTTTTCCCCACTCAAGTTGCTGAACTCCCAGAAATCGATCTTATGGGTCATTTGAAGATCTGTAGACCCCACATTAAGAAACCCTGCTCTAGACTGAGGCACATCCCCAGTGTTCCATTGCTTCATACATGGTTCTATGAGTTGCTATGACCCACTCCAGATCCCTTACTTGCGAGTCAACTTCTGTTGGTGTGCCTCTGCAAAGTTAGACTGCTTTGCTCCCATGACGCCAGTGGCCCAAGCTTAAATTCTTTCTAGCTTGGTAAATCTGGAAGAATTTAAGCATAACCATTAAGAGTCTAAGGTCACTGACATGAAATGTTAAGGTGTGAAGGCTTCCTACTTTTGTGACCATCCAACACCAATTTTTAGACGTGAGATTGTTTTTGTTGTAATGATTATCCAACAAATTACAGAGGAAGAATGAACCATGGACTTCCAGGCCTTTTTTATTGCCATTATTTATCAATATCATTTATTGACTCTTCTGCCACTTTAAATTTGATGCCAACCATAGCAAAACAGAGTATTTGTAAATCACAGGCGCTGAAGCACATTCCTCCCCCTCCCCCAGTAATACTTGAGACCATTGTATTGTGTTCAAAAGAGATGGAAAAAATCCATCATTTCTCAGTGGATCATATAGCTGACACATACATTAGGATCAAAGTGTCCTTTCTTTATCAACTCTAGACTCCACTTCATAGTTGATTTTTCTTTTTTTAAATGAAAATAAGATTGGGGACTGAAAAGAAATAATTTTTAAATGAGTTAATATGCTCTATTTTGGTAAAATGCAGGCTACCTTCTAAAACAAATATTAAATTAGGATAACTACAAGGGAGCTTATTTCAGTAATTTTTATAGGTGATTATGAAAAGTATCCGTTATTCATGGGAAGCTTATTTAATGTAGTTTTGCAATTCTTAAAATATTTGTCAAAGATGCACTGACCAGTTCAGTAAACATGTGTGCTGTGCTACTTGTAAAATCCAAGTCCTTTCCCCAGAGTCTTAAACTTCTAATTTTTTAGAAGTCTGACTTAATAAGAGAATAAGCTAATTTTAGCTATTTGTGTTAAATTTCAAATCTCATCAAAATATCTATTCTAACCCCTTTCCCCTCCCTAAACCAAACCCACAAATATTAGGGCCAGTAGGTTCAAGATTTGTCCAATGACCCCTACTTGACCTCATTGTCATGGGAGTTTTTACTAAAAATAATTTAGTACAACACATACATTTTCCAGTCTTTGAAATATTTTAATATGCATGCCTATCGTGCCGTGCCATTAGGTTGTATTATACCCACATGTATTTGTTTATAACAAGGGCAAGTAGGAACATTGACTAGTCATGTGGAAAACCTCCCTGCCTGGCTTGGCAAATAAGAAAAAGGAAAAAAAAAAATGAAACAAAAGGAAAAACCAACAGGGTTCTCAGGGCAAAGGTGAGTGGTTCTGTCTCTGCTACTGGGACAGAGAAAAAGAAAGTGAAAGTCCTTAGTGCCCTAGCTGCTTGTTCTCGGGTTCAAAGTAAGACACTTTCAAACCAGCTCTCTTTCCCAGGGATCCATGCCTGAGAAGGAGAGAACGCTTGATTTGAATTGTGGAAGCTTGGGTCCCAACTCAGTTCTAGCACTGATTACCTGGGTAACCATGTGGAAGTCACTACCTCTGGCTGATCTTTAGGTACCTCCTAGTAAAATAGGAATTTAAAGCCTTCTTTCAGGAAGTTAGTCACCACCCACCAGGAAGTCAGGTGCTGCCCACCTAAGAGGGCTGTGAATATGAGGAAAGTAAACCATCAAGTGAATGGTTCCTAAAGTGAATTTTTACAGGATACATCACTGTCACACCCCACCCCCTCTTCCTCATACTGCCTCACTGGCTACTCAGATGCCCATGGGTATCAAAAGGCCCAACAGGAAGGAGTTTCAGAAAGTCCTTTTCCTCCTACACCCTAACCCCCCTGCACAGTTCCCTCTAGGTACTGGATATTGGGCTGCTTGCTTCCCTACCATGACCTCCATTTCTACCCCTCCCTGAAGTAATCAAGAACTTTACTCCATTGCAACCTTCAGGCCTACTGCTCGCTTCCCAATAGTCATTGGCTGGGGAACCATCTTTCCTTTCATTACACCTCAAACTCCACTGGACATTGCCATCCCTCCTGAAACTTTGTCCTCTAGATTCCTGAGTCTGTCCTTCAGCTCTGAATCAATCAATCGGTTTGTCTGTCTATATCTGTCTGTCTATCTGTCCATCCATTTGTATACACACACACACACACACGCACACACACACACAGAGTTGTTGTTCAGTCCTGCCTGCCTTTTTGTGACCCTGTGAAAAATAGCACCCCAGTGCTTTCCAAGGGGTTTTCTAGACAAAGATGCTTGAGTGGCTCGCCATTTCCTTCTCCAGTGGATTAAGGCAAACGGGGGCTTAAGTTACTTTACCGGGGTCACACAACTAGTAAATGTCTGAGGCCAGATTTAAACTCAAGTCTTCCTGACCCTAGGCCTAGCACTTTATCCACTGAGCCACCTAGCTTTCTCCTAGGCAGAGATTTCATGACTTGCCCAGGATCACACAGTAGGTATCTGAGGCTGGATTTGAACTCAGGTCTTCCTGACTCCAGACCCAGCTCTCTATCCACTGTATATGTGTGTATGTATGTATATGTGTATCATCTCACCTAATTAGAATGACAACTCCTTAAGAGAAGGGGCCATCTTGCTTTTATATCTGCTTTCTCAGCACTTAACATAGTTTTGGACACACATCATACTTTTGCATTGCATTCTACAACATTATCCAAGGAATCTTGAGCCCATTGTTCAGTCATTTCAGTCATGTCTAATTCTTCATCACCCCATTTGGGGTTTTCTTGGCAAAAATACTGGAGTGGTTTGCCTTTTCCTTCTCCAGCTCATTTGACATGTGAAGAAACTGAGCCAAACAGGGTTAAGTCACAGAGCCAGGAAGTATCTAAGGTCAGATTTGAAATCATGAAGAACAGTCTTCCTAGCTCCAGTCCTATCACTTTGTGCTCTGTTCCACCTAACTGCCACTTCTTGAGCCTCTAGGATGTATTAAAGCAAAGGGACATTCCTGCTATTATTTTCTTAGAGATCTTCTGGACATAATTCCTAACAGTCGGAATGAGTCAATGGTATCTACTTTCATGAGTGGACCCATAAAATATTAGAGTAGGAAACAACATTGGAGATGATCTTATCCTTCTCTCTCATTCTCCAGATGAGGAAATTGAACTCAGCAAGCACAAATGACTTTCCTGATGTCACACATTAGTGGGAAGTTTCTGTCTGTAACTCACTTCTTTTGCTTCCCATTTCAGTGTTTGCTCTATCATGCCATACTTTACCTAGTGGCCATCCATGTCTTAAGGAAGAATATTTGCTCCCTGACTCCTAAAAAATCTTTTGGTTACTTGATACATTGACAGGTTCTACAGTTAGAGTTTCATCTCTCTGGTATTTAGAGGTTCTTACTTCCTGTTAAATTCCAGATACCTCTCTTGGTATCAGTCATCTGTACCCCAGTCTGGATGAGTTTGATGAGTTTATCAGATCCTTTCTGATTGCCTGAGATCAAGCTTCGTTACAGAGAGGAAGAGGAAATGCTAGGTGCCTGAAAAGACATGTTTGGGGGAGGGGGAAGAGGAAAAGAGAGAGATGACAGGAAGGAGATTAAGGGTAAAGAAAGAGAAATGTCCCACGAGAAATTTGGCCACCTTCACATTCTTGGCTAGGCCCAGTGCTGCTCTCCTACAGAAGACTGAAGAAGTTAATCGGTCTTGAATTTTCTTGGACTCATCTTTTCAGCATTATTTCGAGTTCCTAAAAACTGTTGCTTGTAACAAAAGACTCCATGGAGGTTTTAGAACTGCCTGAGTCTTATTTCTAGAAACTAGACCAGGAAAAGGAGATGATTAGCAAATGATTGAAATGCAATGGTTGCCTTTTCTTTGGCATTTTGGAATTGTGGCTCAACCAGTTTTAATTCTTCTAGAAGCAGGACAAGCTGTTGGCCGCACCTTCAATACTGGTATGTTCCTGGAGCATTAGGTGGGCTCCAGAGGAGCTAATAGTCCTCAATCTCTAGTTCAGGGAGGCAGGTAAGGAGAAGATGTGTGTGTGTGTGTGTGTGTGTGTGTGTGTGTGTGCGCACGTGCATGTGTATGTGGGTGCGTGCACACCCACATATATATATATACACATATACATACATATGAAGCAAATGAATGGGCTATAGATATTAAGGAACTGGAGCTCTCTGTGTGTGTCTCTTTCTGTATCTGTTTCTCTGTATGACTCCCTGTCATTAAGTGGGAAGCAGTAGTGCCTTTAAATTTTAATTCTGTCATCCCTAGAAAAGAGAAAAAGTAGGTTCTACACAAAGAATCTTCTGCTGTTAACACAATTGATGTATCAAATCATGAAAGAAGTGAAATATGTAAAGGTGTCAGCTTAGAATTAGTGGGTAAAACTTTTTTTCTTGTAAATGAAAGTAGTTTAGGTGTAGGAAAAATGGGAGAACATGTAGTTCAGTCCAAGTAGGAAAATAATTTAGTATTTAGATGCTAT
Organism: Pseudochirops corinnae; assembly: GCA_028646515.1. Classification (NCBI taxonomy): domain Eukaryota; kingdom Metazoa; phylum Chordata; class Mammalia; order Diprotodontia; family Pseudocheiridae; genus Pseudochirops; species Pseudochirops corinnae. The sequence goes on from CM053587.1 coordinate 99,615,192, forward strand.
ATTTCAAGGAAAATAATTTAGTATTATTACTACTTTGTTGAAATTTGCTCCTTCTGGCTAATGGAAAGTATTAATTGACTTAAAGATAACTGTTTCTTATATATGGCTGATAGTTGTTTTAATCATTTTTTGTAATACTGTTATGAGAAGATTTCCGCAAAATGAAAAAAATTGGGCATTTCTTGAAGTTAAATCTCAGGTTATCCTGATATTTCATTTTTATTAATTTTAGTTTTTAGAAAGCCCAAGTTAGAATTTCTGTTTATCAGCAATCTCAATACTTCATTAGGCAGGAATGCTAACTATCATATACCTAATAGTAATATAAAAGTGGGGAAATATATCAGTGTCTAAAATTCTGCATGTCATAAATCACTATGTGGAGATTTTAGAAAAATATAAAAATGCTGCAGATCATTGTCATGATTTTATAAGATTGGTGTAGGATATTGCCTTTTAATCTTTTACTTTTTTATTCTTATTCCTTGACGTCATCCTGGGGTCTCCAACCCAAAGGTTCCTTTTGCTCTAAATTTAAAAAGACTCCTTCACTAAAATCAATCAATAAAACAATGACCATTTGTTAATCATTAAAAAATAAAAAAGACATTGTTTCAATGTTAACTAAGTGATTCCACAGCACAGTATGATATGAAAGTGACTATGATGAAACAAAGAACTATCTGATCTAACAAATAAGTGTTCATTCTCTCCATTCTGATTAAACCTCATCCGTAAGAGTAACTCGAATGATGCTAAGAATTTAAGTCCTTTCACATTTAAGACATCAAGCTGAATGTAGCCCAAGTGAGTCATGAGTGAGAGTCACCACCATCTGAGAGTTACTGGATATCTTATGTCAATGAGAGAGACACATGCTTAGTTCCCACAGGAGAAGTATCCCACATCACTAGGGCAAGGAATAGATCACCTTGTTATTTTTCACGCAGGGCTCTAGGATTACTTAGTCATAGAAACAGAATTACCATTCATAGCTGAATGGTCATTCCAGATGAAGACTAAGGAAAATTGTTAATGGTTGTTTTGGGGAGAAATCCTTTAACTGGGGCTTATTCCTAAATTAAAGAGATTTCTGATCACCAGCCCAGGCTCTAATGCATTTTGTGAGTTTTAATTTTTTATTAAATATATAATAATTATCTTATAGCATCACAAACATTTTACAGCTCTCTCTTTCTTAGGCTATTTGTTTCTTCCACTCTTTCAAAGGATCCCATTTTGGCAAAAGATGGACTCATTTCTTGTAAGAAAGTGAATGAATCCATCTTGCAGTGGCTAGCAGTATTGCTGTATGTTTGTTTATATGTTTCTTTTGTTTGTTATTCTGAGCTAGTTAGAACTTGGTGCTAATCAGGCCAAGGTCAAGGCTTTAGCCCCATGGCAGTGAGCTTTCACAGTGAAAAAGCTGTTTTCTTTGCTGAAAACTTTACCTCAGACCCAGGGCAGACATCTGGCAAATGAGTATCATTGTTCACTCCTCAGACCAGATTAGTGAGTGTGGTTAACTTTGCATAGGCCTTCACCCCACATGAAAGAAAGATGGAAGGAAGGACAATGGAAAGAAGGAATGAAGGAAGCAAGGAAACAATGAAGGAATGGGGAAAAGGAAGGAGTGAAAAGAGGAAGAAAGGGAATGATGAGAAATTATTAGCATCTGAATCTACCTTAGTAGAGTAACTTTAATCTCTGAAGGCAAACACATTTTGTGGTGTCTGTGTGTGATCTCTCTCCTTAATAATTTTCTTGTGGACCCAGCAGGACTACAAAAGCAGGGATCTCCACACCCACTGGACTCTAACTGTTGTTGACTTAATGCCACTGCAGATTGAAGTTTTCAGGACAGAAAAGTCTCTTTGTAGATTAGCAGTAAGTAGACTTTTTGCTGTAGCATCTTGTTCAACTCATCTGTGGGGACATATTAAAATAATTTATTTGACAAGATCACTTTTTAATTGTATCTTAGAGCTAGAGTCATCAATGCAATTAATATTTATGGAATTAGAAGAACTGACTACTTTGGCATACTTGGCATATCGTCGTTATCAGCTGATATCCTTCTAAGCTATGTGGAAAGGTGGATGGAATAAATGACCCCTTCTACAATTTGGTTCTTATCCAAATAATAGATCTGAGGACCTACTAAGATGGCTGAGTTAGAAAAATAGCTTTCTGTTATCAACAGGACAGGACTCTCTTGATTCAAAATTGACTTTTCTGCAAGAAAAAATGCTGCATTTTAAGTCCAGCATAAAGCTTGCAATAAAGAGGGTATATTGCCTATGATCCATGTTATGGGTCATCCCTAGCAAGAAGGAAGCTGAACTTGACAAGAAGGGATGTGTAGGAGCCTTAATCTGAGTCTTTCAGTTAGTTCCTTCCTTCTTCTCAATAGCTTTTCTTCTTGTCTGTGATGACTATAAGGAGTTCACTGCTAGACCTAGGACAAATATTGGTTAATAATTTGTTTCCATCTTCCTTTCAGGAATATTTTTTTATGTCTCATATCTTTTTCTTTTGTTTTTTGCTTTTTGGAAGGGGGAAGGCAGGGCAATTGGGGTTAATTGACTTGCCCAAGTCACATGACTGAGGTTGGATTTGAACTCAGGCCTCCTGACTCCAGGGCCAGTGCTCTAATCACTGCACCACCTAGCCACCCCAATATGTCTCATATCTTTTGGGTTTCCATTAAGGATTGTATTCTCAATCTCTAAAGTCATTTTGATTACTTTATACATCGATATTGAGCTACACATTTATCCAGAATTTACATGTTTCCTACTTACTATCAAATCTCTCTCAGGCAAAATTCCCCATTTATTTATCAAGCTGCAGTCTACCATGGAAAGAATTGGGAAGTGTCTTTAATGAGAATGTGTTTCATTATGAATGATGGTAATTTTGAAGATGTGTCCAGTTGTTTGCCTGAGCTTGTCCAAATTTTCGTTATTCTGCCTTTAAATACCATTTGCAATTTTTTTTCTGTAAACATTAAATTTAAAAAAAAACACAACAACAAAGCAATGAACTATACAAGAACTCTACTCACTAATGGTATAACCCCATCCTTGGTTTAAGGACCAAAGAATGAATTGTTCCAAAGCCAGAAAGAGACATCATCAGAAATCTGAAATGGAAAGGGGATAAGCAAACAAAATAAGACCCTAGAGATTTCAGTAATTTTATAAAAAGACAACAGAGTCGTTTTTTGGTAATAATAGCACCTATTTCACAAGGTTATTATGAAGATCAAATGAAATAACATATATGAAGGGTTTGCAAATCTCAAAGTAGCAGCAAAAGCAGTATATATAAAAACATGATCACATAGATCCATTGCATAGAAGGCAGAGTTTATAACCACAGCTTAAATATGTACAAGGACTTTAGGAAGGTATTCATGTCTTGAGTATGTGTATAGACACATACATACACACACACCCACACATGAGTGCACGCGCGCACACACACACACACACACACACACCTCTTCTCTCCTTGACTTCATAAGTGGATGCCTTTGGACTTCTTTCCCCAGCTGAGTCAATTTTAATGCTAGTTTCTATCCTTCAAAACATGAGCTCATAAAACTCCTCTTTGTGACACACCATGCCACTGGCATCCTTTCCTTGCCTGGCACATGTGAAAAATGAGTCAGTGGAAATATCACTTCATCATTGTGGCCTACTTCTGTAAATTTTGGACAGCTTAGGTGTTGTATTTGTAAAAGGAACAGATCTATCTCAAGCTACTATAATACACTTGCCCATTTTCTTGTACATAAATAATTCATTTGACATAATTGTTTTTAGAATAGTTCATCCAGTTTCTGTTTGAAGCCCTCCATAGAGAGAGAAGCCTACCATCTCTGAAAGCATCCTATTCCAATTTGGGGCAGCTCTAATGGCTAGAAAGTTTTTCCCCATCAAAGCTGAATCTGCATCTTCTTAACTTTAACCCGTTCTGAGTCCACCCTCTAGAGTCAAACAAAACGAGTCTTCATTCTTCCTTCCAATAATAGCCCTTCAAATATTTGAAGACAGCTATCATGGGCTCCCAAGCCATCTCTTTTCCAGGCTAACCTTTCCCAATTTCTTCAGTCTATGTGAATGGACATTTAACCAGACCTTAACAATGTCAGTCCTAGGAATATTAATATAAATTCTAGACAAACAAAAAGACTATACACCAGCTTAAGAGAAAAAGGAGGTCTGTTGAAGTAGAATTGTGTTGACCAAATTTTCTTTTGGGGACTCTTCTTTCAGTCTTTTCCTCATTTTCCTACATTGTTCATCTTTACCTTATAAGTAAAATATATGTGTGTATATGTACATACATATACATACACATACATATACATGTGTGTATATATGTATATACATGTGTATATATACATATGCATGTATGTCTATACCTATATATTTACACATGTGTGTATACGTGTGTGTATATATGTGTACACACATGCAATTTATACAAACAAAAAATTGTTTATTTGTCCACTGGCCACAAGTAGGTTGAATAACACATTACCAGACATATAGCATGATATCAAGGATATGTGGGTTTTTTTTTTAAAAAAGATATCACTGAGCATTTATGGCAAGGAAAAGTGTGAGCAGGAGAGAAGCCTATATTGGCTTGATACTCAGAGGATCAGAGAAACAGAAGGAACTTAGAGGATATGGAGACCAACCTCTCATTTCACAGATGAGGAAACTGAGACACAGGGTAGTTATTTGGCTTGATTAGGTCACATAGCTAGTAGGAGTCTGATAGAATTTGAACCCAGGTACCCCTGATTCTAAATCCAGTGCTCTGCCCACTACAACATAACTGTGTCTATAATAAGTTTAAGAAAACTTAAGAACTCTGATCACTGAGGTGTCCAACATTCATGATGAAGCATGCCACCTGCCTCCTGAAAGAGAAGAAATGGATTCAGGGTACATGCAGATTGAGACATAGGTATACATAGGTATCCTGCCAATGCAGGATTTTGTTTTGTTCAGCTATACAGCTTTGTTATAAGACTTTTGTCTTTCATTGCAGGTAGGAGTGGGAGGGAGGTGAGAAAGTAGATTTTTGTTAACTGAAAAAAATAAAATAAGTTAAAAAATATATGCTCTGTGTATTCCCAAGATAGCAAAAGAACCAGAGGAAGATGCCACTCTGAGCATTGGGAATAACCACTCTGGAAGATTTATAGAAAAATATGGACTATAGTCACGCAGAATGAGATGACTTGGAATGGTTGCCATCTGTGCTAGGAAAGGAGAATATACCTACACTGATGAAATCCTACTTCTTTACAATCTGTTAGTACTGTTAAAATGTGAAAGTCTCTGGGTGACTGCTGGATTAATAGCACACCTTTAGATGTTTACTTACCTATAAGATCAATTTCAGTGCAGTGCATTCCTAGAATATGATGAATAAATTATAATTTATAATTCATGATGTGTCATTTAACCTTAGCTTAGCCATGCTTTTAAATGAATCTCTTATTTACCATGTAAACACACAGGCTCCCAAAGGTACAAGAGAACAAATATATAGAACATACTGAATGGAAAAGAACAGTGTGGGGCCTTGGGTGAGTGTCTGAAGGCCTGATTCCATAGGATCATAGAACTAGAAGGGACCATCTGTATAGCCCAAATTCATCAAAGGTGGTATCAGGTAGGATTTGAACTTGGCTCCTCTGACTGGTTAGGTGGTGAAGTGGATAGAATGCCAGACCTGGGTTCATAAAGACTCAGCTTCTTGAGTTCAAATCCAGCCTCAGATATTTACTAGCTATGTGACTCTGGGCAAGCCACTTAACCCTGTTTGCCTCAGTTTCTTCATATGTAAAATGAGCTAGAGAAAGAAATGGCAAACTACTCCAGTATCTTTGCCAAGAAAACTCCAAATCGGGCCATGAAGAGTCAGACATGACTGAAACAACTGAACAACAACAATAAATAAGCTAGCCTTTTTTTCTGGAAAACTATCCCAGATGTACCATACTCTTTATTTGGAGTGCTTCACCTTTTAAATTGAAAGTCCATTTGTGATTGGACTTTTTACTGGCATAATAGCAACTATTTTTTTTTAATTTTTTTTTTT
>CM053587.1:99621820-99757202 GCA_028646515.1 Pseudochirops corinnae
ATAGCAACTATTTACCATTAAAATGTCACTCAGCAAAATTTTCTTTTCCTGCTTATTACCTACTGAGACCATTATTGTGCTTGGACCTGAAATTATTATTTTTTGTATTCTTTTCTGATTGAGGACAGAGATATCGTTCCTGGAAAACCATTGAGGAGATATACTAGGTACTGCCATATTATCACAGTTTTGCCATGTTGTGTTGGATACTAAGTCATATTAGTTCTGGAAACATTGGAATGGATTTTATCCATGAGGCATAAGCTGCTCCTTGAGAATTTTATTGTTGTTCAGTCATTCAGTTATGTTCAACTCTTCATGACCCCCTGGACCATAGTATTCCAAGCTCTTCTGTACTCTATTATCTTTCAAAGTCTGGCCACATTCATTTTCTTTGTTTCCATGACACTATCTATCCATCTCATCCTCTTCTGTCTCTTTTTTCTTTTGCCTTCATTCTTTCTCATCAAGGTCTTTTTGAGTGAGTCCAGTCTTCTCTTTATGTGGCCTGAGTATTTAAGCTTCAGCCTCAGTGTTTGACCTTCCAGTGAATGGCCTTAGTTAATTTAAGTATTGACTAATTTGACCTCCTTGCTGTCCAAGGGACTCTCAAAAGTCTTGCTTTAGTTCTTGAGAGTAGGAATTGGATTTGGTTTTTGTTGTGTTTCTTTTTTTTTCCATTTCTTTCTTCTTTCCTTCCTTCCTTCCTTCCTTCCTTCCTTCCTTCCTTCCTTCCTTCCTTCCTTCCTTCCTTCCTTCCTTCTTCCAGTGCTTAGAATCTTGTGTGGCACATCATAGGCACAACTTAATAAATGCTAGTTCACCGACTCCTGGTCCAAATCTTCATCCAGGAAGCAGGAATGGGAGGTAGAGTTAATCCCAAAGGAGCTACAAGCTGACCCTAGGAGGTACTGTAATAGTTTTGTAGCATGAAAATGTTGTTGATTTTTATGTTTTATCTTCTCCAAAGAGCAACAAGATTCAGCAGAAGTGATAGTGAAACTGTTTGGCTTAGGCATTCTTGTGGAGAAACAGTCTTATCCACATTCGTTTTTCCTTTAAAAACTTTAACTCCATCTTTTTGTTTTCAAAATAATTGCCTTTGATATATAAAATAATTTTGGTTTCAAAAGCTTATTTTCCAAAAATGCAGCATCTTTTGTTTATATTCCGTATACTTTCCAGGTTCTAACCTAAATAGACAATGTCCTTGAATAACTAACTGCCTGGAAACTTTTATTACATTTAATAGGTGCAATTTTTGTTATCTCTTCTGTAATTGGAGTCCACGGTTTACTATTTATGATTGATTACATATTAGACAAAAGACTGGATCATAAGCCCTTTGGTTAGTGACTAAAATATAAATTGCCTTATCTTGTTTTCTGTAACCTCCTCATTTAGAACAACTCACCAGAAAAGTGAGTCTAATGTCTTATCAAACAATGTCTTGAGAATTTTGACTTGTTCCCTAAAGTTTATTTGGACTTTCTTCCTAGGCAGTCTTTCTACAAGGTGATAGAAAAGATATCTATTCATCCTAACCCCAGAATTGTTGGTATGAGTACCCATTCAATACTGTATTCATCCTCTACTTTCTTCTCCACCCATGTGGCTTTTCTGCTTCCTTTGGAGAGGGGTCAAGAGTACAAATTATCCTCCCAGGACCATGCTTGTAATCATGTTGTTGGGTGTGGCACTTTAAGAATACCACATCCTGCCTAGAGGCGGGGCCAGTTCTGACCCAACGATTCTCTGGCCCCTAGATTTTCAGTGGCTAATCAGTCAATGAGAATTTTTAAAGTACTTTCTATGTACTTACCAGGTGTTGGGGATACAAGAAGTCCTGCCTTTCAGGAATTTATATTCTATAGGATTAAAATTCCCACCCCCATTTCCATATATTTCTTCTACCTCATATTTATTAAGTACTTTAATATATACAAAGTAGTATTCTAGGCACTTGGGATATCCAAGAAAGAAAAATGGCAGCATTCTGGTCTATAAGGACCTCATAGTCACAATAAATGTCCTACAGCATGGGATTAGAGGATTTCAGACATTGTTGACCCAGATTTGCTCTGTTCCATTGACCCAGATGATGTGAATTTTGTATCTATATGCTATGTGACAGTCTTGATTGTTTAATACCAAGCACTATAGCTTGAAATTCCTAGGTTATCTCTCAGCTGAATGTTAAATATATTCCAGCACTGGGTTTTAAACTCAAATCCAACATAAATTCACTGATGAAATCTTCTAATGGGAATGAACATACATAAAAATAAATAAGAGGAAAGAAGCATCCTATTAAAATTCAAGATTATCAACATTAGAATTTTGGAGCTAAGAAGATTAGATTCAAGTCTTGTATGTGACACATACTAATTTGTGATTCTAGGAAAAATTGGAATTCTCGTTACTCTCAGACAACTCTTTATGACTGTAAGTTACACAAGAATTGCTGACTTGAGTCTTTGGAAGGAATTTCCATGGGGGGTACTTAGGGCCCCTTAACACCTGCCACTGTCCAAATATAACACTCTAGAAACATTATAATTACGTACGTGAGAATGACTAAGGACAGAAATCATCAGTGAGTGCTCTAGTAGGACTCAAAAGAATAGGTTGTGTAAAAAATGTATGTTAGGTCACTTAAAAGACAGATGTTTTGTAGGACGTCATTGTAGTGGACAGAGTTAAGTTCCCCATCACTCAAGGCTCCCTGTAGAAAGCTAGGTTTTATTGATAATTTCATCAAATGAGGGCAACAGCCATCTGTTTTTCTGTTTGGACTTTTCAACTTGTGTACTTACTATTATAAAACATTGGAGGTTTGATGGATGACCCAGAATTATAAAAAAAATGTCTCATCATTAGTTTTTGAGAGCAGTTTTGATCTTTTGTTTCCCATCAGCTGAGGTTTTAATGTCTTGCCCATAGTAGGTACACTTTTGTGTTAATATTAATTAAATTTAAATATTCATTAAACTTTTTGAGTTGAATTCCAACTTTTTCATTCATATAATTAATACTTTTTATAGCCTTAATTCAGAATGACTTTATTGCCAAGTAAGTCTTTACTTGGATATTTTAAGAGATCCTTGATTTCATTGATTCATCAGACATTTATTAGGCACCCACTGTTTGTAAGTCATTTCTTGGAGACAAAGACAAAAATGTCACTATCTACAAGATTTTTATTCTCCTGGAGAGATACATCATATAAACAGATGGGTAAACTTAAGATTATATTAAAAGAGTAGAGCACAATTAACTGAGGGAAATAGGAGAGATTCTCATAGGAATCCAAATTGGTACATGAACTGATCCTTGAAAGTCAGTAGGGGAATTCTAAGAAGTAGAGAGTAAAGCCATTCTAAACATGAGGGAAAGCTTGTTTAGCAAGAAGTAATGGAGAAAGGTGATGGCGTGTTGAGCTTGGAGTATAACAACACCTTAGTGGAAATTTAGCATGTGTGAGGAGTAATATGAAATAAGCCTGGAAATCCAGCTATAGTTAGATGGTGGAAAGCTGTAGAAGCAAAGGTGAGAAGTTTTGTTTTATTTTAGACAGAGATTTCTTCTCTTTAAAACCTTAGGAGATGATTTCGTGAGTTGTCATGTCCTCTGAATTAAATCATGTGTTTTCCAAATACATTAGTGATGAGCCTTTCCAAAACATTCTTAGATCAGTCCTTAGGTCCATCAGTGAGCCCATTTCTGAAGCCCATTCAGCTTTCACAAACCAGGACTTGAATTGAATTGTCCCTGGGACACAACCATCAGAGCCCAGAGTCATTGCCACACAGCAAGAGGCAACATTATTAGTCCATTTAGTAGAGAAAGTAGATATGTTTATAGTTGAACGGTTTACAAAAGACCCTGTTTAAAATAACTCTGGACAGTATGAAATATCTGGGAGTACATCTGCCAAAACAAACCCAGTAATTATATAAACAAAATTATATAGAAAAACCTTCTTATACAAATAAAATAAAATTTAAATAATTGGAGAAATATTAATTGTTCTTGGGTAGTAGCTCTTTTCATTGACTAAGTCTGGCCAAACTCTAGTGTGTGTGTGTGTGTGTGTGTGTGTGTGTGTGTGTGTGTGTGTGTGTGTGTGTGTGTGTGTGTGTGTGTGTGTGTGTGTGTGTGTGTGTGTTTCCTGCTCAATCTGTTGCCATAGTTTCTGAAGGCAGAAAGGTGGTCATTAAAACATGGGAGGCATGAGATACATTTATGAATGGCTGAAGATTATAGCAATGGCTCATCATTAGCCCTTTAATTGTGAGCTTCAGGGTTCTTAATGAGCTTAAAGCAGAGCTAGTTCCTTTTTTCCCCTTTTAGTTTCAAGGTCTGTTTTATTACTAGCTCATTTTAACCTCACTAGATTATCAGGCAATACGGTATAGTGGATAGAAGGCAGACTTTGGAGGTAGGAAAGCCTGAGTTCAAGTCCTTCCTATTTGAGTGTGCTAGGCCACTCAAGTTTGTTCTGTGTTACAGATGAGTGGTGGATCTTCATGTGTGGAGGGAGTTTCTACAAGGGGAGTCCTTTACACACACACACACACACACACACACACACACACACACACACACAATCATTATTAAAATCATTATGATTATTTTTGTCCAAAATCATGATTTCTTATAATATGATATAGAGAATAAAAAGATGTGTCCTTGTATGTTTTATTTCCATTTTATTACAGTGTATCTCAGTGCAAAGTTGAAATTTTGAAAACATTCATATGTGAGAAAATTTTAGAAAGAAACAATGTTTAATCCAGAACTTAAAGCCTTCCTACTCTTTCTTAAACTGATTGGCCTTAAACAATTGGTCTTTGTAAATACAACTGTTATATTGCCCCATTATTATATAGATTCACACAGAATCTAAAAGAAGCGGGACATGACTGCTTCATAAAAGAAGAGCATGATATTAGTGCTTTCTCCCATTGTCAGAGATTCTGAGAGATAAGTACTAAGTAGGACCTGGATTCAAGTCCTTTGTTTTACAAATACTGACTCTGTGAACTAGGACAAGTCAGTTACTTTCTCCATGCCCTTCCCCTTGCTCTGAGTTGTAGAAGAGGTATGGATATGCATTGGGAGAGAGGAAACATCATCAGGAACCTACCCTCCCTCCCTTATTTTAAACTAACATTTCTTAAGCACTTATTACGTATTGAGCTCTGTGCTCAGCACTTTATAAATATGACCTCATTTGATCCTCACAACAGCCCTGGGAGGTGGGTGTTGTTGTTACACTCATTTTACAGTTGAGGAAACTGAGGTAAACATTGATTAAGTGTCTTGCTCGGTCACATGACTAGGAAGTGTCTGAGACCAAAATTGAGCTCAGATCTTCCTGACTTCAGGCCTAGTCACAGGTCTGGTTAAAAACAAAAATATACATAATTGATATGTAAGAAAATAATTTCATGATTATCTGGAGAGAAAAGATTGTTAATAATGATCTTTTATGGGGAATGTGGAATAGGATCAAATTCTGTTCTGTTTTTAGCTTGAATCATGTATTAAGTCTTAGTGCAAAATGGTACATTTTTATAGCTCTATTAGAAAATACCATAGAAGGTACAGATTTATGACCACATTAAAAATAGAATTTTCCCCAGTCATTACTTGTATTATCTATTTAAGAGCTAGATTATATCAGGCTAAATGGAAAACTTCCATGTCAGATGGTTAAGGTACAATTAGATAGTGAGAGCAGAGTTTTTTAGTTTATATTATTTCTCTTTTTTATTTAATAGTGGTTTCCCCTTTCACGAATTGTTCTGTGCACTTCTTAGCACATCCATTCTTTTTGGTCTAAAGAGACTTTTACGGATATAGTTTGTTTTTACATCACCTTAATTTCCATCTCTGTTCCTCTCTCCTGCCTAGTAAGCCATCCCTTGAAACAAATAATGAGAGATAGGGTTCAGCCAAACTAGACAACACACATTGAGCATCACCTGAGTCAAATAGTATGTGCTGTGTTCCACACCAATAGTCCCCTATCCCTGCAGAGAAGGTGACTTTGCATATGAATTCATAAAGGGAGTAACATCCATCAGTGCTTAGCCCCAGAGATCTTATTAAAGAAGACAGATTTCCTAGGACTGCCCTAATACATAGGAGCGTAGATCCATATTGTGATTATCAAATAAAATAATATTTGTAGAAGCACTTATCATAGAGCCTTGCACATAGCTGACACTATATAAATGCACATTCCTTTCCCCTTTGCTCTTCTTTACCTTCCCCACCCCCAAAGCTCCAGAGAGGGGACCTCAGAGGCCATTTTATCTAGTGCCCTTACTTTAGAGGAAATAGGGGCCCCCTGAAGCTAAGTGATTTGTCCAGCACCACTAAGTATCAGAGGTAGGATTTTAGACCAGGTCCTCCAATTCTAAATTAGAGGAAATGTTCTTTCTAATGGACCATGCTATCTCCCGTTGAGGTTTGCCGAATGGAAGCGTGCTGGTAGCAACAGAGAGTGGCTACTAAATGGGACATGTGCATAACAGAAAGTTCACAGACTTGAACAAAATGTTCTGTCAATATCAGACCTATCTGGGACTTGATGAACTGAGCTAAAGGTACCAAAATGGGAGAAACAAGCTTTCTGAATGGAGTGTGATTCATCGACTGCTCTGAATATTTCTCCCATATGGGAGCTCTTCTCTGTGATCAGAGTTTTATCTTTGCCTGTTAAATTCCCATGTAACTTTAAGGACAATATCAAAGATTCAGATTCTTCAACCACATTTTCTTTTCTTGGCATATGGATGGCTGATAATGAAGCTATAAAATCGAGATGTTTGAGGAGCTTCATCAATGTTTGTAATAACATTCTTCTAAACAACAGTCTTCTCTTCATGATTCTTATAAAATCCTGGAAAAATGTTATTACCATTTTAAAAAGCAAAACAAGATTAATCAGGACTTCTAATTCCTTTTTTAAAGTTTGCTGACAAAATTTCATTGACATATTAAAGATGCTGTGAAATCTCATCCCTAGCTTTGATTCCCAGCACATTCTTCAAAAACTGCAGTAGAATTCAGATCCGTTCTCCCAGGTGACTGTTCTCAACATCAACAAACATTTATGGACCAATGTTGAGGTTTGCTGTCATATTTGCTGATGTGGCAGTTTCTATAATGCCCTGTCCTTGAATAACTTAGAAAAAGCAAAGACAAAACAAACAGTACATGTTAACACTAGCATTGTGCCCTAGCTCAGCAGTTTTCAACCTGTGGGTCACGACCCCTTTGGGGGTCGAATGACCCTTTCACAGGGGTTGCCTAAGACCATCGGAAAACACATATTTCTGATGGTCTTAGGAACTGAGACACCACTCCTCTATCCATCTCCAGGCAAGTCTGCCCACATGCAGATACACCCACATATGAGTATTAAAGGTTCATGGCATTAGGAAGGTTGAGAACCACTGCCCTAGCTTAATTACCAAATAGCCAATGTCCGCCAATTATAAGAAAATTTATAAAATTTGTGAATTTTTGCATCAACTTATACATCTATTTCCAGTTCAATTATTTGGTATAATTAGTGGCTATGAACTTAAAGCTCTCAGCAAATGAAAATGTGTGTATATCTGACAAATATATTTGAATTTCCCATGTATTTTCTTGCTGGGACCCATATTCAGAAAATACTGTAAAAGGCTGTAATAATGATCACATTTGACTACTTTTGTTAAATTAGCAGGTTATTTTGTTTTCAATTAGAATGAAAAGATAAACAGAAATATCAATTATGTATCATTCTCTTTGCTTTAAGTTTAGACTTAAGTATATACTAGGACCCGATCATTCCCTAACTATTCTTGATAACTGAAATGTTGTTACAATTTGTTTAAGTGCTATGAATGATATATGGAGGAGGATGCTGTCACTTGGCCTACACCCACAGAAGAACATGCATATGGAAATGAGCACATTGTAAGATTTTTGGTTAGCAATACTGAGCTGATTACTTAAGTGATCAATTGATTCAACACTAGAAGGGTGATTCCAGAACTTCTACATTGGAACCTCAAAAATAGAAACCAGAAACCCTCATTTGCCAGAATCTTTACCCCATGGTGAATATTACAACTGCCAGGTCAGCATGTTGCTTGCTCTGTCCCTTCCCATCATCTAGCCTCTTGATTCACTAGCCTCCTTTTTTCACTATTTTTAGGGTATGTCAAAATATCCCAAGCTACTTAAACTGACACCATTTTGTTGCTTTTCCTGTGTACTATATATATAGGATTGGCCCCTACCTTTTGAATTCAAATAAAGGTGGGGCAGTTGATAGATCTCCAGGCCTGGTGTCTGGAAGACTCATCTTCTTGAATTCAAGTTTGGCCTCAGATACTTGTTAGTTGTATGAGCCTGGGCAAGTCATTTCACCCTGTCTGCCTCTGTTTCTCCAACTGTAGAATGAGCTGGTGAAGGAAATGGAAAACCACTTCATATCTTTGCCAAGAAAACAGAATGGGGTGATGAAGAGTGGACATGACTGAACAACAACAAAGTAGTAAAATAGACAATCAACAGTAGCATTTATTAAGCACTACTGTGTGATAGTCTCTGTGCCTTTAAAGATCTCCACTAGTATTCTCACAGCCTCAAGAGAAAGTGAGGAAGGCCTCTGCCATTTTGGAATTAATTTATGAGAGAAGATGGGTTTGAGTGACACAGGCTGGGTTGTGATCTTCATCATTGGAGGCAAAGATCCAAGTCAGTGAGATTATAGATCAGTGATAGCATTTGAAGCCAGAGAAACTGCCTATTTTCTATCCATGAGTCCTTGTAAAAATCCAGGATAAGCAGTCTTTTTATTTAGGTAGTTTAGGTGTGATTCTTTCCGGGGATTTCATGGTGTACTAGATAGTTTGGTGAAATTCATTTCAGCTCTCTGATTCTATGAGGTGAGTTTACAATAGTTCAGATAAGAGATGACCATTAGGGCAGCGAAGACAAAGAGGAAATGCTGCAAATAAGGTGAAATATCTTCCAGCATGTTTTAAAACTCCACCATAAATATGAATTATGATTGCCTGTTGGTGGGTGAAACAATAGAAAAAGCAGGTAACAAATGTCACAAATGAACAACTTCCATAGCAGTAATAAATCCTAGCTCTCAAATAACTTCAGAACCTCTTCTGGGACCTTCCTTCTCTCCCACTGCACCCCCCTACCTGCCCCCAATTCCTTAGAATCCCTTCTTCCATCACACATTTGTCAGGTGCTCATTTTGTGCAGATTCCTAAGTTAAGACTGCTGATATAAATAAGGCAAGCAGACTCACATCCTTCCAGGATTATTTACACATTGCTCAAGCTCCATTTTTCTCAATGATAAAAGCTATGCACTGGTGAAGGTGTTTCCTTCTTGCAGCTTTTGCTTCAGAAAATGATCTTGCCTCCCTGAAGCGAGTAAAACTGACCTGATCTGAGCACTGTCACATTTCCCCATCTCCAGGAAAGAAGATCATAAAATAAGGTTTCCCCTGGGAATAGACCTTGAACTTCATCTTGTCAAACCTGTTATTTTATTGGTGAGGAAACTGAGGCCCAGAGAGGAGAAATTACTTGCCCAAGGTCGCACCAATAGTAAGTGGCAGATCAATAGTGTGGCTCTTTATTTTCTTCTAAGCCTTGGGTGGACAGGTTTTGCTGTTCTCCCAATTACACAATGTCTCTGAAACTGAACAATGGAGCTATTTAAAAACTCAGGGAAATGTCTCCCTCCCCAGATTTCCTGATTGTAAACTCCTGTGAAAATCTCTGGGGTCTTTAGTACCAGTTCTCTCCCTCCTAAGCCTAGAAAAGGCCATTATTAAGGAGTGTTTTTCCCCCCATGGAGGCTTTTAATAGTTACAAACAAGAACAACAAGATCTGAGTTATAGCAGAAAACAGTTGGTGGTTGTGCTGGTAGAGGGGATCCTGGGATTAACTTTGTTTTATGAGCGTGTTTGGCGCTGACTTCCACAGTCACCAAATCTATAGAAACAAGGTATGACTCACTGCTCACGCCACTCCCTAGACCCAAACTTGTTTTCTTCTCTTACAGTGCTATAGGATACTGCACATCACAGATGCAGAAATACACAACTAAATAATGTGTGATGCATTTATAAAGAGAGAAACATTTAGAGTCATATAGTCATGGATGTTTTTAGGCTGGAAGGGGATTTACATGCACTGGAGTTTAACTCTTCCCCTTTCCCTCCATTTTATAGACAGAGGAAACTAAAACACAGAAGTTGTCACTTGCCTAAGGTCTCACATCTAGCAGGTGGTCTTTTACCCAGATCTTCTGATATTAGATGCATTATTTTTTCTATTATACATTTTATATTCCTTCAAACCTCCAGAATCATTTTCTGTTTTCTCCCATCCCTCTGAAACAGGAAAAAAAAAACAACACAAAAGGTACAAAATGTTTTGTATCTTTTGCTAAATATAATTTCATGTGTTTAGTGACATTCATGGCTGACTGCTAAATACACAAGGTCAGTGCAACCCACAGTTGAAGAGCAGGATTTAGAAATAAGAATTTTCAGTTTTAAAAGGGGGGGGGGGCACACTTATTCTATATTTTGTGAGCCCTGCAATTTGTATGACTGTAATGTGACAGAAGACATCAGACAAAAATGAAGCAAAAACCAAGCTTTTTTTTTGAACATTGGTTAGGCCTGTTATTTTGGTTAATATACCTTTTATCTTATAGAATTTGGAATTCATTATTGAAAAATAAGGATCAGTAGTAGCAAGTGATAACATCCATGTTAATTTACTGTCTCAGTGAGTTGTTTTCCACAGGTATAAGATTCTAATTCTTAATCCAAGGGTGGGGAACTTGCGACCTCAAGGCCACGTGTGGCCCTCTAGGTTCTCAAATGCAACCCTTTGACTAAATCCGAACGTCACAGAACTCTGCTCTGATACGTTTGGTTTGTCTTTAGATTGGGTGATTCTGTTTGCCATGAATGTGATGTTTAGGCATCTCTCTGATTTAGTGTCTATATGTGAGAGGGTGAGGCTTCTTACTCTCTAACCTGTGACTTTCTTATTAGAAGAGTGTTTTTAAAATCTGACTTCCTGTGATGGTTGAGGTTTCTTTAAAATGCAGGGATTTAGGGGTAAGGTTAAATGGTGCCTCTGAGTCATCAGGTAGTGAATGCAGAATGAGAGTATCAAAGGCCATCAGTCTGTGATAGGGAGTAGACTGGGGGAGTTGTGTTTGCCTTGCATATGAGATATACATACGTAAGTGCCAAACCCAGTCTAGCTACATATGAGCTCACCACTTCACAACTTGGAGGCTGGGCCTGTGATGGGCAGATTGTTATGCTGGTCATAGAGACACTGGAGAGTTGAGTGAGAAAAGAGTTACATTAGGGGAATTTAAGGACAGACAGTGAGGGTGATCAGCTGAACTAAAAAGTGGAGAAATTTAAGGGAGATGTCCTAAAGCTAGGTGACATGGTGAAAATTGAGCACACATGTAAGGTCAGGAAATTGTGTATGTGAGACAGAACTGTGATTTCACAGGGAAACATAGAGCATATGAAGATGGAGGGAGTTTGTATATGTATGTATCTTATTTAGTAGTTGGCATTTTAAAAGGTTATTACGTGGAAGTGTTAGAGAAAACGATGATTTTTCCTTCTGAATATCTCTTAAACCTAGGTTAGCAATGCAATAGGACTTTGCTATGATATGCCTGGGGCAAGCTAGGTCACTACAGTGGATAGAGCACTGAACCTAGAGTCAGGAAGACCCGAATTCAAATCCAGTCTCAGACCCATATTAACTGTGTCCCCCTGGGCAAATCATTTAACTCTGTTTGCCTTAGTTCCCTCATTTGTGACATGAGCTGGAGAAGAAAATGGCAAAACATTCCAGTATCTTTGCCAAAAAAATCCCAAATAGAGTCATGAAGAGTCAAATAAGACCGAAAACAACTAAACAACAACATGGCTAGTTAACATAGAGAGTCAGATGTACTATAAATAATATAAAACTTAATTGTGTACAGTGCAACCATGGCATTAGTGCTTTCTCCCAGTGTTAGGATACAACAAGAAACCTGACCTTATAAACTAGATTTGGAAAATGATCATCTTTAGCCCTGCATGTAGTTAAGTGATTTATCCACCAATAGAGAGGCAGAAATAATAAGAAATCAGAATAATTCAGAAATAATTTATGTTCAACTTTAAAATTAAGCATGAGGCATACTCTGATAAACATATGCTATCAAAATTATTAGTTTTTAAAAAATTTTTCCATGATCCTCTTTGATCTTTATTTGAGCACGAATGTTTCTTCTATCCATTGATCTGATAAATAACTTTTTCCATGTTTTTCTCCTTTTTTGTGAAGTGACCTTTTATATTTTGATTATTTATCACTTTGGAGCTTATCCTGGAATAAAGTGTGAAGTGTTGATCTAAATCTAATCTCTGTCAAACTGCTGGTCAGTTTTCCTAGCAGTTTTTGTCAAATAGGGAGTCCTTTTTCCAGCAGTTGGAACCTGTCCTTCCTGAGTGTGAGAGTACTAGCCACATTTGCATCTGTATTGGGTGTACCTAATCAGTTCCACTGATGGTACTCCCTATTTTTTGTCTAATATCAGCTTGTTTTGAGAATTATTACTTTGAGATATGGCACTGCTAGGCATCCTTTGTTCTCATGTCTTTTCATTATTTCCCTTGAGATTCTTGACCTTTTCTGCCTTCATATACTTTTGTTTGTTTTCTAGTTTGGTAAAGTAATTGTTAGCTTGATTGGTATAGCACTGAATAAGTAAGTTAATTTAGGTCATATTGTCATTTTATTATATTGACTCATCTTACCTTTGAGCAATTAATATTTTTTCCAATTATTTAGGTCAGTCTATTTATGTAAATAGTGACTTGTAGTTGTGTTTGTATAGTTTTTGTGTGTATCTTGGTAGGTAGACTCCCAATTGTTTTATACATTCTGAAGTTATTTTACATGTATTTTCTCTTTCTCTTTCTACTGGGTTTTATTGGCATTACATAGAAATGCTGATTATTTGTGTGGATTTATTTGAAATCTTTCAAATTTACTAACATTACATATTTATTTCCTTTTTTTAACCTGCCTAATTGGCTGGGATGGGTGGAAGCAAAGAGGAAGCCTTATGTCACCAAGGGTAGTTTACATGTGTGGAATATTATGCTTTCTAGATCATTGATTTGATTGTGTAAAAACACCCAAATGATGATGTCAGTGGTGGCCTACATAGAAAACACTCAGTGTGTGTGTGTGTGTGTGTGTGTGTGTGTGTGTGTGTGTGTGTGTGTGAGATCCTTCCATAAGAAAAATAGACAAGTAGAACCTCTCCCTCCAGCTGTAGCTGTCATGGGTCAGGGGGATCCTGGTTGGGGGAGGAAGGGAACTGTGAAAAAAGACTTTTCCCCTCTGTCTCAAATGTCCTCTTCTTTCTCTTCTTGTCTATTTATATCTTGCCTGTTTTTCAAGACTTGTCAGCGTCAAGTCCTGTCTCTTTCATGCAGCCCTCTCCTGATTGCTAAAACCTTTATTTTTTCCTCTGGTCTCTTAGCTCCTACAGTCTTTACATCTGACCACACAAGTTAGCCCTTTTTACTTTGCATGTTTCTCTTTGAATTTCAAAATCAAATGTCATGCCTGCTGTACCTTTTGGTACTTTGCAGTAGATATTCAATAAATTCCTGATTGAATGAGAAAGAATTCTCATCCAAGACGTGAGAAACTAAGGAAAGAATTTTAAAAATTGAAAGGGACTCAGAGAACCACTGAGACAAGAGGGAGGGCACAAATGTGTAGAGGGACAAATTAGTCATGAAAGAAGGTAAGTGTAACAGGCCCTTTTTTGTTTGTGACTAAACTGTTGTTACTCATTTGTTTAAGAGCAAATATAAATTTATAACCCCTGTGACAGAAGCTTCCTAGTGACATAAAGACACCAGGTGCTCTTCTCACTTCTCTAGCTTATTGCCCAGATCCAGATGATCTGGAACTGTCAATATCTAATTCTCCCTCCCCCCTTTCCCCCCATAAGGGCATCTACCAACTCCCCTTATATAAGCACAAACTCACAAGACTATACAGAGTTCAACCGTAGAGCTGGGCACACAGAAAAGTAATTGTTATATACATCCCTGACTCCCACTCTCTGGAGGGACCCTCCTTTAG
This sequence comes from Pseudochirops corinnae, assembly GCA_028646515.1. Classification (NCBI taxonomy): domain Eukaryota; kingdom Metazoa; phylum Chordata; class Mammalia; order Diprotodontia; family Pseudocheiridae; genus Pseudochirops; species Pseudochirops corinnae. Next base: position 99,636,062 of record CM053587.1, read on the forward strand.
GGTCTGTAAAGTGAGAAGACTTACATGAGCTGATATAGAGGGCAGTGAACAGAATCAGGATAATAATTTATCCCATAATAAGAACGTTGTAGAAATGAACAGTTTTAAGAGCCTTAAGATTTCTGATCAATGCAATGACCAACCGCAATTCTAGCAGATTGATAAATGAAGCATTCTATCCACCTCCTAAGAGAGAGGTGGTAATGGATTAATTATGCAGAATGAGATACATATTTTATGGTCAATATGAGGATTTGTTTTTCTTGACTATGCATGTTAGACTATGAATGTTAGAAGAGTTTTGTTCTTTCTTTCATTTTTTCCAATGGGGAGAAGGTGGGAGGGAAAGAAAATAAATGCTTGTTAATTAAAAAAATATTTAATTTTAGAAAACACCAACATTTTGGAGATGTCTAGAAGGAAGAGAAGAGCAGATTATTCTAGCAGCCAGGAAAAAAGAGATTTTTAAGTCTCTGCTACTTGATTTGGGGATTTAAAACAACTAAGAAAACTAGTATGGTTGATTGCAAAATTACTTAAAAGCCTTTCTCTTGCAACTCCCACATTCCACAACCTTCAGCTCACGAATTTTAGATTATTTTTGTTATTGTTGTTTTGGCCAATCTCATCTGTGCCAAATGAGGGGCTGACAAAGAAAACATCAAGGGAAGCAAACGAGAAAGAGGCATCTGACAATTTAATTAAGGCAAGATGTATGTGTGTGACCTTTTGTTGTTTCAGTGCTAAGGTGGATTATTGTTTCCTTCTTAAAGGACTGCTTTTTTTCCCATTGGAAACCAGTGGTAGTGGTTGCAATGAATTATAAGTATTTAAGTAATGCATGAATGTAGTATTTATTTTAATGTCCCTTTGGATGGTTTTCCTGGTGTTTTCCATGCTGTTTTCCCCCTTTATTCCCATGCCCATTATCACAGCTTTGGCATTTGTGTCATTGACAAACTATTATTTTGTGAGAGTCAGAATTAAAGGAAGTGAACAGCAGAAATCAGGGCATGAGATTGCTCATTGGTTTACCACATCCCCTTTCTTGTAGAAAATTAAGAAAAAGATGCAAGAGCTTCCCAGTACTGATCTTCATACATTCTTGTGACAGATGTTTAGGTTTACTGATGAATGTTCAAGTCACTTTTTTTTACAATTCAGGGACCATTTGTTAAGTATCTAATATATGTAAGACACCATGCTAGGCACTTTGAATACAAAGACAGAAGAAAGAAAGGAAAGAAGGAAGGAGAAAGAAAGAAAAAGAAGGAAAGAAGGAAAGCAAGGAAGAAAGAGAATGAAAGATAAACATAGGAAGGAAGGAGAAGAGAAAGAAAGAAAAAGGAAGGAAGAAAGAGAGAGAATGGGAAAAAAAGGAAGAGAAAGACCCCATGCTCTCAAGGAACTTACATGCACTCAAAAGTCAAATATTATGTTTCCTTTCCCCCTCCACTTCATTAACTTGAGGATGCTTAACTATATCAGAAGAGATGTGAAATTTAACATTTCTATTGCTTTGGGATCCTCAGATTATATAGAATCATAATATTTTGGAGTAAAAGATACTTCATAGACCATCTAGGCCAGCTTTCTTCCCATTTTATAGATAAAGAAATTGATTCTTACAAAGGTTAAATGACTTCACCAAAATTATGTAGCCAGTGAGCCATAAGGAAAAACATACTCTAAATCACCAATACAGAAATACAAATTAAAACAACTCTAAGGTTCTACCCTAAACCTATCAGATTGACAAAAATTGATGATTAAAAAAAAGAAATTAGCAGATGTTGGAGGGATGGTTGGAAAACGGGTACATTGATGTACCATTGGTGGAACTATGATTTGGTTCAGTTGTTCTGGAAAGCAGTTAGGAACTATTCTCAAAAAGTTTCTAAATTATCTGTCTTTCTTCACTAAACATTAGTGTCTCTGTTTCATTGATCTTCTCATATGGTATATGCTAATTATAAAATGTTCCCTAATTCCTTAATTGGTTCTTAAAAATGCTTACTAATCTCCCCCTTATATTAACAGAAGTACAGTCTGCTATAAATCTATAATTTGGTTCCTTGAATGAGGAAAGTATTTTGCTCTCGTTTTTCCATACTGGTTAAGTTGCTTGTTTTTTTTTTTTTTTTTAAGGAATTGTATGGGATAGAAATAAGGAGGACATTTGTTGTTCTAAGGAAGCATTTCCTAGCCCTTAGAATTCTGCCTTTTTTATTTTTCTCTTCTTCTATGTTGATTTTCAGTGCCAATTAAAGGGATTCTTCCTAAGCACTTGGGAGACTGGCTAAAATGGGACCATGTTATTGGGGCAGCCTGGGGAAAGGGGAAAAAAGGCTATTAACCTATGATTTTATTGTTAGAAGGAACCTTAGAGTGATTTATTCTAACTCCCCGTTTTATAGATGAAGAAGCTAATGCTTGGAGCTTTTGAGTGACTCACCAGGGTCACAAGGGTAGTAGGGTACCTGTGCTGTGGGCCCAGAGGGTCACAGAAAGAGGCTCTTATCTCATTTAAGTTCAGAAAGGAGTGATACTATACTCTGCTGAGGGAGAATTAATCTTTTCTTCTAACTACTTTAACAGATCAGATTTAACTATAGAACTAATGAGGTCAGTAGAATAAATAAGTATTTCATTGCTTACTAAAGTATTTCTCAGTGTAGAAAAATGAGGATGACTGAATTTTAAAATAGATTAGAAAGGACTGCCTCAATACTATAGCCTTTGTTAAGGAAAGTTTTCAATTTAACAGAATGTTCCTTCTAAATTATCTTAAAATTCTGGTTTTACATGATACTAGTACACAAAAGTTACCAAATTTATAAAAACAGCATTTCAAAAGGAGAAAATAAGGAAATAAAAGCCTTCATTATTCTTATACACAGTGCTTGGGAGTCTTACTCCTGATTTTGTTTCATTTGTTAAAAATAAGTCAAAATTTGAGAAGACATACCCATTCATTTCGAGAATTAATGTTTCAGAAATCATGCTGACAGGCAGATCCTGTTCCTTGCTTTTTTTTTTTTTTTTTTTTTTTTTTTTTTTTTAAACCAGGGCCCAATGAGCTTCTGAACTTGGAATTAGAGGCCCTGGGATACAGCTTCTAATTCAGCTACTTTTAAACTGTCATCTTGGACCAGTGATTTCTACTCTCTAAGCCCCAGTTACTTTACCCATAATGTGAAGAAGGTTGAATTAAATCAGGGTTCTTAAAACCATTTTTTGCACCAAGGACCCCTGGTGAAACCAGTGGATCATTTTTCAAATAATATTTTTAAATAATTGAAGCAAACGCAAATTTTCTGTTAGAAGTTACTGAAAGTAAGGATACGTTTTCCCTCCCCTTCCCATCCAAGTTCCTGAACCTCTCAAAATGGGGTACAGAGCCTAGTTATGCCAGGTTAAGAACTCCTATATCAAATGGTTTCCAAAGTCCCTTTCATCCGTAAATCTTTGACCCTTTGAAATTCTGACCTTTATTTAAACTGAATAATAATGGCATTCCCCGCAAAGTAGACGATCATAGACCTTAGGCCTATAAAATCTATTTTTCATTTGGAAATTTAGGGCAAATTTTTTTGCTACTTTTCCCGCACTTAGTATTTGTAAATTGATATTTGGAGGAAGTTGCATTTTCTTGAGATAGGGGCTCTATTAACTTCTCAGAAATATTTGAAAACCAGGCAATTTCCCTCTCTAAATCCCCAGGGGTTGAATATAGAAGTTCCTCCATTGTGTTTCCCTAATTTTCATATCAATTTGCTACCTTCTAGTTTATCTTGAGTAGATTGTAAGCTTCTTGAAGGCAGGGACTGTTTCCATTTTGTCTTTCTGTCTCCTATGCCTAGCATGTAGTAGATGCTTTGACCTTGATCCATAAGCAACTTTTTAACTGTTCTTTGATGGCTTTATATGTGTGATTATTTTGTTTCCCTGGTTAATACTGAAGGATAGCCACTGTAGTCATTCATTCGACAGATATTTATGGAAAGAAAGTTAAATGTGCAAAGCATCACACTAGTTGAGGGAGATACAGACAAGGAAACTGAGGCAGAAGGAGACTAAGTGATGTGCCCAGAGTCACACAGCTAGTAAGTATCTGAAGTTAAGTTTGAACTCTGTGTTCAGACTCCCTATCCAGCGAGCCATCTAGCTGCCTCAGAGTTACTCAAAAGGGAAATGAGGTGATGAATTCCCTGAAGGAGCCTTAAACGAAGGCTAGAGGGTTGCTGAGCAGGTATGACTGTAGAGTTCTTTGTTCAGAAATATATTAGGCTAGATGATTTTTTAGGTGTCTTTTTAAATTTTTTAAAAAATACAAACTTAACATCTATTAACAAATGTAAAGTCTTTCCTTGCCTTCCAAGAGAGATGTTTCAAACTGGAAATCTTCTACCACTAGACAGGTCCAGAGCTTAATTGAAAAAAAAGAAAACTGCTAGAATTTCTTCTGTTATTTAAAGTCCCCAGAGATTTGGTTAGCTTGTTGGATAGCCAGTTATGCCAGTCCCTTCCTGACCCAAGTAAACAAAAGTCTGCACTTTTAAATGTGATCTTGAGTTAATAGAAAAACCTCATTTATAAAAAGCTGATCATATCTATTGATTGAGCTGAGGTTGTAGAACCCCTGCATTACATGCAAAATTCTATTTTTTTCATTAGCTTTTCCTTAAAATTTTCAAGATGAATGCCTATTCCTAAAATGTTCTCACCTTTCCAGTCTCTCTATACCCCATCTCCCTCTTTCCCCTCCCCAAGTTGTCCATTTAAATTCCTCCTTGTGGCCTGGAGGTTCTTCCTAGAATGATAGCTAGGTGATATAGAAGACAGAGCTCTAGACCTTGAAATGAAGAAGACCTGAGTTCTAATAGGGCCTTAATAATTTTCTAGCTAGGTGACCCTAGGGTAAGTCAGCCCTCACGTTTTTCATCTGTAAAATGGGGGGTAATAATTAACACCCACCTCACAGGGCAATGTGAACATTTAAAATGAGATAATATATGTAAACTGCTATGCAAACCTTCAAACACCATGCAAATGTTTACTGTTATTGTTGTTACTCTTGAAAACTTGGGGTATGGAACAGAGACTCCCGCTAGGGCCTGCCAGATCAGGAAGCTTTCAAGCATGGGCCTAGCAAGGTACTGTACATCTGTCATGTAAGGACCTGTTTAGCTAAGCACCTGATTCTGGTAAGGGTGATTCAATTTTTGGCTATAGCACTTTTTCTGAAAGTGATGTGCTCAGTTTGAAGGGAGGGAAGGGTATTAACACTAATGAAATTTTAGGTCCTTGATATAGTGAAGTATTCCCATGAGGAACACTTGGCCAGAGACAGTCATTTTCTTACACATCACCAATTTTCATTTAAAAAAGTATTACGTCTATGTTGATTTGTGTGCCTTTAATTCTCCATAAGTTGCTACTTTAGCCAAATATGTGCAAAGCAGTTATAAAAAAAATTCATCATTGCTTTGTAATAATTCTTGTATAATGGATGGTAATACTTCATACACTGTAGCAAAAGTTAGCAGATGTGCACGTATGGTAAAGCTTTGGTGTCTCATTAGCCTCCTACGTCAATTTATTTCTGTAAATGGGATCCTCTATCAAGATATATTAATAAATTATAGACCAGCTTCCCAGAATTGCTGGAACGCCTCTCACCTAACTCATTATGTTATTAAGGACCCTCAAAGACGGCTGGTTAAAGACCATATGTCCAATTGAGTGCTGGCCTTTGTAGTCAGCTGTGAATATAAAAATTACTGCCAGTGGGCTTTTCCTGTCCCCGAAATTACCTGGACATTGTCAGATTTGATTAGTATTCAAGTCCAAGAATGAATGTTATTTTGAGAAGGGAGCTGGATTTCAGTCCTCTAGGGCAGTTACAGAAGGTCATGGCCTGGTAGGCCTCACAGGCTTGGTGAACTGGGGGAGAAAGTGATTAAAAGGCTCTCCTGTTAGCTGGCGGCCTGGGCAGAACCAGATGTGTTAGAGTTTTAAAGGTCCCGTGGACTCTCTCAAACCACAAGCAACTAACTGGGTTGGCCTTGAGCCTGCTGATGCTAGAAGGAAGAAAAGCAGAATAGTTGGGTACCCTTACAAAGAATGCTTCCAATATCTGTGCCCACCTCAGTTTTATAACCTCTCTCCTTCCTGTCCTTTGTTCTACATGACCTAGGTGGCATAGGAGTGAAAAGAATTTTCTTTTCTGTTTGCCAGAAAAGTGTTATTCTCTCTAGAGAGACTGTGAAGTTCCCTGTGAAACTTTTCTATACTTCTTGGAGAGTAACAGCTGTGAAGCAGTGAAAAGGTGTGGTTAGCCTGCTCCATTTTCTTAATGCTCCTGTGCCAAAAGTCCTTCATGTAAATAAGGTGCTTCCTCATGGCTGCTTTGCTACTCCCTAATGCTTCTCTTCCTTGATTACCTTTTCATCTGTGGCATCCTCATGCACAGAGCATGATTCTCCTTGATAGATGCTAAGTAATCTGTGTCTCAGTCTCTTGTTTTGGTGGTTCAGTCATATCCAACTCTCTATGACCCCATCTGGGGTTTCTTGGCAAAGATCCTAGAATGCCAACTCATTTGACAGATGAGGAAACTGAGGCAGAGTTAAGTGACTTGCCCAGGGTCACATATCTAAGAAGTGTCTGAGGCTGAAATTGAACTCAGGTCTTCCTTACTCCAGTCCCAGCTCTCTATTCAGAATGCTGCCTAGCTGCCCTTCAGTCTGTCTCTACTGACTCAGAAAGAGACAGAGAATTTTGGGCCATTAGAATGGAAGCATGAACAATCATCTAATCCAAACCTTATACATTTTTTAAGCGAAAAAAAAAAATGAGTGCAGTCTAAGGGAGGATAAATGACCTGACCCATTGTGGTTGTGTTAGAGCTAAAATTTGAATCCTGGTCTTTTACAGAGAGAAGTTTGAAGTACTTTGTAGAGATGGTGTGCAGTAATGAAGAAAGTGGTAGGCTTGGAGTTGGAAAATCTGAGCTCATTTCTTGCCTCAGGCTAGCAGACCTCAGCAAGTCACTTGACTTCTCTGTTTCTCCAGCAACTCCCTAGGACTTTTCTATGAAATCTTAAGCAATCACCTGGAGGAGCTTCCACAATGGAAATTCCCCTCACCTAATGGTACATTCCAGCTTCTTTGAATTAATCCAGTTATTAAAAGCTACTACTAATTGATCTCTCCTAATTAACCTAGAAGCAGTGTTCTACAATGCTTAGAGATCTGTCCTCAGAGCCCTAAGGACCTGGGTTCAGATTTGATCCTGCAAATCTTATAACCTCCTAGTGCCCTAGGAAACTTTCCAAGACTTTACATTGCAAATAAGGTGCCAACTGTATCACTAGAGGGAGTTTTTTCCTTTTATTGGAGTTCCTTATATCATTAAAAAATCACAAGTCTAGGGGCAGAGAGGTGGTGCAGTGAATAGAGCACCAGCCCTGAGGTCAGGAAGACTTGAGGTCAAATCAGATCTCAGACATTTGACACTTAACTAGCTGTGTGACCTTGGACAAGTCACTTAACCCCAACTCACTTTCCTTTTCCCCTCATTCCCCCGAAAATCACAAGTCTGGTTAGTCCTTATCCCCAACTCCTAGATCTTGATGAAGATACCACATTTTGTAGCTTATAACTGGGAGGGGGGTTGGGAGGCATGGTCCATTTAACTCTTCACATGTGTTTTAACATCTGATGTGATTACTTTTATGCTCTGTTTGAGTCCCAATATTAGACATGAGTGTCAGGATCAGGACTGGATATCGAGGAGACTTTTTTTCTAATGGTGGTGAATTCTGACATAAGATATTTTTTTCTTTGGTGTCATCATAAGCTTTTATTTATCCCATGGGATTTTACATATTTTATTGATTCTTAGTGAATCTGAATTTAGGGAACCAAATATCATGAAGCTTAGGCTGTATTGTGTAAATGCTCCCGAAAATAAACTTAAGTGGATCCTATATCCAACTGTAGGGTGGTGTTTAAGCTGTGAACCATGCATGATTGCACTGTTAATTCTAGTCATTGTGCTAAACTGTATTCAGGTTACTATATGGTATAGCTTTAAATGAGGAAATAAGAAGCTTTTATTTTCTGTTTTATCCAGAATAGAATTTCAAGTCTTTAAATATTTATTAGCAAAAACCAAACAAACAAAAAAACCAATCCATAAGAGTCAAACTACTTTTCTTTTCCACGGCACTTAATTAAATACAGACCCATAGTGTCTCCTTTCATGCCCCCTTCCTCACAAATGCCAGTTCCTTAGAAAATAGTGTTTTTCTATATATTTATTTGGGCAACTAGGTGGAGCAGTGGACAGAGCTCAGGAGGACCTGGGTTCAAATGTGGCCTCAGATGCTTACTAGCTGGGCGACCCTGGACAAATCACTTATTCCTTCCTGCCTCAGTTTCCTCATGTCAAATGAGCTGCAGAAGAAAATGGCAAACCGTTTCAATATCTTTGCAAAGAAAACCTCAAATAAGGTCATGGAGAGTGAAACATGACTGAAACTATTCAACAGCAACAAATATGTTATTTATTTTTCCTTTGGGGGGAGGGGAGTTTGACTAAAGGTGTGTAAATTCATCAGGTTAGAGAACTCGTGATATATCAGTTCCTACCAGTGCAGATCAGTATCTGCTCTACCACCTGTTAGAGAATTGCCTGGAACATTAAGAGGTTAAGTGACTTGACCAGAGTCACATAGCCAGCTTGTGTCACAAGTAGGATTGGAACCCAGGTCTTCTTCTGACTGTCAGGTCAGCTTCCTATCCACCATGCCCTGGCTGCCTCTCCTGTATGCACTTATGTTAGCTTATCTAGATTCTAGAACAGTGTCTCTCAACCTTCCTAATGCCGTGGCCCTTTAATAGTTGTATGTGGGCATGTCTGCATGTGGGAAGACCCGCCTGGAGATGTATAGAGGAGGTTCCTAAGACCATCAGAAATATGTGTTTTCCCATGGTCTTAGGCAATCCCTGTGAAAGGGTCATTCTGCTCCAAAGGGGTCGCAACCCACAGGTTGAGAACCACTGTTCTAGAAGGTAGCCAGTTAGTGGTATAGATCTTTGCTTAGGAAACAGAATGTTCCAGTGGCTCCTTGGTTTTCCCAGGGTTTTCTTCTAAAAGAGGGGCCAGGTTGAAGGAATGATAATAAATCCTTAAACCTGATCACTCACTTCTGTCCCATTTTTGTGATATTTGTTGTGTTTCATCCCCTATATTTATATCTTTATTTTTTAAATCTTGCTTTTAGTCTTCCTCTTGCATATTTCTGTCTTAATTTAGATTTTTGAGGGAAATAACCTCATTTTGTTGCTAATAGTGATATGAATACTTTCCCAATTTAAGAAAAAAGCTGTATAGATTGTCCTCAGTAAATGACATTTTAAAAAAATGTTCTTCATTTTCCATGGAAGAAGGAAGCACTTTTGAGAAGTGTCCCCACACCCCAACCCCAAGATAGCCAAATGTCTTGCTTCAAATACCGTTACCACCTTTCTGAGCCTTGGTTTCCTCATTGACAAAAAAGGAGATAAACATATTACTTGTAGCACCTTCCTCACTAGTTTGTTATGAGGCTCAAAGGAAGATAATGGGTGTCAAGCACTTTGCAAATTTTTAAAATGCTACTTAAATGTCAGCTATGATCTGTTATTATAAAATGCCAGGCCAAGAAGCTAGAATGATGGGAAATCACTGATGATTTCTGAGCAGAAGGTAATGTCGTCATCCCTGAGCATCAAAAAAAAAAAAAAATGACTTTGGCAGCTTTGGGAAGGATGGATGGATGGGGGCTGGGGGGATGATTGCCTGAAGGCAAAGAGACTGGATAGGAGGCAGTATGAGGAGCACTGGAGAGGGATGGGTATGAGTGATAATAATGGAGATAGAATCTGTAGGATCTTTGGCAGCTGAGAAGGGAGAGGGAACAGGAGAGAGGAGTCAAAGATGACTTCTTTACGGAGGGAAGGTCCAGAATGCAATTTGGGTGGATTATAACTTAGGACACCGAAGTGACAGTGTTGTCCTCTGCCATTAACGCAGCAGAAGATAAACCTGTATGTATTTCAGCACTGGGCACAGGCAAATTACACAAATCAGCCAGGAATTTCCTGCCACAATGGAAATAATGTTGCTGTTTTACTAGGTAGGGCATCACCTGTGCTTTCCTTGCATTGAGTGGGGGTGTTGGGTGGGGGAAAGAGCAATGAGGTAGAAACTCATGTATAGCAACCTTGGCTAAAATACAAGGAATTTTTTTTTCCCGGTCTGAAATGAATATGTTTCAACTTAATTTATCCTGTTTGTGAATGGATGTGGGACTGGTTCCAGGACTCATCACAACAGATAGTGTTGGGGCTGAAGTCTTGAAGACCTGACTTAAAATTCAGCCTTTGACCCTTATTGTGATTCTCGGCAAGTCACTTAAAGTGCCTCTGTCTGCTTCATTTTCCTGAACTGTGAAATGGGGATAATAATAGAAGCTGCCTTGTAGGGTTATTGTGAGAGTCAAATGAGCATTTAGCGCATGGCCTGGCACAGGATAGATGCTTTATAAATTTCACTCATTTCTTTCTCTCCTTCTGCCCTCCTTTCCCCTCTCCCCCACTAGGGAGAAAAAGACAGAGTATTTGCTGTATTAAATAGGATTCTAGAAGTCAGGAAGATCTGAATTTTAATCCTACCTTAGACACTTACTGAGCAAGTAGGTGAGGCAGTGGAAAGAGAGCCAGTCCTAGAGTCAGGAAGACCCAAGTTCACATCTGGCCCCACTTACTAGCTGTTTGACCCTGGACAAGTCATTTAACCCTGTTTGCCTTAATTTCCCCATCTGTCAAATGAAAAAGAAATGGCAAACACCTCCAGTATCTTTGCTGAGAAAACCCCAAATGTAAGTCAGATGTGACTGAACAACCACAGGAGTAACAACAACAAGCACTTACTAGCTGTGATAGACTGGGCCATTCACTTAACCCTTTCCAATCTGGGTCTTCTCCATCTGTGAAATAGGGGCGATAATAGTACCTACCTCGCATGGTTGTCATGAGGCTGAGATGCCATAGTTATATGAAGTGCTTTGTAAACCTTCATGTGTTATATAAATGTTAGTGTTTGGTTTTGTTTTTATAGTGTTCCCAAGTAAACCGGTTTGATTAAATTAAGCTTCTGTGGGACATGGTACTAGGGTCATGAAAACTTAAGGCACATTGTTAAAGTTCTGAAGAATTTGTTTTTAGTTACATGCTGTGGAGTTCATAAAAAGTAGCAGCTGCTTCTTCTTACATGAATTGTATTGGAACCATACATTTGTAAAGATAACACATCTTTATGGAGTAGGTAAACATTATTTATCTGTAATTTCACTGGTTATCTGTAATTTATCTGTAATTTAAATTGAACCTTTCTGGTCACAGTGATCAGATCTCTTTTCAAATCATTCTTATTTCCCCTTTTTGTCTTTAACATATTATTGATATCATTGAAACGGTCATTTTCCTTCCTTTCAACTGATGACTGTACTGAAAATGTAAAATGCCTACTGCATTATTGTCTTTATTCTGTAGTGTTGGCTTTTGTATTTGGCCCTTAGAATGTATTAACTTTCCCAGGTGTACCTTGGAAAATCCAGTTTTTGTTTGCAGTGATTATTCATGTAAGAAAGATCTTTTCTTAATCCTTTGATTCAACTAAGTCAACATGTCATATTGACAACCCTCCCACCAGATTTAATAATTCTATTGTGTTAAAATGCTATCATCAGCACAGACTTAACCTTGCATCAATAGCAGTTCACATTTCTTATTTATCTACATTACAAATATAAACATTAATAATTAAAGCTGTCAAAATGAAATCTTTATAAATGACTGAATCAGATGCTAAATGTTAAGGGAAAAACAACAACACATCCTTCCTTTGCTATTTTTAATAGCAATTAACCTTTATTGTAAGTAATTTTCTCTTGTATTATTTAGAGTTGCCATAAAGACAAAATATCTAGGATTTTTTAAATCTCATGAACATTATCCGTTGTTTTCATTAATGTCTGTAAGTTGATATTTAATATTCCGAGCACTGAAATAGACATTCAGTTTGTATGAACACAAAACATTTTGCAAAATTCTGTTTTGTTAAAAATGATGTCCTCTGATGTAAAGATCATGAATTAAACTGGTCTAATTCTTGATAGATAAGAATCTGCATCACAAAACTACACTTATAATTAAGCATCAAGGGTCTAGTCTTATTTAACAACTTCATTAGCAACCTTAGGAGGAGTAAACATGATCTTAATTAAACTCTCAAACGATACTAGGAAGTGTTGAAAGCTCTAGGAGGAACAATAAAATTAGATAATGCTATCTAAAGAGGTTTTTAAAATATGTGTGTGTGCATATGTATCTGCTATAGATATATTTATATAAAGATATATACATGTGTATATATGTATATCTGTGTACATAAAACACATATTTCATTATCATGACAATTTTTTTTAGCGGCACTGATCTAGTTGCTTCCTGAATATGTATACTTAGGAATATACGCATATATGTGTGTACATATATAGTGTATATATATATATATATATACACACCACATAAGAAGGGAGAATCATAAGCAACAAATATGCTAGAAGCTACTTGATCAGTACTGGTAAAAGAAATTCGTCATGATAATGAAATGTGTACTTTATCTATTTAAAGATATACAGAATGTCAGGGTTAGAAGAGATCTCAGAAACTAGCTAGTCCACCCTCACCTGAATGACCCTGTCTACGATATACATGACATGGTCATCTAATCTTTACATAAAGAAGTACAGTTATGGGGAATTCACTGTTTCTCAAGCTACTCTTGGATATCTCTTAGTGTTAAGAAAAGCTAAAGCTGCCTCTTCACAGCTTCTGTGTATTGTTCCCATTCCTACGCATAGAGAGGAAGGAAGGAAGGAAGAAAGGAAGGACTTGAAGGAAGAAAAGGAAGGAAGGAAGAAGGAATTAAAGGAAGGAAGGAGGGAGAGAAGGAAGGAAGGACTTAAAGGAAGGAAGAAAAGGAAGGAAGGAAGAAGGAATTGAAGGAAGGAGGGAAGGAAGGAATTAAAGGAAGGAGGGAAGGAAAGAATTAAAGGAAGGAGGGAGGGAAGGAAGGAAGAAAGGAGAGAGAGAGGAAAGGAAGGAAGGGAACAGACATTTATTAAGCACTTCTGCATTCCAGGCATTGTGCTGAGCACTTTACAAATATTTTCTCAAATATTATTTGCTTTCAGCTTCACAACAACTCTGGGAGGTATGTGATAAATATTCTCATCCCCATTTTACAGCTGAGGAAATTGAGGAAGAGAGAAATGAAGTGTTTGCCCAGGGCCACACATCTATTAAATGTCTAAGGCTGCTTTTGAACTCAGATCTTCCTGACTTTAGGCCTAGCACTCTACCCACTGTGCTGCCTCGCTGCCTCTGGAGTGGAGCAAGACAAATGTAATCCCTTTTCCACCATATAGCCTTTCCCATACTTGAAGACAACTATCATGCCCTCTCCCCACTGTCCCACCCCATTTTCTTCTCCAGACTAATAATTCTAGGTTTTTTTCAGCCAGTTGTGCTCCAAGTCTTTCACCATCTTGTTTGTCTTCTTCTCCATGTTCTCACTTCAGATAGGTAACATGACTGCAGTATACAGGAATGCCTCATTATGTAGCACTCAGTATCTAAAACTTCCAAATGTGAAATCGGATGGTAACTCAACATAGATCTCTAAATAAATAAAAAACAAACCCCAAACCCAAGCTTTGTGTTGTTATAAATGAGTCCCAACAGTAGCAAGGCCTGCTTTCAGAAGACAGGGTGTCTGTGTGCATCACCTGGTGTTGGGGGGAGTCTCAGAGAACTGCCCTTCACCATGGGTGCCCTGTGCTAAAAGAGACAGCTTTTCCCCCCTTCATTACCCTGTGCTCTGTTAACTATACAAATACCTTTTTAACTCTGTGAACAAGTTTTTTCTACTTTTATCTACACCTGAACAAGTGACCTGGGATCCAAGTACCAGCCTGTCTATGACATGAGTATATCAGAAGAAGTAGATGTTGTCATTGCCATCAGCATTTGGATCATTCCTACCCTAGGGGGTGGAGGGAACTACCTAGAGGCCAACCTGAGTGGGCATTTCTACCTTTGCTCTGTTACCCATGAAACCATGAAACCAGAGGATATACTTACCTAGCTCTCTTATCTGTGTATTGAAGAAAGTTGATGATGACATGGGTTAAAACCAACAGGGGTCACAGGTGTTAAAAAATGAGCTCTTTTCTGGTATTTTAATAAAAATTTAAACTTCATTTGGGTGATACCTGTCAATTGACTCTTGAATGGGAGGTGAATTTGAATTCAGTCTACCAGAATTTTTTTTAAAAAAAGATAAGTGACAGAATACATTTATCTTAGGAGACATTGTCTGCTCCATTGACAAAAAGGCACAGATGTGAATTTTGTTTCAATAATTAGATTTTTAATTAGTGTATCACCATAAGATTGATAAGTCATTGCTCTTCCTTGCACAATTTTATGTTAGAAATTATATGTAAACAAAGATGTTCCCCATAGTTTCATGATTGATTTGAAAACTAAATTTATTATCTGGATAGAATGTGTCACCTACTCTAAGAAGAAAAAAGATCACTTTTTATTATCGCTCCACTGATGGTGAGGAATATTAATGGTGTTACAGTTGATTAATCAGTTTTATTTTCTAATAGACAAGATACAATCCAGCTACACATGTATAATCTATATCAAATTGCTTGCCTTCTCAGGGAGGGGTGAGGGGAAAGAGGGAGAGAATTTGGAACTCAAAATTTTTTTTTAAATGTTAAAATCTTTTGTTTACATGTACTTGAGAAAAAAAATAAATGAAAACAAGATGTAGTCACCCTTCAAATGTATGTGGCTGTGTGTTTAGTTGACAATCACTTCATTAATAGCATAGGGAAATAGATTATATGTCTTCTTTAAATTTGCTCATAGGTGATTGACAATAAATTTTGACTTTAAAAATGGTTCTTTTTTCACCTTTCATTCTTTCATGTAATTTCTTTTTTATTGTTTTCAGTTGCCGAACAAGTAACCGGAAAAGCTTAATAGGAAATGGCCAGTCACCAGCATTGCCTCGCCCGCACTCCCCCCTCTCTGCTCATGCAGGTAATTATACCATACTTTATTTTGTGCCACTTCTTTTGCTTCCTTTTATTTAAAAAAAAAAAGTCAGTTGTTATGAGGACTCAGGTGCATCTTTGTAGCCACTTTTCATAGAGGTTTTAGTTTTCCATGCCTAGAAAAAACAGTTTCTGTCCAAACCTTAGCCTTCCTATAAACTTTCTGAATTAGCTCTAAAATGCTTGGAGATCTAGCATCTTGAAAAACAAACTTTCTTTCCCAGTGTGCTTAGTCTCTTCTCAAATTAATTTCCCTAAATTCACATAAAGTGAATTGAATTGCAAATGAAGAGTGCCTTCCACGTATTTCTTGGGGTGATGTACAAATTCCTCAGAAAACCTTTCTTGCCTCAATCTCCAGACTTGAGAAACTCTTTGCAAAAGGCTGGAACCTCTTTTGATCTGTAGGAGTTATTGTAATTTGTATATTCTAGGAGGATTCTTGAGGGTCCTTTCTGAGATTCTTTCACATTGGATATTGGTTGTCAAAAGTAATTTTGTTTTTCCCTGTCTATATTCCCTACTGATTGAAACCTCTTGGGGAAGGAGGGACAGAGTTCAGCCACAGCATTTGGGTGGCAG
The DNA here is from genome assembly GCA_028646515.1 of Pseudochirops corinnae. Lineage (NCBI taxonomy): Eukaryota > Metazoa > Chordata > Mammalia > Diprotodontia > Pseudocheiridae > Pseudochirops > Pseudochirops corinnae. Next base: position 99,651,895 of record CM053587.1, read on the forward strand.
TGTTGGGTTGAGGATGGAGGTAGAGTCATACACATAATACAGTAAAGATTAACAGACAAAGATAATGTACTTGGTCTTAATCTTGAAATTGGCAGGCAGGGGCAACGTACAAAGTGGAAGCTACTGAATTTGCTGCGTACTTCTGCTTGGAGGGAGCTACAAACTATTTCTGGTGCAGATTTGCTGTTGCATGTATAAATCTCCTTTATTCTTCTTTCTTCATGAAAATTTTCATCTTGTTCACTGTTTGTTAAATTCAGAATAAAAAAAATTAACAAAATGGAAGCTGGTATATTAACCAGATCTAGAGAGATTAACGTGAGATAGAGGTCTGAAGTTCAGGAAGTCATTGAATCACAGAATGTCAGAGTTGGGAGTGACTGCAGCAGCCATCTAGTCAAACCGCTACACAAACACAATCCCCACCATAACCTTCCTGACAGGTGGTTATCTAGCTCCTGCTGGAAGTCCAAGAAGGAGGAATTCAGCACCTCTCAAGGCAACTTATTCAGCTCTTGGACAGTAAGTCATGGGAAAAGCTATAGGACATTAAACTAGACAGTCTGCTATGTTCTCTTTCTGCTGGTACACATGAATTTTTTTTTTAAACTTCCCTAAAATTTCCTTTGCTTAGCAGTCTGCTGCCTTCCCATGTCATCCTTTATTATCTATCATTCAATTATCTAGAAAAATAGATACTCCAGTAGGATTAGAGCAACTTCTTTTATTTTTTAACAGTCATATAAAACAGATTTCTGCATTAGACATGTTGTGAAAGAAGAGTCAGAACAAAAGGGAAAAAACAAAAAAACAAGAAAAAGAAAAAATAGTTTGCTTCTATCTGCATTCAGACTCCATGGTTCTTTCTCTGGATGTGGATAGTGTTTTCCATCCTGAGTCTTTTGGAGTTGGCTTAGATCATTGTATTGCTGAGGAGAGCTAAGTCTAACAAAGTAAGTGATTGCATAAAGTTGCAGTTACTATGTACAGTGTTCTCCTGGTTCTGGATTAGAGCAACTTCTGAAGTCAAGAAGACCTGAGTTCAAATTCAACCTCAGACCCTTACGAGTAGTATAACCCTAAGCAAGTCACTTAACTTTTGCCTGCCTGAGTTTCCTTGTGTGTATAATGGAGATAATAATAGCTCATACTTCTCAAGGTTGTTGTAAGGATCAATGGAGACAGTGTTTGTGAAGTGCATAGCATAGTGCCCAATACCTCACAGGCACTTAATAAAAGCTTGTTCTCTTCCCCCTGTCCTGAATACCATGGGAAATTGATCCTGATGTTTGCAATCTTCTCTTTTTCTTGTGTGATTAGGAGAGGTCATTGGTAAGTGCTCACTGGCAAGAGAATCCATTGGCAGTCTAGCTTTCTTATGAGATGGACACAGTTGTTCGGGGGCATTCTAGACCCCAAAGCAGCATGCCATAGCTCATAGAAGTAGAGCTTTCAAGTGATTGAGACCTGTATTCAGATCCTACCTCTTCCACATACCAGATTTATGACCACAAGAAGGTCACTTACTTCCTCAGACCTCTAACACTACAAATTATAGAACAGCATTAATGAGGTAACAGCCATAAAAACACATAAACCTTTTGTTCAGCTGTTTTTCAGACGTGTCCGAGTCTTGTGACACCATTTGGGGTTTTCTTGGCAAAGATCCTGGAGTGGTTTGCCATTTCCTTCTCTAGCTCATTTTACAGATGAGGAAACTGAGGCAAACAAGGTTAAGTGACTTGCCCAGGGTCACATAACTAGTGAGTGTCAGGGGTCATATTTGAACTTGGGTCTTTCTGACTCCAGACATGGTACTGTATCCAATACGCCACCTAACTTTCCCTTTGCAAGCCTTAAAATATTATATAAATGTTTGATTTAAGACTTTAGGTTCCCCACCCTGAAGAAATCACTGGTACCTATGTCCTTCTCTTCTCCTTCTTCTATTCCCAAAGATAATAATTGAAAAAAGATGATGAAGACTGGGTGTGATTTGTTCCCTAAGAAAGTCCTGTAGAGTCTTAGAAATCACTGAGGCCAAACCCTTCATTTTTCAAATAATGATAATTTCAAATTAACCTAATCTTTTAAGGTCATAGAAGCTTTTTCTTTGTAGCAACGCTGTGAGGTCAGTAGTATATATAATAATCATCAGCTCCAATGCCCAGATAGGGAAACCGAGGCCTAGAGAGGTTTGTGACATACTTAAGATCATACAACTAGGCAGAGAATAGAATTCCACCCTTCCTATTATCAGCCTACTGGTGTTTTCACTCTGCTGTATGACGCCCACCACAGTCACTGTGAATTGTATTTTGACATTCATTTAGTGGGAAAGAGAATAAATTATATTTACACAGACTTCAGTTTTTAGTACACACCTGTGATTTCATTGACATTGGGAGTAATTCCCAGTGAGGAAACTCTCAGCCAATGCAGATGAACAACTATTTTAGAATTTGTCGTGTTACCTGAGTTGACCGAGGCATTGAGAGTTTAAATGAATAGCCCAGGGTCCCAAAGTCAATATTTATCCAAGTCAGAATTTGAACTCAGGTCTTCCTGGCCCCAAGGTCTTCTCATTATTTACTGAACTTTGTTTCCAGCCAGACTTGATTACTAATGGAAAATCTAAGCATGGAAAATGATTTAGTAGTTTTTGTTTTTTATTTTGATAGTTGTACAGGGCCAGGACTGAACAAACTGACAGGGATAACTCAAAGTCCATGTTTCAGCTCCAGGATGACAGCCTCAGAGTGACACACCGTTCTCTGTCCATATCTGTGCAGCTGAACATGAGCTCATTTTTCCTACTTCATAATTCTAGGGTTCTTGATCATGCAGTGATATGTCATGGTTCTGAGGTAATCTCTCTTGGGTTTATGTTCCCATAATTAGCCTTTTATCACAGCATCTTCCTTTAATTTTAATTATATCGACAAGCGGAAGACACAAAGCCATGACTTCACTAGTACCTTTATTTCAGTGTTTACTTTATGGGATCCAGAGGCTCAGACAACCCCTTCTCCTCCACTGTGTTGAACTTCATTATTCGTATTTATCAAAGGAAGAGAAGAGCTTGTCTTTTTGATCCTGAGAGTTACTTTGTTTCTGCAATAGATTTTATAGTTTTGTTTTATTTTTGTGTGATGGGAACAAAGAGATGATTATAACCTCAGAGGCAGGTGGGAAATCTGGCAGTCTTTTTGTAGGGAAGATACAGCAATGTTACAGAAATAAATCTGAAGGAAGGGGGAGCCTACCTTATGAATCTTTTGACAAGTAGAGCAAACTCAATCATGTAGGCAGCTAATTAAGGTTTATCCAAGCTGCTCCCCTTTCTTCCCCTTCTTTTTCATTGATTAACCTGTTGTTACTACCCAGTTTGTCCACCTTTCCTCCAAAGGTAGAGTAGGGCAAAGGAGAGTGAGTAAAATTAAAATTAAAAACCCCCAACAAGATTCTTTTGGTTATTTGCTTGCTCACATTTCAGGTTTGGAATAAGTATTGTTTGAATAGAATGTTGGGACAAAATTTTTGTTTTCTCTTCAGGGTTTTTTGCCCATATCCCTAGACTATTTTCTGAAGCCAGAAAGGTTGAACAGATTCAGGATGGAAAGAGAATGAATTTCTCTTTGTTTTGAGGAGAAGTCACAGAAAATCATTATTACTTCAGCTTAGGTCAAACTTCAACACATTCTCATAGTAACCTAAACCAAGCACTTCAAGATATAATGTGTGTGCATACACGCTTACGTGTGGACATAAATATGTGCTTATGTATATGTTTGAAATGTATGTCTCTCTCAATCAGAATAATAAAAGGGGATGCTATAGTATAATGTTTTTTTTAAATCAAGGAAGCCATGTAGTAAGCTAGCTATAAACTAGAAATTAGGTGGGTTGAAGAAAATGTATTCATCTCTTCCCAACTGGAGAAAAAATTCCTTGAGGAATTTACTGCCTCATATATTATTTTTGCATTATCTTAAAAGAAATGCCAAAGCCAAATAAAATTGTTATGAGGGAGAAAATGAAATAAACAATAGGAAGACAAATTTTCCTTTGGGAATTTCCTTCAGAGCTAGTTTATGAACCACACAATCAATTAACATGCATTTGTTAAGCATCTAAAACGTGCCATAAGAAATCTGATCTTTGTATGTGATAGTCACATGGTGCTTTTGTACCTCAAAAGTATTTATCCAGCCTGATCTTGGATATGGATGACATTTTGCTGTTGACAAATCTCAAATGCATCCTCTGAGATTGAAGATTTACTGTCATTAAGTATATTCATATAAAGGGGTCACGTATAGACCACATACCGAAAGAGTTGTTCTTTATTCATTTCAGTCATGCCCAGCTCTTTCTGACCCCATTTGGGATTTTCTTGGCAAAGATACTGGAGCGGTTTGCTATTGCCTTCTCCAGATCATTTGACAGATGAGGAAACTGAGGCAAACAGGGCTAAGTGATTTGTCCAGGATCACCCAGCTAGTAAGTCATATTTGAACTCAGGAATATGAGTCTTTCTGTTTCCTGGCCTGGCGCTTTATATACTGCACCACCTAGCTGCCCACTTAAAGAGTAGAAACAAAAATATTTTGAGGAATGACAAAATCATTGGAATTTATTTGTATATCTTTGCAAAGTGACTGAGGGAAGGCAACATTCATTTGAATGTGAGCTCTAGCATGCCTGTTTTATCTTATAGTTCCCTCTTGTATGTCTTATTTTCTGGACTAGACATTAAGCTCCTAAGTATTTATTTAATGTAAGAGCATGATGATAGTGATGATGATGATGATGAAAGCTAGGATTTTTATATGGTATTTTAAGGTCTGCCAAGTGCTTTACAGATTTTTCTCATTTGACCCTAACAATAACCCTGGGAGGTAGGTGCTATCCCTATTCTACAGGTGAAGAAACTGAGACCCAGAGGGGTGAAGTCATTTGGCCAGCTAGCAGTGTGGTCATTTGACACCCAGCTAGGCATTGACTTAGACCAAATATGAACTCAGATCTTCCCAATTCAAATCTACACCCTACCACCATGCCACCTAGGGGAGAAAGGTAAATGAATATAAGAAGCACTAAATCTAAATATTCAAAATGATGAATGGTATGGTGAACCTAGGTTTTGGTCTCCATATTTTAGAAATCCCTTTATGTTTGGCAGTATTAAATTTTGGACCAACAAAACATTGGTTTAGCTCAAGTTGTAGTGCAGTCTATATCAGAACTGTAGCATATTAATACCTCATTTATCATGAGATAACTTGCCTAATATTCAAACTACCTAGGATACAATGTAGACCTAAGCAATAGTAATATTTGTTTCTTTAAAAAGATAGGCACAAAAAGGGGGAGCAGCTAGGTGGCACAGTAGATAGAGCACCCACCCAGGAGTCAGGAGGATCTGAGTTCAAAAATGGCCTCAGACACTAGCTGTGTGACTCTGGGTAAGTCACTTAACCCCTGTTTCTTTGGGGAGTGGGGGAGAAGGGAGGGAGACAGGAACAAGAGATGTCACAAAGTTCAAGTACTAAAGTTTATGTACTTTATTTAGAACTGTCCCTGATATTCTCAAGTCAGTCTGTCCATTTGGCAGTACCAGGCCTTAGGTGGCAGTAAGATAGGTCAGACTAGGGATTCCTAGGTCTAAAAATCAATTGGGTCATTAAAAGTCAGGCAGGTAATTTAGAAAGAGATTTGTAGCTAGCATGCTGCATTGCAAGAGTAAGACTGCAAAAATATTTTAAGAAGCTAGAGAGAGAGGTCAGATCAAATAAGATAAAATTTAACAGGAAAAAAATGTAAAGGCCTACATTTACTCTAGACAATAGTTCATATGAAAAAGATCTGGGGAAGGGGTATTCAGTGAATCTCAAACTATGCATGTCAGTAATGCAACATGGCAGCCCAAAAAACACACCAAACAAAAAAACAACTAATGAAATTTTCGTCTGTTTTAAGAAAGGAGAAAAGTTAGAGTGCAGAAGATAGTCCCCTAATATTCTACTGTTGTCAGACAACATTTGAAGTGTTGGATTGAGTGCTGGAGTTATATCTTAGTCAGGATACTGTAAAACTGGATCAAGGCCAGTAGAGGCCAACCAGAGCTCCTCCTATGGGGAGTTGCTGAAAGAACTGAGATTTTAGCCTGGAGAAGAAAAGGAAAAAAAAAAAAGAGAGACAAGTATTTGCAGTGTTGTTTCAATACAGAAGAGGATTAAACTTGTTCTACTTTGCCTTGGAGGACAGGAATGGGAACAATGCGTAGAAGTTTGATGATGGATGGACATATGGATGGATTGAAATGACAGAGAAACAGCTTTTAGCTTAATGTAAAGAAAACATATTCTAATGTTTAGAATTGCTCCAAAATGGAATGCCTAAGGAATGGATGAGTTTCCCATCACAGAAAATCTCTAAGCAGAGTCAGAATGATTCTTAAACTCCTCTTGGTCAAGAACAAGCTGCTGTAGATGGCCCTTCAGGGCTGTTCCAACACTGAGGGTCTCTGATTTCATGGTTCCCACCATGTGTGAGAAGTAAAAGTCAAGGCATGAGTGAAATGTCAGGAGAATTTAGCAATAGGGGTCTGATAAGACATCTAGGGTGGTCCGGCCATTGTGTGCCATGGAGTCCAAGGATAGAACCCAAAAATAGGGTCTGATAACTAACTCTTGGTTGATAGAAACAGGCAGTCAGCATCAGAGACGCTTAGTCCAGGGGTGGGGAAGTCCTTTTGGATTTGTTCTGTAAAATTTGGATTTAATCAAAGGGCCACACTAGAGGACTTAAGAGGGCCACATATGGCCTTGAGGCCTCAGGTTCCCCACCCCTGTGGTCTAGTCCTTAGAGGGTCTTGTCAAGGACAAGTTACTATTAGTATGGGCTAAGTAAGGGGTAGGATGTAAAAAAGCAGCAGTCATACATTTACAGGGATGTTACTGTAAATAAGTCATTAACATATACATTTTGTGCCTGTCTTTTTAAAGAAACAAATATTACTATTGCTTAGTTCTTCGTTGTATTCTAGATAGCTTGAATATTAGGCAAGTTATCTCATGATAAATGAAGTAGTAATATGCTATAGTTCTGATATAGACTGTACTTTTTGTGCCTATCTTTTTAAAGAAACAAATATTACTGTTGCTTAGGTCTACATTGTATTCTAGATAGCTTGAATATTAGGCAAGTTATCTCATGATAAATGAGGTATTAATATGCTATAGTCCTGATATAGACCGTACTATAACTTGAGTTAAACCAATGTTTTATCGGTCCAAAATTTAATACTTCCAAGCAGAGATTGGGGGTGTGGTGTACAAGGTGAAGGTTTGGTCTTAGATAACAAAAGCCTAATTATTAGAATCAAAATGTAAGGTTAGAGCAGGATTAGCAACAATACTGACTTATTGCTTAGCAGTGAATCTGGGACTCCTTTCTTCTCTCTTGTAAATACTCTTAAACTATTCCTATGGGGCAGATTAAGCTTATAGGTAGAGAATCAGTCAGTACCCCCTACTGTGGGGCCTTGGAGTGATGTGGGGCCAAGGATCCAGGCCAATTATTCTAATCCTCTTCCTTTAGGCAAGGCTCCAATACCTTTGTCACTTGATTTTTCACCTGTTAGTAGATTGGCAATAGCTAATTAAAAAGGGTGAGACTAAGAGGCTGAAAACAGACCCACGGAGGGCAGTGAGATATGGACAGTGAGAGTCTCCATAGCAAGGCAGTAAACAGGGGAAAAAAACCTAAAAAAAAGTGGACATAAAAATTCAAAAAGCATAACAGTCTGAGGCCATTTATTTTTCAGGTTAAGTAAACAGTTATCTGGAAAATCCACTTATGTCCAACACTTGGTTCTCTCCAACACTTGGTTCTCTAGTAGTGCTATAAATAGATTAAAGGTGGCTTAAGAGAAATTCATGGATAGAGATCCATAATGTGTTATTAAGGGAAGCTAGAATGTTAAGGGGATCCATGCCTTCCCTCGGGGCCACTGTCAGAGGCAGAATACTGGGCTTAGTGGATTGTGGTTCTTATTGAGTAAAGCAGTTTCTGTTCTCTGAACAACAGCAACAAAACCCTCTGCGTTTTTAAATAGGGAAGAGATTTGTAGCAGATGCTTTCTCTTGCCACTGTAGCTGTTAGAAGCTTGTGTAGAGGCTTAAGAGCCTCAGCCCTTCTAGAGTGGCTCTCTCCCTCTCCTACCTCTCCCTCTCCTCTGTATAGCCATTATACAAATCAGTACAGACTTTGTTCTTGAATTCCGTGGCTGGAATGCTGTCTGTCCTCATGTCTACTCCAGGCTTTCTTGACTCCTTCAAATTCCAGCTAAAATCCCACCTTCTATGGGAAAGCCCTTCTTGACTTACCACCCCACCCCCAGCCCTTTAACTCTTGTGCCTTCCCGCTGCTGATTACTTCCAATTTATCCTGCTTTTAACTTGTTGTTTCCCCAATGAGACTGTGAGGTCCTTGAGAAAAGGGACTATCTTTTCTTTCTTTGTATCCCCAGCATTTAGCATCATGTCTGGCACATAGTAGGCACTTATTCAGATAAATGCTAACATACTGAGTGAATGACTAATTGAAAGAAATCAGGAAGTGTACAGTACAAGTTATTAAAAATTGAAAAGGTGGCTTATGGTGCCACCTTGGGACTTACTCAGTCTGGGTGATTCATCATTGATGAGAAGTGAGATGTGAAATGTGAAAAGCAGTGTTGTAGAAGGATTTTTTTCAATTCAACAAATATTAAATTCATACTTGGTGCAAAGCCTCAAACTAGGCATTTAGAATACGAAGGCAAAAGTAAATAGGACTTCTTACCCCCAAGGATTTTGCATATGTACAATACAGAAATAGATAAATGAATGAATGATAATTTGAGGAGAGAGAACACTTATAACCAGGGCGATCTAGAGAAGTTTCTTTGGACATCCTAGTTTTCCTTAATGAAAGCACCTAAACTGAGCTTTGAGGAAAGCTATAGATTCTCATAGGCAGAGATCAGAAGCAGTACATTTTCATCATGGGGAACAGTCTGGGCTAAGGGTAGGGAATCTGTGACCTGGAGGCCACATGTGCCCCTCTAGGTGCTCAAGTACAGCCCTTTGACTGAATTCAAACTTCACAGAACAAACCCCCTTAATAAAAGGATTTGTTTTATAAAACTGGAACTCAGTCAAAAGGTCACACCTGAGGACCTGGAAGGCCATATGTGGCCTCAAGGCTGTAGGTTGTCTACCCCCGTCTGGGCAAAGGTAGGAGCTAGAATGTCAGGATTTGCAAACAGCACTTTAAGTCTGACCCAAAGGTTCAAGATCCCACCTTTTACTTTTTTTATCTTGAAATTAAGGATTTCCGATTCAAGGCTCATTAAACTTCTCTGGTCCTCCCTTTGTAATACTTTGCACTGAGGGGGTTTTCTTTCACCACTATGTCAGACTCTCGGTGGGGTCATTGTTTTGACAGTGAACAAGCTTATGAGTACCATGAATTATATTAAATATTTCTTAAGTTTTGCCAATCTGCCTCACAGTCTCACCAAAGTATCAATGGTTGGTCCAGTCTTTAAGAAGTTTTGGGAAAAAAAATCCATAACTAAGCAACAAAACAGCTGTTTTGCCAAGTTGGGGGGAGTATTTTTATTTCCAAATATTTCCTATATGATTGAATTTTAATGTAATACCTAAGGTTGATGAATGCTGTGATGCCTGTAAATACCAGTTATCATGTTGAGGATAGTTTTAGACAATAAAAATGTGTGTCTTGGTAACCAGCTAATTAAACTATCCCATAAAGTCAATATCTTAATGAGATGAAGTAGGACTGGAGAACATTGCTAACATAGTAACAGTGTCTTTTTTCCAAAGATCTTAGGGTGCTTCACTAACTAAAATTCTACAGTTTTGGTAGGGGGCTGACTACACTATGAATACCTACCACATGAGTCTTTCATGAAAATGTTAAATAGCAATAGTAGTTGTCTTATGTACCTTTACAACGAGGGTCTAAGTTCAAATCTTGACTCTACTCTCTGTGCAATGCCTGACACACAGTAGGCACTTGATAAATGTTTACTGATTGATAGATTGGCCTTGGGCAAATCACATAAACTCTCTGAGTCTCAATTTCATCAAATGTAAAATGAGATTAGACTGGATGACATCGAAAGTCCCTTCTGTGTCTAAATCTTTGATACACTGATTCTCTGACATGACTGTAAGGCTGATCCAAAATAAATACTGCTCTTTTGTATTTGGAGACCATAGGAAGCAAGAGAAATTAATTTACATATTTAGGATGTTATTGTAAATAAGTCATTAACCTAAAATCTAAATCTAACCCTCTCCTTTCCTCTTAAAAATTATCCTTTCCCCTACAATGATACCTAATTTTTATTTCATGGGGAGCGCATATGTGGTCATCCTTTTTCTCCAAATCATAGGTTGACCATGACGTGATCTGATTTTGTAAGCTAAATTTGAAACTGGAAAAAAGACATTATTTCTAGTGTTATGAATGAAAGCCTTCAGTTTTTGCTTCCTTTTTTCCTCTCATTAGCTGAATAGCTTACCCACATAGTTATTCCTCTGTTTGCTGGGTAGTTTAACAGGCCTTGGATGAGAAGAATCATGTGACAAGCAGTGTGGCACAATAGAAGTAATGTTAGTGTTGAAGTCAGGAGAGACTTGAGCTCACTTTCCACGGCTCCAGTGAGACCATGGGCAGTGTGACCTTGGGCAGGTCATTCAGCCTCTCTGAAAATTAGTTTTGTGCTCTGTAAAATAAAGATAATTCCTGTCATCCCTGCCTTACTGGGTTATTTTGAGGATCGGATGAGAAAACATATGTAAGCTTTAAAATGCTCCCTAAGCACTATTATTCTTAATATGGGATCTCATTTTGATTTCAGAGCATGTGTGGTTTTAGTACCTTCTGAGGGTCCACTTAGCAGATCAGCTTGTCTGAACCTACTTCCCATACTGTAACTAAATTGTATTCTCCATATGTTTCATAACCCTTATGTGATTCATAACACATAATCATATGTGTTTCATAACCATTTGCTCAGAACTAAGGATAAACTTCAATTTTCCCGTTCTCTGTACCATCCCAAGTTGTTTTTTTTTTTTACTTTCTGAAAATTCTGTGTGTCTATAATGATTGTACTCAGTGTATACCATGTAATAATGTATATACTCCATAATGGCAGAATACCCATGTTCTGGGCTGTTAAAGCCTCATTATCAGAGGGTATGCCTTGTTTAGGGGTCCCTGTATACTTCCTAATAATGGAAGAGATGTCAGGGAAATGTTACTTTCTGAAAAAGAATCAGCAGGAAATATATGAAATTAGCTCATTGTTGAGAATAAGGTGTCTGTGTAGTCCAACCTGGGAGAGGGACTGACCAGGAATTCTCCTCCATATCCCATTGATTAGCTTGTCTCTGGAGGTCCCATCAGGGAGGTAATGATTTTGAATATTGCTGCTGAGTAGAAAGCCACAGCTTACTCAACTGTATTAAAGGTGTTCAAGGTAATGTTGTCATAATGAATGGGAGTAGAGGGATCGTTTGCAGTGCAACCTCCATATAGAGTCCCACATAAGGAGGAGATTTATTGTAACACTAGAAAGGTTCATTTTTCACTGGAGCAGAGATTACCCAGATTCTATGGTAGCCTGGATGGCCATAGCAGAGATCATCTAACCCCCTTTGTTCTAATGCCCTTCTTCATAATTGTTTGTTGTTGCTTTAAAATCATGGCACATCTCACCTTTCCTTCCTAAGGAAAAGAATCAGCAGATTCCTCTTTAAATAGTTGGTGATTTTGCTGCACTGTTACAATTGGGAATGTACACTAACATATATTCGAGTTGACTTCATGTGAAGTCGATTTTCTTCAACATTTATTAAGCCTTTGCTCTGTGTGAGGTACTGTGCTAGGTACTGAAGATATAAAGAGAACTAAAAAGTCCTTGAACTTAAGGAACTTACTTACCAAGAGGATCCTTCACATACACGAGTAAGTAGATCGGAAGTACATACAAAGGAGTCCTTACAACTGGAGAATTGGGCTTGGGAGTGAGAATGGGGAAGCACATAAAAGGCAGAAGTGGAGAGGGAGTACATTCTAGACATCGGGAACATCTGTGCTGATGCAAAATGGGAGATAGAATGTCAGCAACCACCACCTAGCCTGCTTAGTCTGGAAGAAGGATAATGTGGAGGCTAGTGGCAATATGACTTAGGACTAGCAAGACCGGGGGGCATCCTGATGCTAGAGGACTTTAAATGCCAGCCTGGGGATTTTGTCTTTTATCCTGGTAGCAATTGGGAGCCACTGCAGATTTTGAGGGGATAAGGAATGTGATCAGACCCATGTTTTTGGAGTATGATTTGATGGCTCTGGGGAGGATCCATCAGAGAAGGCAAAGACCAGAAGCAGGGAGAGCCACTAGGAGGCTTTTGCTGTTATGGAAATAAGAGGCAATGGGGTAGAATAAATAGACAGGGATGGATGTGAGAGATATGATGGTCAGAACTTTAAGATGTGATAATCAGTTAGATATGGGAGTGAAGGAAAGAGTCAAAGGCATTTCCATGGTTTTGAACCTTGGCTGATGTCAATGAAAATGGAAGGTTTGGGAGAATGGGTGGTTTGGGCAAAAACAGTAATTATAACTAAAGCTTTCATGCTATGAAGGTTTGTGTGTGCTCTCTACTACACGGCTATACAGATAGGTGTTGCAGGGAAAAGTGTTTGCGTTATTATGTTTCCAATAATAGCTGAGTTAATATCTCTTGCTACCTCCTCCTCTCCCTTTCTCCTGCCCTACCCCACAACACATAGAAACTGCTCTGAGTTTTGTTTTCTTTTTCTTTCCCTCTCCACAGCTTTGTTACATAGGTACTGAATGCCCCATTTCCTATTCACCTGTAAGCCCTTAAAATGGTTCACTGGTTGGATTTTTTGTCGTTGGTGTTTATTTAATGAGTTGTCTCCATCATTATTTGTTGTGTGAGCATTAAGTTTCAGGTATCATTTTTAAAGTACTTTTCTTCTTCCTTCCTTCCCTCTTTAGTCCCTTTCCTCTTCCCTCCTTTTCTTCCTTCCCTCCTTTCTTCTCTTCCTCTTTTCTACCTCCCTTTGCTTCCCTCTCTCCAACTTTCCTTCCTTCCTCCTCCCTTTCTTCCTCCCTCCTTTTCCTCCTTTTCTTCTTCCTCTCCCCTTCCCCCTTCTTTCCTCTCTCCATCTCTCCTTCCTTCCCTCCTTTCCTCCTTATCTCCATCCTTTCTTCCTTCACTCTTCTTCCCCCTTTCTCCCTCCCTTGTTCTTTCCCCCCTTTCTCTCTTTCTCCCTCCTTCCCCTCCTTCCTTACTTTCAAAATTCTAGGTTTGACTCCCAGTTCTTATCTTCATTATCTTTGTGATTTTTTATCTTTGAACAACTCACTACATCTCTCTGGGCCCACTCACCCACCTTGTAAATTGAGAGGATTAGACTAGATGATCCCTAAGGCCTCCTTTTGGTCTAAATGCAAGGATCCTGTAAGGCCCACAGTCAGTCACCAGCACTGCCTTTAAAGACCTTACTGGCATAATCTCCAGTGAGATTATGGGACTTCTGAAATAAATCAGTTTTGAGCCAGAGATTTGCTGATGTTTCTAATGAGACTGAAGAGTAGTGACATGGGAAATGTGGCACTTACTAGAAGGTAAAAATATAAGGAGGCAAACCTTCAAATATCCAGACTAAAGAAAAGATGGTTTGTAGATTTTTCACAGCTACGAATAGCACATACACACAATCCTTGCCCACAAGTGAAAAATAAATTCACTGTGAGATTTTACTATATCTAACGCTTAGCATACTAGTTTCCTTATATGAGAAACCTCTCTTTGCTCTCCTCACCTCCTCCCCCTCCCCCCCCACATAGTGTGAACCAATGGTATCTATTTATCTCAAGTATTTTTGGGCCAAACTGTTACTTTATCTTCTACCACTCAGTATTCAGCCCCAATCTGTAAGTCTAATAAACAACCCTAAAGGGCGCAATCCAGTGATAAAACATATATCTAACCGCTTTGCTCTTTTCAGTCTCAATCTGGAGACTTTCCCTCATGGTGTTTTACATCAGAATTTCTTCTTCTATGGATTGTTTGTTTGTTTTTTCTAACCAAAGCTCAATCTTCTCTTTTTGCAATCACAGAATCATAGAATATTAGAGTTAGGAAGGGATCTCAGTCACCACATAGTCTAGGGGTTCTTAGACTACACTCTGTGAAAATTTTTTTAAATATTTATTTATTTATTTGTTTGTTTGTTTATTTATTGCTTTTTGGAGGGGGGAAGGCAGGGCAATTGGGCTTAAGTGACTTGCCCAAGGTCACACAGCTAGAAAATGTTAAGTGTCTGAGGCTGGATTTGAACTCAGATCCTCCTGACTCCAGGGCCAGTGCTCTATTCACTGTGCCACCTAGTTGCCCTGTGAACTTTTATAAAATATTTTGATAACCATATTTTAGTATAATTGGCTTCCTTTGTAATCCAATATATTTTATTTTTTGCATTTAAAAACATAATCTGAGGAGAAGGGCCATAGGCTTCATCATCTTTCAGAGGAGTTCACGAAACAAAAAATGTTAAGACCCCCTGATGCAATCCAACCTGCACCTAAAAAGAATCCCTGCTCTAACATGCCCAACAAGTACCTAAGCTTAAATGATGCCAATGGAGGGTAGCCCACCACCTCCTAAGCAACCCATTCCACTTTTGGATTGCTCTGATTGTTAGGAACTTTAGCCTGACGTTAAGTTAAAATTTTCCTGTCTCAGCTTCCACCCTTGATTTCTAGTCCTGCCTTCTGGGATTAATAGGACAAATCTAATCTCTACTTCACTTGACCATTCTTCAAAAAATTGAAGACAGCTCTCATGTTTCCCCCTTAAACCTTTTCTTCTCTACCTAAAATTGCCTAGTAAGGGCCATTGAAGCTGAATTAAACTCTCCACAGAAGGCAGTTGTGGCAAACCTCAGACGGGGTCACTCCAACCTTCATATTGACTAGAATTCTGTTCAGCCTTTTGTACCAGCTCCTCTCCCAAGAACCATCAGACAGGCTTTTTTTTTTAATGCTGTGAAAAAGCGATATTAAAAGCCCCTTCTTGTGAAAGGAATTGTTACCTACACAGAAAGAGGGAGATGCTTCCTTTCTTGGGAAGAAACCTCTATTAAACTTTTAGGATGGCATATACATGTGTATTTCATTTTCCCCTGGTAGTGGCCAGAATCCACTTATACATTCTTGCTTCATTTCCCTTGTGGCAAGAACATATTTTAAGACAGGTAGGGTGGGGAGGAGGGAAGAATTTAACTTGTGACTGGATAATAAGAACAAAATTAGCAGGATCAAAGTGAGATAAACTCAATTCCATTGCCCCCCTTTCCCCTCCCTCCCCATCACCAGTACTAGGCTCTAGTGTTCTATCTGTAGAATAATAAAACTTACTATAAGACCACATGAGTCATCCAACCATGAAATCTTAGCAACATAGCTTTGTTCTTCATTCAGTCAACAAGCATTTATTAAGCACCTGCTGTGTGCCAGTGAATACAAAGAAAGTCCAAAATAGCCCCTGCCCTCAAGGAAGTCACAATCTAATGCACAGACAGCATGCAGACTACTATGTACAAAGGAAATACAGACAAGATAAATTGGAGAGGGAAGGTGCTAGCATTAAAGAGGATCAGAAAAGGATTCTTGTAGAGGGTAGGATTTTAGCTGAGACTTGAAGGAAGCCAGGAGGCAAGGCTGGAGGGCATTCCAGGCATGGTGTAGAGGCAATAAAAATACAAGGAACTTGAAGATGGAAAATCTTGTGCGAGAAATAGTAAAAAGCCCAATGTCACTAGATCAAAAAGTATATTGAAAGGAGTAAGTTTTTAGAAAACTAGAATGGTACGCAGAGCTAGGTTATAAAGGACTTTAAAAACCAGGCTTTTAAAGAATTTTACGTTTAATCCTGGGGGCAATAGGGAGCCACTGGAGTTTATTGCATGGAGAGGGGGTGACGTGTACTTTAGGAAGGTGATTTTGACAGCTAAATGAAGGATGGACAGGATGGGGGCAACCAGAAGCCTGATACAGTTTCTCTATAGTCTCATAGAATTGTAGAAACTCATTTAATTTGATCCTTCATTTAAAAAAGGAAAAGGAATTGTGGTACAAAATGTGAAGTGCTTTTCCTGAGGTCACATAAAAATGGGAATGACAAAGCCTGAAGAAGAATTCAAGTTTCTTGATTTATAGTCCGTTGTGTTGACCAGTAAAACACATTATCATTCACTGTGGTAATTACTTAGCAAAGCCAGTGTGGCATTTACCATCTGGACAAGTTACAAAATTATAGTTTTAAAAGTCTCTATTTTCAGAATTAGGTGTCCACATTAACCTACTTTTTTCCCCCATCACAATCAAGTGCCATGTGTAGTAATGCCATATGTGAGCCTTGTGGCAGCTCTGGAATCCAGATCTCTAAACTTATCTTGAAAGAATTACAATTGTAACACTAATAATGCTTTAGCTGCTATGGTGATACATGCCTATGGGCCTAGTGATTAGGGTAAAATCAAGCTGGTGGGCCTCTTGAGCTCATAAGTCCTGAGCTATGACGGAGTTAAGGTGATCAGGTGTCAGCATCAAGTTTGGCATCAAGATGTTGTCATGAAACAGGAGTTGGGGACCACCTTGTTCTAAGGGAAACCAGCACGTTTCGGAAGCAGAGTAGATCACATTTTCTTTGCCAATTAAAATGGTACTGGGCTGTTACTTCCAGACTAGACAAGATGGGGAGACCCAGTCTTAAAAATAAAATGAACCAAAATAATAATTTTTAACATATATTTCTGTATTTACTGCTAGAATGTTTGGGTTCTCTCCAAAGTAAGCCATGTAAATAGCAGGCCTTATAAGTCCTGAACTTAAATGTCAGAAACACTAATAGTATATAATTAGAGAACCATGAAATATGAAGTTTTACATATATTGTGGTTCTCATATGAAGCTTAAATGGTTCCATTGGGGAAGAAAAGGATTCTATTAACATTCCTACATTGGAGTGAATGACATTTTTTTCCCTTTTGCTTCTTCAGGACATATAAGTAGAGAAACTTTAGAAACTATAAATCCATTGTAAGTAATGGAAGGAGGAGAAGAAGGAGAGGGAGAAGAAGAAAAAGAAGAAAGAGGAGGAGGAGAAGAAGAAGAAGAAATTGTTTATGTATAATATAAATCCTTTGCATTTGTGTTCATCTTCTTTGGAGTTTCTAGGGAAGGGAAGGAAGAAGGGAGGATGTTCACTGTTAGCCTAGATTATGGCTCCTAAAAATCAGAAATTGTCATAGGAAATTCTGCTGCTGATGTGTAATATGCATCAGGTCTCTGTGTTGTTGATATCTAATCACATATTTATGTACATGCAAAGCTTTTTTTTTTTTCATGGCAGAGGAGTTGTATGTAAAATTTCAGGAAGTATGAGTTTTTAAGTGACATTGTACAGACTCGCCCTGTGTTAGAAGGGGCAGATGTTCCAGGGGTTGTTATCCATAACTGAGGAAGGAGGTTCAAAGTTGAGGCCCTTCTTGCCCAGGCACTGGGATCTACATTGCTATCAGATCCTGAAGGAGCCCTCTCTCCTAATATGCTGCCAGATGGCTTATGGTAAACTGGAAATAGTTGTCATTCAGCATTTTGTACAGTATCTCACAAATTCCTCCTATCTATACACAAAGTTATTAGCTCTATTCCTTGTCTTTGCTCTGCCATGTAAGATGGTCACTTAACCTCTGCTTCCTCATCTGTAAAATGGGGATAATAATATTCGTCCTTCCTGTTTCATGTTGTTGTTCTTATTCAGTCATTCATTTATGTCCAACTATTTCATGAGGTTGTTGTAAGTCCTGACTAGTACAAAGTATGAGAACATGCCTTTGCAAACTATGAAGAGTTGCCCACATACGTGGAAATATTAGCAATGGGGATTCTCCTAGGGAACCCAGAACCTAACCCCACACTAAGTACCATATGGAGGCGCCTAAAGGCATCGAGGTGGTATGGTAAATAGAGCATCAGATTTAGAGTCAGGAAGAACAATCCAATTGGATTTCAGTCAAAAGGGCCACATTTCAGAACCTAGGGGGCCACATGTGGTCTGGAGGCTGCAGGTTATCCACCTCTGGTTAGGTCTTCAATGCCTGTGGCCACTGAGCATCCAAGAAGGAAGCTGGCAGATCTGTTTTCAGGGTCAGTATGTCTACAGGAAATATAGAAGATACAACAGTTAAACAAATAAATCAAGTGCAGATGTGGTGATTATGTCATTTACATCAATATCAATATGTGTTATTTGGATGGACTTAGATTGGAAAACTGTTATCCTCTAATCCATGCCTCAAAACTTAATTCCTGAACCCATTCTTCCCCTTAAAGGAGAGTGATTGACCCCTTTTCTTAGACCTGCTAGTGGTAACCATCAGCATCTGAACATCTACATCTACCCTGGGCTTTAGGATGATTCATGGCAAGTCTAAATTCAATTTTTGATATCTTAGGCTTTTAGAAAAGGCCCTACTCTAGAGTGGCAAATATTCCCAGACTGAAAGCTTATGTGCATGTAGATGTAATTCAGCCAAATGCAGGAAATCAAAGAATCTGACAAGTTCCTAAAGTCAAGGGAAGGCACATTTCCCTCTAGGTTTCTATAATTTGCTTGGGTAATTTGAGATTAAGAAATCTAAGAGCAATTTCATTTTTTACCAATTTTATTTTGTCATTTCAGGAGAAATGGGGCTTTGATGTCTTCACAATTCATTTCATTTGACAGTTTTGATTTTCCAGAGGACAAAGATCAAGTGTCATTTTTTCCCCGTCTATGGACCCCCTAGCAGACATCTGCCTCCTTTGTGATATAGAAAATCCATTCAGCACCTCTTGTTGTAAGTGCTACCCATGCAGGGATGTCTGCTTTGGCTATGGTTCCAAAGAGCTTTTTTTTTCATTTCATCTCCACTTTTCTTAGTGGTGACAAAGGATAGATGTTTGCTTCTGGTGATTTTTAGAGCCTTAGCTATTTCTCTAAGGAACATATTCCTAGCTACCTAAATACTCCTTACCAGTTTATTTTCAAAAATTTTTGTTACTGGTAAACTAAGACATGAAATACCTAAGTTTAGAACGCTGTTATTTACGTTTATCAAAAATAAGCAATAATTTTTCAAAGGATTTTAAGTGTTGTTGCACCTGGAGGATTCTATTTGTATATTGCTTCTCCCCTCACCATCTGCCAGAGCACCCAGCCTCCAGTTTGCAGTGTCGGTTTTATGTTCAGGGCCTTCCAATATGACTAAGAGTACTAAAGTTGTACTCTTTCCCTATTCAGTCTTTACCAAGCCTCATGGTAATTAGTGATGGACTCTCACTGCTACCTTCTGATTCTCATCTGTTGAGAAAAGTGGGGGTCGCTGTCTGAGCCCAAAACATTGATTCAGAATGTGAAGGCTGAAGTGTAATGTCTTTATGTTGTATTGGGCAGAAATATAGAAGAAAATAAAAGCATCTTTGCTTGTAATTTTCTGTTAAGAAATCACCACTGAAGTAATTAGCAGAAATGATTTTTATAAAAGGGATGACTTAAGCAATTGAAAGCTTGCTTTCTTGCACGTGCACTGTAAAATTGTTTCAGAATAAGAAACTTGAGCCCTAAAGCTTCCCAAACTTACCATAAAGTTGGCAGATTTGAGTTGTTGTGTCCTCAGATCCAGAATGCAACAAATAAACTTTTCAGGGAGATACTGTCTCCTCTATTTTTTATGCAGCTGCATCTTTCTTACTGATAGGATTTTTAGTCCTGCCTTTGTATTATTATACAGTTGAACATTTCTGATTTTTAAAAATAAAACTATATTAATAATGATGATATACTAATGAGGTTATTTAGCATATTTCAAGGATGAGGGAGATATAACCCCATAGGTCATTTTCCTTAGTCCTCTGGCACATTGGCTCATTAACTGAAATACTGAGCTTGATTCTCTCAACAACTTTATGGGTCTAGTTAAAAATGGGATAGTCACATAGAATGATATGCTTTAGAGTTGGAAGGGATTTTAGCAATCCAGACCTGAAATTAGGAAGACTCATCTTCATGAGTTCAAATCTGGCCTCAGGCACTAACTAGCTGTGGGACCCTGGGCAAGTCACTTAACCCTGTTTGCCTCAGTTACCTCATCTGTCAAATGAGATGGAGAAGGAAATAGCAAACCACTCCTATCTCTGTTAAGAAAACCCCAAATGGAGTCACAAAGAGTCAGTTGAGTGAATGTGAACATAGTTAAGTGAGGTGAGTAGATGATTTTTCAGTTTAGAAAATCCAGTGATATCATGTGATTTACCTGCCTTTGCCCTTTACTTTGAAAGAAGAGGGTTGAAATTTTTTTTTTTTTACAAAACTTTGAAGACAAAAATGTGTATTTTACTTATCTGTCCTATTTTGGGGGGCAGGAAGGACTGGACCTTTGCTTTTACTTCTTTGGGAACTCTAAATGAGAAAACTTCCACCAAGACCCAGAGATTCTTCCCATTATAATGGTTCATCCAAGAGTTGACTGAGGAGTGTAGATCCAGATCTGGAAAGGGCTGTAGAACAGATGAGGACACTGAGAGCCAGGAAAATTGTTACTTGCTTCAGGTCTCTCAAGTAGTGAGAGCATCTTAAGCAGGTATTAAACCCTATGTCTTCAGACTCAAGGCTTTTCTCACTGTACCAGGTTATAAAGAAAGAAGCCCACTTTTAGTTCGTACCTCCTACTTATTTTTACAATGCCAAAAATTTTATGAATGTTAAATAAATATGGGAATAAAATGTAAATATTTGCATAAAACGCTATTTAGGATCGAAGACTGAAAGATGTAACTTAAAGTTTATCAATATCACATATATAAGGTATATCAAAAGTCTTGGGGGAGCTTAAATTTTTAATTGCTTTAATAGTTTTAAGCTTAAGTACATTAAAACTGCCCTAAACCTTTTGGAATATTCTGTATCTTAGAAATTAATGCAGTCTGTTAACTAATATCTTGTATTATTTTCTCGGGAAAATTCAATGGAGACAGGAGAATTAATCTCTCCATCATTGCCAATTTCTTTTCTGAAATATCACTGTATAATCATCAGTTTTTGTTTCAGTAGATTAAGGTTGAAGATAATGTTGTCATATTGGTCATTGTCACCTAACCCTAGTGTTTGTGTCTGATGTGATGCCAGAATGAAGGAATGCAGGGCTGCTTAACTGATCATATCAATCACAAAAGCAACAGAAATCATGCAGAAAAAACCTTTGACAAAATGCAATGCCCGTTCCTATTAAAAGGGCTAGCGAGCATAGGAGTAGATGGAGCTTTCCTTAAAATAAGTAGTATCTACTATCAGTATCTTTCTAAAACCATTAGCAAGCATTATTTATAATGGGAATAAGCTAGAATCCTTGCCAGTAAAATCAGGGGTGAAGCAAGGATGTCCATTATCTATGCTATTATTCAGTATTGTAACAGAAATGCTAGCTATAGCAATAGAGAGGAAAGAAATTGAAGGAATTGTTGCCTACTAGAATAGGAAATGAGGGAACAAAACTATCACTTTTTGCAGGTGATATGATGGTGTACCTAGAGAATCCTAAAGAATCAACTAATAAACTAGTTGAACTAACAACTTTAACAAAACTTCAGCATATGAAATAAACCCACATAAATGATCAACCTTTCTTTATATTACCAACAAAGTCCAGCAGCAAGAGATAGAAAGAGAAATTCCATTTTAAATAACTGTACACAATATAGAATACTTGAGAGTCTACCTGCCAAAACAAACCCAAGAATTATTTGAACATAATTACAAAACACTTTTCACACAAATAAAGTCAGATTGGAACAACTGGAAAAAATATTAACTGCTCATGGGTAAGCCAAGCCAATATAATAACAATCACAATTCTACCTAAATCAGCTTACTTATTTAGTGCCATACCAATCAACTACCAAAAATATTTTATAGAGCTAGAAAAAATAGTAATAAAAATCATCTAGAAGAACAAAAAGCCAAGAATATCAAGAGAAGAAATGAAAAACACTCTATGGAACACAGAACAAATATCCTTAATCATCAAAGTTAAATGGCTCACCTGTGGGCTTCATCATTTTCTCCCAAAGTATTTATTAAGTGCTAATTATCCAAGGTGCTATAAGAAGATCATGTGGTCATGCTCTCTGGCTGCTTATAGTCTTATCCCATGATTAGCAAAATTCTTTCCACGTTTTTGAGGGGTTTGGGAGATCTCTCAAACTTAGTTTTAGAGAGCTGCCTAGGTTACTAAGAGTGAATGACTTGACCAAGCTCAACAGAACCCAGGCAATTCTGCCCAACTCAGAGGCCAGCTGGCTAATCCTCTGCTAACTACCTTTTAAAAAAATCATTTATTTATTTATTTTTAATTTTCAACATTCACTTCCCTAAGATTTTGAGTTCTAAATTCCCCTTTCCACTCCCCAAGATGATATGCAAATATGATATAGACTCTACATATACATTCATATTAAACATATTTTCACATTAGTCATGTTGTAAAGAAGAATCAGAACAAAAGGGAAAACCCAAGAGAAAAAAGAGACAAAAAAAAAAAAGAGAGAGAGTAAATAGTATGCTTTGATCTGCATTCATACTCCATAGTTCTTTCTCTGGATGTGGACAGTATTTTCCATCATGAGCCTTTTGGTGTTGTCTTGGATCCTTACATTGCTGAAAAGAGATTAAGTCTGTCAGAATTAGTCTTTGCACAATGTTGCTTTTACTGTGTACAATGTTCTCCTGGTTCTGCTCACTTCACTCAGAATCAGTTCATACAAGTCTTGCCAGGTTTCTCTGAAGTCTACCTACTCATCATTTCTTATGGAACAATAGCATTCCATTACATTCATATACCACATCTTGTTCAGCCATTCCTCAATTGATGGGTATCCTCTCAATTTCCAATTCTTGGCCACCACAAAAAGAGCTGGTGTAAATATTTTCTACATGTGGGTCCTTTCTCCATTTTTATGATCTCTTTGGGATATTGACCTCTGCTAGCTGCCTTTACACATAGTAGGCACTTAATGTTCTGAATTTGGATTTTTCATGCAAATGTCTTGTTGCATGGCTAAGGAATGAACAAAAGCTTACAGTAAGGAGAAACAGTAAGCTTATGAATTATGGCCATGTTTATATTTCTATTAGGATATCATTTGTTAGCCTGAAATGTTATGCCTTGAGTCTAACTACCATTAAAGGGCAGGAGGTGCAGTATATAATGAACCGGACCTGAGATTTCATTAGTCTGGGGAATTCCTCCAATCAAGGCACTTTGGGCAGTCATGTAATTTTGTGGATTTGGGGAGTTGTCTGCAGGATTGAGAGGTTCAATGATTTGCCAATAGTCATACAACTTATCTGTATCATTGGAAACAAAACTCAATGAATTCAGCTCTTCTTGACTTCAAGGCTCTATCCACTAGACCATAAAGCTTAGCTGGGTCCCACATAGTCAGTCAGTAAACATTTAAGTGCCTATTATGAGCCAGGTACTATACCTTGGGGATGCAGTATGAAAAAGAAAGACAATCCGTGCCCTCTAAGAGTTTACAATCTAATGAGGGAAGACTTAAGACAAAAGGAAGTTGGTGGGAAGCATAATGGAATCCAGTCCAAAGGAGTGTATTCATTCTGGCGGGGAAAGAAGAGATGGCTCTTAGAAGCCATTTTGAAAATAGAGGCTTTGAGAGAATTTTTTGCCTCAGCCTCCAGCCCTGTATCAGAGGGGCATCTATTGAGGCTTCTGATGGGGTGTGAGTACCAAAGTTGATATAATCTCACAGGTTGATGAGTTTCCTGGTACTGAGGTTTCCTGGGGCCATGAAAAAGTCTAATCCAAAAGGGTGCAGCGGATGGGGAAGTTGTAACACTATAATGGCATTATCAATATGAAATTGATTGAGCCTTAATCTTTGCTGGTAGAAATTTTAAGTGTGAAATTCATTCATATTTAGTCATTTCAAACACATCATTTCCTGGTATGAATGAATGATTTTGATGAATAGAGAAGACTTGCTTATTAGCTGTGTGACATTGGCAACTCACTTCACCTCAAACTGTCTCAGTTTCCCCGTCTGTAAAATGGGAGCAATTACAGCACCTCCCTTCCTGGGTTGTTGTGAGGATAAAATAATATTTGCAAAGTGCTTGGAAGACCTTAAAGCACCAAGTAAATGTTTGCTATTCTTGTTATCAGTTTAAACAAATGATTTCAGTTGAGTAGAAAGTTTGAATGGAGCCCTAATTCATGCATTTGTTAATAATTCTTCCCTTTTATGACCATCCTTACTAGTTCTTTCTCTGAGAACAAATACATGAAACACAGGCCTTGAGTCTTGTATTTTAGAGGAAGTGAGTAATGGTGAGTCTATAATTTATATAATTGAATGAGATCAGGGGGAATTGCTGGGACAATTCTATGATCTCACTGGGTTAAAGGAAGCTGTTTCCTCTTGTGGTTGGTCTAGGAAGCCTTTCATGAAAGACTTGGGATTAGGAAATTGTTTAAATAACAATAAAAGCTAATGTTTATGTCGTGGCTTAAAGTTTCCAAAGTGCTTTACTCATATTATCTCATTTGATCCTCTCAACAATTTCATGAGGTAGGAGCTGTTATTGTACCCATTTTCTGGATAAAGAAACAGGGAGGGAGAGGTTAAGTGAGTAGCCCAGCGTCATACAATTACTTAGTGTCCAAAACAGGATTTGAAGTCAGGTCTTCCTTGACTCTGTGTCCAACAATCTATCGTATCATCCATTATCTAATATCCAAGAAAGGTCTATATGAAACAAGTATAATATCCAAGTATAGTATATGAATATGCAAAGGATTGGTGCTATCCTCAAGTAAAAGAAATGTAGGTCTGGGTCCTTCTTCCAAACAAGCAGATTGAACTCAATCTATCACTTAGTGACCAGGTGCTAGGGACTTGCCTGAGGCACATGGACAGGTGATTTGCCCAGGGTCTACAGGATTTGAACCCAGGTCTTACCAGTCAAGCATCTATCACTCCACTCTGTTGCATCTATATTTAATGTCTCTTGTTTAAATGTAGACATTGAGGAGGCTGTCTGAAGGCTAGACAAGTAATTTAGACATTCTCTCTTTTACTGGGACCTAATTTGATGATTTATGCAAACTGATTTCTGAACAGAATTCACCCTTTTTCCAGGTAAAAGGGAAATTATATTATGTTAAGGAACTGAAAGGGATCCAGCTAAGGTAAGGTAGAAAAATAAAACCTATACCTGAGGATACACTTTTTAAAAAAGTCTTTCAATGAAGTCCAGGAATCTTTCCACTTTCTAAGATGACTAGGATTCATCACATTTTGTAACATTATTGTTACATTCTAGAAATATCTGTTTTTGATAGCTCTTTCACTTTGACCTTACAAATGCCAGGCAATCATTTTAAACAAAGAGCTAAACAAACCCCCTATTCATTGTTGAGCAGGTCATTTGCTTCCAAGGGGAGAAAACAGACAACTAAAAATCTTTCTTTATCATTCTTGACATTCATTGAACTTTCCTTGGGATCACCTTGAGATGTGACATCAATCCAAAGCAACAAGGAAGGGTCAATGAAAAGCTAAGACGTTCTCAAGAATCCATTATAACATGCCTCAGAGGAATTCTTATCAATGCTGAAGCGTTTCAAAGTGTACACAAATTCCAAAGTAAACTGAAACAGTAGGTGTTGGCTAAGTCTTCTGACATGGAATTGACCGAGTTATTAGGTCTCTCTTCAACCCACTACCACCCTATCAGTCATTTCTCTGAAATTGTTAGGTCCACATGTATTGCTATGCTGTTATAAAACCCTGTTAAGACTCTCTACCATTAGTCTTGTTATAAATAGTACAGTCAAGCTTTTAAAGTATAAAGGTTTAGGTGAATTATTCTTGTTATTTAAAAACTCCTATATACATATTTTTAAATTATATTGTCTTTTTTCCCAAATTATGTTAAAACAGTTTTTTAACACTAAAAAAAAGTTTTGAGTTCCAAATTCTATCCCTCTCTCCCTCCCTCCTTGAGGCAGTAAGAAACATGTTCAGTCATGTAAAATATTTACATAAAAATGCATATATTTCCCTGGAGTCAGGAGGGCTTGAGTTCAAATCCAGACTCAGACACTTGACACACTTACTGTGTGATCTTAGGCAAGTCACTTAACCCCAATTGCCTTGCCTTCCCCCTGCCAAAAAAAAAAAAAGCTTATATTTAAACATATGTGTTTATATATGTATATGCATATATGGGCATGCATATGTGTATATACATACATATATACATAAACATCTCTATGTATATATATGTACATGAAATATGAATTAGCTTATAGATTTAGAACTGGAAGGATCCTTAGAGGCCACCGAGTCCCACACCCTCACTTTACAGTTGAGGAAACCAAGACACAGGGAGTTTAAGTAATTTGCCTGGAGTCACACAGTATCTGAGAATATGTTTGACCCTAGCTCTTCCCAATTCCAAGTTCATTAAACTATGTAACCTCTCACTTCATGGTTCTACTTAACATAGATTGCTAGTAGTTTGGGTGGAGCCTAAATGGAGAATTTATGGAAGACAGCATGGTGTCATGTGTAGAATGTTGGACTTAGAATGTGGAGGACCTGAGGTTGAAACTCACTTCGGACCACTCCTGAGAGACCTTCGTTCTCTCCATTTCTCTGAGTCTCAGTTTTCCCTTTGGAAAGTGGGGATAACCACAGCGCCTGCTTCATAGAATTATCATGGAGATCATGTGAGATAAGGCATAGGGAGTGCTTTGCAAACTTTGAAGCATGTATGAGTTATTTCAAGTTATTTCAATATTTGCTTCTTAAGGGCAGGGACTTAAAAAAAAATTTCCCTTTGTATGTCTTTCACCTGGCACAGTCCCTGCTTGGTGCACAAGTCCTTAATGTATGCTTACTGAATTGAACAGAAAGACATGGGCAGAAATCATATAGAATAAGGGCAGAGTCACTGGATTTGGCAGCATGTTAACTATGTGACTTTGGGGAAATTACTTCACTTTTGTTTTGTTTTTTGCTTTTTGGAGGGGGGAAGGCAGGGCAATTGGGGTTAAGGGACTTGCCCAAGGTCACATGGTCAGTAAATGTTAAGTGTCAGAGGCCAAATTTGAACTCAAGTCCTCCAGGGCTGGTACTCTAGTTACTCTGCCATCTAGCCACCCTAAATTACTTCACTTTTGAAGCTTAGTTGTCTCACCTGTAAAGTAAGGATAATGAAATTTGGATTACCTGTCAGCAAGGGTTGTTTTGGGGAAAGCACTTTGTAAACTCTGAAACATTATGCAAATGTGCTTTAGTGATATGTATTATTGTTATTACTGAAAAATAGAATGGTTATAACTGATAGAGGAGCACACATATCAGTGAAATAAAAGATTCATCAAATTTTCTAAATGTGTAGGTGGTACAGCAGATATAGCACCAGGCCTGGAGTCAGAAAGACCTGAGTTCAACTCCAGCCTCAGACACTTACTAGCTGTATGACCCTGGACAAGTCATTTAACCCTGTTTGCTTCAGTTTCCTCATCTGTAAAATGAGCTGGAAAAGAAAATGAAAAACCACTACAGTATCCTTGCCAAGAAAGCCCTAAATGGGCTCATGAAGAGTTGAACGTGATTGAAATGACTGAACAACAGAATTTTGCAGTGTAGAAAAGGTTGACTTCTTACCAGCACCTTGAGATAATTTCTACAAATATTTTCTTCATTTTAGAGGTCATTAAACTGAGGCTTAGGGAGATCATGATATCAAAGCCCAAGAGTTGGAAGGAACCTCAGACACCATCTGGTCCAACCTTCTCATTTTACAAATCAGGAAACTGAGGCCAAGAAGGTTACATGACTTTTCCAAAGTCCCACAGATAATAAGCACCAGGAACAAGATTTGAATCCATTTCCTCTGACTCTTGCCAGTGTAGGCATTTTCCACTGTACCACAGTGCTTCAGATTAAATGACCTGCCCACGATCACCTGGCTAGTCAATAATAAAATTGATTGTAGGTTTCCTAGCATATCCATATCCCCTTATCACACTATCAGTCATTTCTCTGAAAGTGTCAGCCTCATATATATTACTTAGCTACTATAGAATCCTGTAAAGGCTCTGAGACATTAACTAATATTTTTTCAATCTTCTAATAAATAGGACAATCAAGCTTTTAAAGTACATTATTATTAATTCACTATATATATATATATATATATGTATGTATGTGTGTAATAGGATCATAGCATTAGAACTAGAGGAACCTTTAGAGGCCACTGAGTCCTAAAACCTTCATTTTACAGATAAGGAAACACTTCCCACTAAATATATAAACATATAAATTTTTTAAATTTGAAGTTTCCATTTATAAACCCCAGAACAGTATGGTTCCCCATAAAACACCATGTGTTCAACCAACACAAATTAATTGGGCTCTATTGGCTTTCATGATTCCAGAGTAACTGTCATTATCAGGAGAGAATAACAGGAAGGCACATGCCCATGGCAACATACCTTTGTTTCATCATCATGGTTACCATCTTCATCCCTCACATTTACATAGCACTGTCAAGTTTATAAAGCATTTTCCTCACAATTGCCCCCTGAAGTGTGAGTGTTATTAACCTCCCCATTTTACAGATGAAGAAACTGAGAACCAGAAAGGATAAAATGACTTACCCAGAGTCACACTTGGTAAGTGTTAGACTGGGGCACTGAGATATAAATGTGTAAGCTGCTCAGCGTGTTTCACTGTTGAGTGTGTAAAACAGGATCGTTGACATTAACTGGTAATTCAGTGATCTGACTTTTAGCCAATAGGTTCAATCTTCCCCATAAAACCTTTCACTTGAACTACTTAATAAGTATTTCCCCCTCTCCAGCTCCCTTCCCCTGCCTTTCTACTGCCTATTTGAGGCATCTTTGAGGAGTGAGATGTCTAAAAGGCAGGCATCGGAGAAGATGAGAAAGAGGAGGAACAAAACGCCTACGTAATAAAAGACCCAGTTTCTTATATAAAATGACTTCCCTTAATTCTTAGTGCCACTCTCTGCCCAAGTTTGTTAATGTATCTATCCAGCAAGCTGCTCTGAAGACTTCGGAGTTTTCCCAGAACCATCCCTGAAAGCCAGGCTGAGGGCAAAGGACTTCTTGAGCTAATTAGATGCCAGCCAGCTGCCCACTGTAACAGAGCTATTTAATGGAAAGTTTAATTAATACTGCCCTTGATTGTTTTTAAAAAGATTGCTGTCCAGATCTCTGAGCAAAAGGAAGGTTTGAAAACCTTGCTGTCTGCTGACATCTGGCGAGACTGGGCGTGATTCATTCCTGTTAGATGACTGGATCTTTTCCCTTTCTGGCCCCTCTCAGGGGGAGGCACCTGCAAAACAGTCCTGGTACCCAGGTGTGTTTTCTGCTGACTGTCACCTTCTAGAGGCTCCCTGAATTGGAGTCTGCTGAGTAAGGTCCTTTTTTTCTCCTTTTTCCCCCCCAAAAAGCACCCTTCAATTACAATGAACCTTCTGCAAAAAGGTGTAAAGTCAGCCCTGACACCAGTTATCTGGTGCTAAAGAGTCAAAACCATTTAAGAGAATCATCAAGTCAAAACTGGGGCTCACTTTTGTGGTCCACCAGGAGTTTCAAATGGCAGTTATTAATCCTCAGGTTCCCTCCTTGCTAATCGAAAGCCAGTGCATCAGAACCCGATGTTCTTTGAGGAGACAGCTATTAAAAATACATTCATAACCTATAGTGGGTGCAGCATATGCCTTTTCTAAAGGTTTGTAGTTTGCCTCTCCATGGTGAAGACGCAGGACTTCTCCAACCTAATTACAAAGCAATCAAACAGTTTAATTAATCTGGATATAGCTTTCTTAACAATAACTACATCCAAAATGAGGCACCCTGTGTATCACCATTTGGTGAAGGATTGTTTCGATGTGCTGATTACCTATTCCTGTGTTACTTTTCCCTGGGGATCATAGAGTTAATTACCTACCTACGGCTGGATCACCAGTCAGGTTTACTTTTTCAGGTCACCAATATCAGCAGTAATCTCAGCAGGGTCTAAAATATCTGAACCCTCAAAACATACAAGAGTCAACAAATCCCTAGGAACAGCAGGATTTGAGTAATAAGCAAGTGCAGCACATATGGGCAGAGAATGAACTGGCACCAGTTTTCATCTGAGAGTCTCTCAGGTATTGCTTTGCAGATGGGTGGATGAATTTGGAGAGCAGGACTGTGAAGAATGAAGGTCACATATAGGACTCTGGTTACAGTCCATCTTATTTTCCTGGTGGAGTCCCATGTTCCACGGGTAGCACAGACATTTACGACAAGCCCCATTTCCTCATGAGTTAAGATTTTTTTTCCCAGTTTCCAGTTTCAGTTTTATTTAACTTGGAAACCTGTTTGTGCCTTTAGTCAGCAAATAGCATTACAGGTTACCAGCTCTTTTGAGACTGAGAATAGCTCATGAGTACGTAGTATTTTGTGGTTTAAACAAATTGAGCGCCTAGAAACATCTTTGAGAAATAAGTAGTTATTATGCCCCCTTAAGAGATGGGAAAATGGATTCTCTCTTCCCTTTCATCTGTTCTTCTTCATTAATATTTCAAAGCTTCTCCTTTATTCTGAAGCCCCCAAATTCACCCCATCTCCTCACAGTAGAAGACCTTGCCTTCTGTTTAAGAATATTAAAACAATCCCTGATGAACTCCTTCATGCTTCAGAACATCTTTATCTCTTCGCTCATCCCCTCCTCTTTTGCTTCAGTCTCAGAAGATGATAAGCTAGTCCTTTCCCTTGTACCCTCGAAGTCATCCCCTCCCATTTCCCCCACTGGCCATTCACATCCCAACCCTCTTGTATACTCACACCTGTTTTCAATCTCCTTGTCTCTACTGGTTCCTTTTTCTTGTCAGCAAAAATCTACTAGAATGTAATCCTCTTGAGCGTAGAGTCTGTTTCATTTTTGTCTTGGTAAGTAGTGTGCTTGGCACATAATAGGAGCTTAATAAATGCTTGTTTAATCTAATCGCCCAAATCCAAAACACTTCCTCAGATCCTTCTGTCCTCTCTGTCTTCCTTTCTTCACCACCCATATACATATTCCTTCACCCACGGCAACCTGGATTTCTGACCCCACTACCATACTACAAATATTTTCTCTCAGGTTTCCAGTTGCCTTCCTCATTGCTTAAACTGATGTTCTCTTTGCAATTTTCAGGCTTTTCATTCTTCTTTTTCCCCTTCTGGATGCTTTTTTTCCTTCCTTGATTTCTGTGACTTTTCTTTCTTTCTTAATCTTCACTGGTTCATTATACTCTGCCAGCTTCTCCTAAGTATATTTCTCCTTTGCCCTTTTCTTTTGCTCTTTATTCTTTCTTTGTCTCTGTCTCTCTTTTCTCTCTCCACCTCCCCCACTTCTCTCTCCCTCTTTCCACTTCCCTCCCTCATGTCTGTCTGTCTGTCTGTCTGTCTCTTTCTCTCTTCCTCTTTAAGTGATCTCATATACTACCATGGTTTCACTTATCATCACTCTGCAGTTAACTCCTCAATCTACAGATCACCCTGTCTCCTCCTGTCTCCAGCCCTAAATCTTCAATAGCTTACTGCCTGCCGCCACTGAAATGCCCCTACTGGTTTTTCAAGCTTAACGTGTCTAAAATGGAATTCCTCATTTTTTCCCCTTAACCTGCCCCTTCCTCCTCATTTTTCCTTTTTCTGTTGTTGACACACAATAGAGACTAAATTCTGAAAAGTGAGCTTCCAGCTTATCTTGAACCAGAACCAGGCCTTCATACTACTTTCTAGTCTTATCTACGCCATCATACACCTATCATTTTTCAGACCCCTTCATATGTTATCTTCTTTCGTTAGATTGTAAACTCATTGAGGGCAAGGACTTTCTTGCTTGCTTGTTTAGCACAGTGCCTTGTATATAGTAAATGCTTAAGAAATGCTCTTTCTTTGTCTTTTCAGTCATTCAGACTTGAAACCTTAGAATTACCTTTGTCCTTTCCCTGTCTCTCATGTCCTACATCCATTCAGGTGCCAACTGCTGTCTCTCTTTTCTACCTCCCCAGTATCTCTTGTATCTCCTCTCTGTCTCCATTCACACTAGAACAGGCTGTCATCACCTCTCACCTGACTATTGTAAGGCCTTTTGAACAAGTCTTTACACCTCCAGTTTCTCCCCTCTCCAGTCTACCCTTCATACAGTTGCCAAAGTAAACTTCTCAAATCCTAGGATTGACTCTTGCTCAAAAAACTTTTATTCAAATAGGCACATAATGGGCACTTGATAAATACTTGCTGACTGACATTTTAAAATTCCTTTCTCCCTACTGTATAAAATGCAAACTCCTTAAACTACCATTTAAGATCCTTTATAGTCTGACTGTAACCTAAATTTCCAACCTAATTTTACGCATTGGACATTTCAGTCAAACATGACTAGCTGGCTGTCCCACAATCCTATCTTGTATCCCCCAGCTCTGTGTATTCATCCAGGT
The DNA here is from genome assembly GCA_028646515.1 of Pseudochirops corinnae. Taxonomy (NCBI): domain Eukaryota; kingdom Metazoa; phylum Chordata; class Mammalia; order Diprotodontia; family Pseudocheiridae; genus Pseudochirops; species Pseudochirops corinnae. The sequence continues at coordinate 99,684,648 of CM053587.1, forward strand.
CATCCCCTGGGAGTGGGAACATACTTCCTTTTTGGCCCAGCCTGGTTAAATGATTCCATTCGTGGCCTTGCTCAGATACCACTTCCTCTTTGAAGCCTTCTCTGATTTCCCCTAGCTGAAAGTGCTCTGTCTTCCCACAAATTGTCCTAGATTACTGTGTCAGGAGATCTCTCACCCTCCAGACTCTATATCGTGCTTATTTGTGGACATGTCCCATTACCCCTAGCAAGGCCATTATCGGCTGACACTGCATTGATCTTCATTGCTTTCCTACTACCTTGTGCTTAGTGCCCTTTTAATGTATGTTTATTGAATGAATAAATAATGAGTCAGAGTTGTTGAGTGAATTATCCTCAAATCTGTCCTATATTTGCCATTCCCTTGCTGTCAGCCTTACTCTAATTGTTCTTTTTCCGATAATCCATCCAAGCCAGATTAGTCTTGTAAAATACCTAGGTGGTGCAGTGCATAGAGTGCTGGGTCTGGAGTCAGGAAAACATGAGTTCAAATCCAGCATCAGACACTTACCAGCTGGGTGACCCTGGGCACATCAGTTCCCCTCTGTCTGCACAATTTCCCCAAATGTGAAATGGGGATAATAATAGCATGTCTCTCCAAGGTATGTTGTGAGGATCATATGAGATGTTATTTGTAAAGAGCCTAGTACAATGCCTGGGCATCTGGGATAGAGCAGTGGGCCTGGAATGAGGAAGACTCATCTTTGTGGATTCAAATCTGGTCTCATACAAATCCCTGCCCACCTGTTTGCCTCAGTTTCCTCATCTGTCAAATGAGCTGGAGAAGGAAATGGCAAACCATTCCAGTATCTTTGCCAAGGAAACCCCAGATGGGGTCATGGAGAATCGGACGTGGCTGAACAACAATGCAGTACCTAGCACATAGTAGACTCTTGATAAATGCTTGGTTCCTTCCTTCTTGAAACAAGTACTTTATTATATTATTTTCCTGTTCAGAAACTTAGGTTGTCTCCCATTGCCTGCAGGATAAAGAGTCAAACTCCTGCATAGGGCATTCAGCGCCTCCCATAATTTTGTCCCACACTCCCAATGTGACTGATGGATTAGCTCAGTGTCCCCAATGCTGGTGATGATGCTTGCGGGGCAGTGACCCTGGGGGCATGCTTGACAAGCATAATTCAGAAAGGCAGTGCTGTGGTGAATCTGAATCATTGTTGCCTTGCTCCTGATTCTGTGCCGTGCTGGGCAGGGATGAGTAACATTAGGGTACCCTGGTCCAACATTAATCCCTCACCAACAACACCAAGGAGACTGTGAGTGCTGCAATCCTCCCATGCCTCCCAGCATCTCTGTGAGTGCTGCAATCCTCCCATGCCTCCCAGCATCTCAATGTCTTCCCCTAGACCAGTGTTTCTCAACATTCCTAATGCCATGACCCTTTAATACAGTTCCTCATGTTGTCGTGACTCCCAACCATAAAATTATTTTTGTTGCTACTTCATAACTGTAATTTTGCTACTGTTATGAATCGTAATGTAAATATCTGATATACAGGATGTATTTTCATTGTTACAAATTGAACATAACCCACAGGTTCAGAACCGCTGCCCTAGACTCACTCTTCCTCCACTTCTCCCTATACTAGAGAACACCCTTTCTGATCATCTACTCTATACGCCCAAAACGACTGGTGTGTTTTTTCCTCTAAGCCACTCACCAAAAGCCCTGCTTGTTCTTGCACTTCTAAATGCCCTTGCAAAAACGCAGGACAGAAGCTAGAGCTGCAGAGGGAACTTCCCACAGGGAAGAATGGCCACCCTGGCGTACCTCCTGGACCTGCAGTGTCCCTCCTCTCTCATCCCTCACTTTATCTTCTGAGGGGCCCCCAGAGCCGTGGTAAGACCAGAATTCAAGTTCCATCTTTGCCATTTGTTGCTTGTGACAGCTTGGGCAGGTACCTCTCTGACCTCAGCTTTGCTCATCTATAAATCGGTTGCCAATACATGCCCTTGTCTTAGCTCATACAGTTCTCATGAGATCATAGGAGATACAGAATGGAACGAGGCTCTGTGAGGATTTGAGGACTCTCACTGTTCTTCCTAGGACAAACGCTTCTCCTTCTGCCAGTCTGACCCCCATTGTCTCCTTATGCAGCAGTCTCACTCCCCAGTATTCCAGGATTTTGCTGGTTTGTTTCCCTTGCCTGGAATACTTTTTCTTCTACTCCCTGTGTATCCTAATTCTGCCTACCCTTTGCAGAGTGTTCGGGGCTCATTACCTCTTACAATGAATAGCCTCTTAATTGGACTCTCTGCTTCCAGTCTCTTCCTTTCTCCAATTCTTCATCTACAAAGCTGCCATATTCATCGTCCAAAGGCTGACCACATCATTCTCTTTCTCAAAAGCTTTTACTAGTTCCCTGCGACCTCAAAGATAAAATATGAAACTTCTTAGCTTGGCATTTAAAACTCTCCATGATTTGGTTCTCATCTTTCTTTCCAGACTTACTTCAGAATTCTCTGTTTCATACATTCTACATTCCACACAGATTTGAACAACCTGCCGTTTCTCTCCATTAAGTGTCCCATACCCTGCCTTTGTATACTGGCACATTTTATCTTCCGCTCCTGGAACGTGCTCTTTCCTCCTTTCTGCCTCTCACTATCTTTATTTTCCTTTGATGTTTATCTCAGTTGTCCCCTCTTCCTGGAAGCCTGCTATACACTCCTACCCTTCTCCCCTGCCCATTTTCCCTCCTCAAATCATTTTGCATTAAATTTTCTGTATATACATTGCATCCACTCCCATGCCCAGGAGAATTCAGGTTCCTTGAGGGCAGATATTATTTCGTTTTCATTTCCTGTCATTGAATCAAGCTCTAGAGTTGGAAGAAACCCTAGTGGTCATCTGGGCCAACCCCCTAATTTTTCTGATGAGGAAAATGAGACCCAGAGGGCTTTAAATGACCTGCGCAGTCACAGAGGTAGTAAATGCTGAGGAAGGCATTGATTATTTCTCTTTAACCATACTGCTTCTGTTTTCTTAATAAATGTTATATTACTTATGTCCTAAGGATCCCACTCAAGGAGTAATCACCTGCACCAGCTGGTCTACTTCAGTTTTCCTAACTCTCATAAAATGGACAGTCCCTCATTCTCATTTTGGTCATTATCACTTACTACCCAGCAGGGACATCTGATTTGCATGTCCGTCTGTCTATCTGTCTGTCTGTCTGTCTTGTCTATGGTAAAGTATGGGAAATCTGCTTTTACATTTCCTAGCAGGTACTCATTAAAGATTCCTGAAGAAATGAATGCAAGAAAGAAATGCTGTTTTTGTTTTCTTTAGGGGCATATAATATTATTTGATTTCTTGAAAATGTCAAGAATATTAAAAGAGGATCATACCATGTGAGGCAGGTATCAAGAAGGAGTTTTACAGGATTACAGGATTAAATGGTATTATAGGATGAATTAATAAATGAAGAAATGAATGAAAAGGGTTTTTATTAAATGCTTAATATGTTCCAGGTACTACTGTCTTTAGTCCTGGGGGATACTAATGCAGAAAGTAAGACAGCCCTTTGCCTCAAAGAGTTTACATTCTTCTAGGGTAACACAGTACATACAGGGGGTCATGACTATGGAGGGGTGTTTTGGTCTAGGAAATCATAGGGCTGGTGCTTGGATTCACAGGACAAGAATCCAAGTTATGTGCAAAGAAAGGCATGCATTAAAATGTAACAAAAAATAAATTATTTTTATGCAATGCCTAGATTAAGTAGAAAATGAAGAGTAAAAGGTAATGAGAATTATGCCAAGATAAAGAAAACATTATAGATGAAGGTGTGAAACTTTTATAACAATGGTGGAATAAATAAAAAGGAAGCCTGTGTTAATTTGATTAGAGTTCAGAAATAATATTTTTTTTTAAAGGTAAAAAGACCAGAGATGAGAAAGTTACAAATGGTTTAGATGGGAAAGGACTGACAGCTTAAATGAGCATCTAGAGCACAATTTAATTAGCCTGTCTCCTGATACAACCAAAGCCAATGTATTCCTTTCAGTACCTTCATAAGGTGGTAGGGCATCACCTGAGATACATATGTGAAATGAGGTTCTCAGGACTACGAACTCATCAAATTCAGAAACAAAGAAGGAGTAAGAGTTCTGGGTTCATTTCCTTAACCTTCCTTTCCAAAATGCCTCTTACATATTCAGGCAGTCTCTTGACCCTTTTCTGATGACTGTGAATATACAACCTTAGGTCTAGTGTCCTCTTTTCAAAGCAGACAACATTTTGCTTTCAGGGCCAGGTTTTATATGTGCTGATATTCAGGTTTTAATTAGCCCAAGCTTAGTGACTATTTTCAGAATGGCTCAGCTTCTAGCCATTAAATGAATTGTGGTTTCTTGTAATTTGTTTTTGTTCAGTCTGAGTAGAGCATGAGTAAATTGTACAGTCCCCCAAATAAAGATCAACCTCTCTACCAAGATGCCTGGTTTTAGATTTTTCCCTTTAGGGAACAAAAAATTCCTGCCACCTTGAAATTACTGACACCCCTTGTAGAATATGAAGAGCTATGTAAAAGCTAAGGGAAGGGGGAGAGAGTTGAAAGAACTTAATTTAGCTCCGCAGATAAATGGACAAAAAGAGTCAGGGGGTACAGGGCAGCAAAAGCTGAATCCTCATCTCCAGGGGCCCACTGAACGACAGATGCAGGGACATGATAAATTTCATTGCAGCAGGGGAAATGTATCTTGATTCTCTACCCAGAAAGAAATGGGTTTCTCAGCGCTTCCCAGTTAAATAGCTTTGATTGTGTTGTCTGTCATAAAATTAATGGCATCTGTTGAAGACATCACTATAAAATTTGCAACCTTAAGTTAATTGAAAAAATTTTGTAGAATTGTAGCAAGACTGCAAGTCCTCAAGGTAGCCCTAAATGCATCCCCTCTAATGTGTTAGTCTATTCTTTCTGCAGATGGGTAGTAATTTTTACCCCTTTACAACCAAACACTAGCTTTAAACTGAAGTCTTGCATTCCTTATACCTAATTAGAGTTATAAATTTCATTAAGGAACCAGTAGTGTGGCAAATGGTTGGCTGTTAATAGCTGGACATTTTTTTCCTGGGGTACTTTTGCTTATTTCAGAAAAAAAAAGATCGGATCTCTTTCCAGTCCTTTTCCCCCTCTCTTTCTTTTGTCCTTTGAAAAAAATTAGACTGATTCCATTTCCATCATGTCCTCAGATGGTTCAACCATTCTAGTTAAATATGCAGAGAAAGACAGGGCCAAGCTGGAGTACCCCTGAACTTCCTCTCACCAGCTGCCTGCCAAGCTTTGTCAATGATGAGCAGCAGGTTGAGGCTAATAGGAGAAGGTAACAAGCCCCCAGAGGAGGTGCCCTCCTTACAAGGAGCCATCAATGCTTTGCATCACATAGGAAAAAGACAACTTCCTCATATCCTACTCTGACTGAGAAATGGAGCATGCTTCGGGAGGGTCCTGATTTTTTAAGGCAGCCTAACAATTCATGGTCCATCTGGTTAAGATTAGCAGAATTTCAGAGAAAAAGATTGACAAGACATAATCTTATTCAATAATCACCACTGGTTTTCAGCGTTTTTAAAAATAAAGATACGTGCCCTTTCTGGGGTCAGGGGGGGGGGGGGCAGGGATTTAAGTGCCTACTATGTGCCAGTCACACTGCTAAGAGTTTGTATGGGTCATTTGATCCTTACAATTAGGTGGATACTATTATTATTCCCATTTTGCAATTGAAGACACTGAGGAGGACAGAGGTTAAGTGACTCACTGAGGAGTCAATCAGCTAGTAGGTGTCTGAAGCAAAATTTGAACTCAGGCCTTCTTGACTCCAGAACAAGTACTCTGTCCATTATGCTAGATAGCTACCATTTTAGAAATACTGCAAGTGTGTGTGTGTGTGTGTGTGTGTGTGTGTGTGTGTGTGAAAATGAGAAAAAAGATTCCAATATATGCCAACCCCTTCCTCCTATTCTGTAGACTAGAGAGGAAAACAGACAGACACACACACACACACCCACTTCACATGGATAATTGATATTCTATTGCTTGCCTTCTTAAGGTATAGGGAAAGGGCAGGAAATAAAGAGAATCTGGAACTCAAAATTTTAAAAAAATGAATATTAATAATGCTAATAATTTTAAAAATGTAATTGGAAATATACAATGAAATAAATAGAAGTATATTTTTAACCAAGAAGTACTCTGTCCTTCCTTCTTAGGTATTCTTCTTTTGATTTATGAAATATTTTAATATCGGATATAGCACATCTGCCCCTGAAATATATGCCCATAATTGCAAAGACCTATTTTTTAACACAATAACATCTATCCTATCATTCTAGTTGCCTTCTTAAACTAAAAGCACACCTTTGAAATATGATTGGTAAGGCATAGGGATGTTTGTGTTTATTATTTTGTAACACCTAGACTTTGAGGCTGATCAATAAATGTTGATGAAGATGAAAGAATTTGTTCATGTATGCGCCTTCACTGGAAGTCTCATTTTTGTTTTCATTTTTGCTCTTGTACTCCTGAGCAATATTATGGAAAATAAATGGGATTACAGTTATCCACCCCCCACCTCCTTTACAGTCTAGTTCCTTAAGAAACTGCAAGTGACAGAATGATATTAGAACTCTAAAGTGATTCAAATAAAAAAAAAAATCTTATTTTATTTTGTCTCTTTTCTTCTCAACAGGAAATAGTCCTCAAGATAGCCCCAGAAATTTCTCCCCCAGTGCCTCAGCCCACTTCTCCTTTGCACGAAGGTAGGCGTGTGTGTCTGTCTGTGTGCACGTGTGTCTGTTGCAACACTGGATATCTAGAGTGGAAAGGAAATGATACTTAGACCTAGTGGAAATTTGACAAACAAACCCATATTAAGTATTTTATGAATACGTTCTTTACCTAATCACCAAGGATTCCCACAAACCATGTGATCTTCATATGAACTTTAGTGATCTTGACCTTGTCAATAAGAAGTGAATTGTTTATTTTTTGTTTCGATATTAGTCATAGCACATGTATCACCAGCAAAAAAAGAGGACAATTACCCACAAAATGTAATTCCTTTTCATTCTCCAATTAAAAGAAAGAGAATGCCACCATATCCATACTACTTTTGTCTCCATATCCAAACAATCTACTTAAAACTGAATTTGGGAATAAATTAGCTGAGTAATTGCTTCTTTTCTCTAAACCAAACTCAAATTTTTAAAAATGTTAAATTCACATTTAATAAAGCCTTATAGACATTTTAAAAAAATGAACCAAGAGGTTTCACTGGTGAGGAGAATTGGGATTTTTATCGCCTCCTTTTACTAGTGTCGTATCTTCCTCACTGCTCTTCATATCTTGGGGGCAGAAAGAATACAGTATATACTTGTTTTAAAGTAAGATCTCCTTAAGTTTTAGTTTAACTTATAGGTTTACTTTAGGAACTTTAAAGAAGGTGAGTTAGATGAATCTTGTGATTTCCTATAGAATATTCATAGTGGAAATCCCCTACTTGGAAATCAAATGTATACAGGTGGTGTTTAGGTACCATAAAGATATTAATAAGCTCCATAAAAAAATGAGTCAGATTTTTCCCTTTTCTCCATTAGGATCATTTTCATTAGTTTTTTCAGAATAGAGACCTATGAGATTAAGAAAAATAATTAGTGCGTTTTAGTATCTTTGAAAATAAAGGAAACATACTAAAGAGGTACAAATCTCATTACACTATGTAATTAAAACTAGCACAAATCATATTCTCTTAATCCTGACTGACTTATAAAAGTGGAGAGTTCCTAATAATTAAGTGGGTGATTGAAGAACAGATGAATTTGACTTCCCTGATAAAAAAAAAAATAAACATACACAAGCCCCCAGGAATGTTAATTTTTGTCAAATAGACCATAAACCGTGACAGTGGATTATCACAGGAGAGCTCCAGTTCATTTCTGTGTAAATTTCCAGCAGGAACTCCCTACACGCTCCTTCAAAAAATATTAATTTGGGTAGGGACATGAGTGATCATATATTTAACTCTAAACTCATGTTGGTCTCTACTCATTTAATATCCTGGGATCTCTGTCTTGTGCTGAGAGTTGGTTTTCATACAGAGAACGTGAAAATTCCACATGTGGACCCCCATTCCATTTGCTGTTCATTCCTGAAATAAAGTGGTGGAATAATTATTTCCTGAGCACATCTCATTTTGGCAGTTAAAAAAAAATGTTTAGACATAAAAAGTAACATGAATGAAATAACTAAATCTGAATGTCCTTTTGGTTTTGGATAAAGGAAACAAAGTTCAGTACTAATGTTTCTAGACCTCATATTGGTCATATACTGCATACCAGAAGATGTTATTGATATGGTACCTTATTATAATTTCACATTGACTGATTTGGAAATTAGAAAGTCACATTATGATATATGACTGCTTTCAGAAGTAGCTGTTGATATAAAAGTATTGAATTCATTTTGTTCATGATAAATTTTTTAAATGAAATTTGCAGTAAAGGGATTGACACAGGAAATGTGACTTAGTAGATTGAGTCTGGTATCCAAGAATCATGTTCCCTTCAGTTCTAATTGTAGCTCTGACTGGGCTGGGTGACCTGACTAGAGTTACTTAACCTTTCTATCCGTTAGTTCCCTCATTTGCAAAATGGAGGTAATAACTCTGTCTTCCTTTTCAAAGAAGTTGTGGAGGTTAACTAACAATTGTAAATTGCTTTCAGTTTCATTGGAAACACACAGCATCGTGTAAATGCTAGCTAATCATAAGGTCTTTCCTTACAACCCAAGGTTTTATATACGCCAAGTTAAATCCCAGAGTACATTTTCATAAGCAAGTTGTAAAGTCTTGAAAAGAGTTTATAGTGGAACTACAGATACAGCCGATCAACCATGACATTTTTCACCGATCATAACAACCTTTCCTCAAGTGTAGTTTGAGAGGCTGCTTTTATAGGGAAGTAGGGAATTAGAATGTCCTCCATTTAATTTAGATAACAAAAATTTCCCAAGTGGAATGGGGTTTTTTTGTCCTATGTATCCAAGGAAATATTGAAATTAAACAAATTATTTTTCTCCTTCAAAGGCCGGGTTAATATTCAGAGGTTTTTCCTTTCTTTGTAGCAGAAAGAAAATTGTCCTCTTGTGTTTTTTCATCAGTATTGAAATATTGGTATTGGTTATTTTAACCATTATATTTGCATCTCTCATTTCCAACAATTTTTTCCTCCTTTTTTCTCATTTTATGTACTAAAACACTTACCTGCAAGGATAAAGCTCTTATAGAAAAAGCCTCATGAGTCAAGTTTTCTTCCTAGAATTTTATTGACAGTATCTAAAGAGAGACAATATTGAGTCAAACTAGTGGGTACCAAATGGCCTTTCTGTCTAACTATTCTTTATAAAGGTTCTGTTTCTCCTAAACATAAAAAGCCCCTTACAATGAATGTGTAGTTGTCATGGTAATGAAAATTCAGTGATCTTTTTTTTAACCACATTCAACTAAAGAGACCCCCAAAACTGAGATAACCAGACAAAGTACAAGTTATTCTTGGTCCTCAGCTGTACTACCTGTAAGACGTGTTCTCATTTTAACATGTTTCCAGTTGTATCTTTGAGTAGTAAGCAAATGTAATTTATGCTTCAGAACTAATAAGAACACATCTCTTAGAATTGTTCATTCATCTGGAAGACGCTCATTGATACCTGAGGGAAGGGAGAGATAATGAATCACACACACACACACACACACACACACACACACACATCGTGGTGAGGGTAATGGTATTCCTTACTTTTTCCAGTGACTAGTTTATGATAATTGATATTAAATGGACTGAATAATTCTTCTTAATATCCTTTTTTAATAAAATAAAAAATATGTGGGTGTTTTAGATATAAAGCATAGGCATAGAGGTTTTTTTTTTTAAATTAATGACTAATCAAAGAAAACAATTTCCCCAGAAATTGTCTTCTCTTTTTTTTGTTTGCATATCTCTTTTGAATATATAAATTTGATAATTTCATTTAGTTATCTGACTGTGAGTTCGGTGATTTTAAAATATTTTGGGATAAGATAATAATAATAATGATTTCAATCCCATTTTCCCAGTATATTTACAAATGTTATTTTGCTTCTGTTCTTTAAACATTCTTGATTCAATTGTCCTCCAGTCATGGTCACAGAAATGACAGGTAAATTTTGTTAAAAACATACGGTCTGTGATGTACATCCATTTGAATTTTTCCATCTTGTCTCTGTGGGCCATACAAGTCAACCACCAGTCATGCTGGCCTAGTATAGCCTGAGCTTCATTTTAGACCAGAATGTTCATTTTTCACACTAATAGTTAACTATGGCATTTTTCAAATTGAAGTCCAATCCTATTGAAGTTATTGACTTCCCATCATTTGAACTATATGTGTAAGTGTAGACTCTAAATTTTCTTTGTGTTTGCCTTTCATTTTTTTAATGGATTGATGCACTCATAGCTACAAATAAATTCCATTTTGAATAGGGATTCCAGTAGCCCTTTGTGAAATATACTTCCTCCTTTCTTATTTGTATCTCAACCTACTGTCCTCAGTGAACTATATTGTGTGTACACATATGTCTGTATATGTGTGTGTTTTCATTTTATTATCTAATTGTCAGCACAATTGTTTCTTGATTTACAAATAGAGACACAAATGCTTTTACTTTCAAAGATTTTCAGTTATACATTCCTTAATGTCTCCCATCCTTCTTCCTAAACAAGCTTAGTTGCCTTTTGTTTTGTTCCCTTCCCTTAGCCCCTTGGAATGACCTTCATTCTGTAGCTTGGCAGCCTCTCATGCTGCACTTAGCATATAAAAATAAAATCAAGCTTCTGTAAGACAGGGAAATTTTTCCATAAAGTTTCAGCACCCTTTTATTTGGCACAATATAAAAAACCTCTCCCATCTGCCTAGCACCCAGTTACTATGATAGGCAGAATATCTTCTGTTGTCAGCTATCTATTAGGATAGCTGTTTGCTCATAAACTTTTAAAAAGGCTACAACCGTTACATGTTGTGTGACTGGGTCATGTGATTGATGCCATAACTCCAAATAATGCAGGTTTTAAGGACAGTTATTTTCTTAGTGCTAAAGCAATTAGCCCAAAGATTTGAACCACTGGGAAAACTCCCTCTATCCGTTCTTTTAGAAGTGTGTTTAATTTTAAAACTAAAAAAATTAAAAATTAAAAAAAAAAAACAACCTACTCTTAAAGTTTAGTGAATACAAAGCATTTTATGCAACTGAATTCCACACAGACCAATGTATGGTGCTAGTGATGTAATTTAGATCCAATGTCAATTCCCCCCTCTAAAAAGCATGATTCCAGATTACCTGTTAACTGGTGGGGTGTTTTCCCCCTCCCTTTACTTCTCATTAATTTGAATCTGCTGAGCCTAACAGTTATAATTATCCCTGGTATTCATTTTGTCAAAGTATATTAGCAAGAGATCAATATTATGGATCAGCCCATCCAGTTTCTACTTGTTTCAGCCTATTGATTCTGTTTAAATAAAAGTCAACCTGGTGCATAATGTTTGTTTACCCCAACCATTGGTGAGAGTTTACCCATTCTCATACACTCTGTTGTGTATTGTTGTGTCATTCACTTGTCTAAAAATACTTGAGGTGTCCTGCGATTTCTGTATGATAATAATACTCTAGTGTTTGCTTACACTAAATTCAGTGTCTCAATAGGACTGATGGACGCCGTTGGTCTTTGGCCTCTCTCCCTTCTTCCGGCTATGGAACAAATACACCCAGTTCCACAGTATCTGTAAGTGTCTGATTTTTTTTCCTCCTTCTAACACCTTAGAGATGTCATGCAGGTATGGTTTTCTTAAGGTGATTCCAGCAAAAAGAATAGGCTAATTTGTGGGTTTCTGCCACTCTGGGTAGATTTTGCATCAGATGATAGCTATGGCAAGTAAAACAAATGTACCTTTTTATTGCAAACTTTTATTTTGTGGTATCTAAGAATAAACCCCAGTAACAGGAAACTTGACTTTATTAGGTGATAATCCCCTTTAATTTTGGTCTAGATTCCATAAAGATTTGAGGCAAGAGTTTCAAATTTGTCGAACTTCTAGCCTCCTTTTACTTCAGTTCTATGCCACGGGTATTAATGTCTTGTTTAACTAGATGGTTTCCTAGAAATCACCTGGATCATGTCAAGAAATCTCCTGTTCACCACCGTGTCTCCCTAAAGATGACATATGGTTACCCCCCAACATGACAAGAAGTGAAACTTGGGACCTATACATTTTATTTTGCAAGATTCTGGAGTGTTGAGGAAGTATGAACTGTGATTTGAGATTCTTACGCTAAGGAGGAAGCTAAGGAGAACCCAGGAACAGAATAAAATGAACATGTAAAATGCTCATGGTGGGAATAATGAAGGTCCATTGCACAGTGTTGTAGAGCCATACTCCATCAAAGTCATATTGCAACAGAAAAGCCAGGCAAATATTGAAAACAATTTAATAGGGCAAGTAAATTCTCTCTGAGTTTTTCTCATAAAGATATGAAATATTTGTCATTGGAAATAAAGACTAGGCTATCCAGGCATATTTGGAAGTGGTAGGCATACAATAAGGTTCAATAAATGATTGATTTTTGGCAGTTTGAAGATTTATGCACTGTGCTGGAGGCTAAGGAGTGACCTTGAGGCCACTTCTATGCCTGTTTATTATGACTCCCTTTTCCTTTCCTTGGCACCATATTGTCCATGTTTGCTGAACATACAATAGTCCCCATAGTCCCCTATTGGTCACAGCAGCCAAGCAGTTGGTATAACACAGGCATTGTGTTTATATACTACTGACATTTCTTTTTGGAATACATTTTAAGCCTCCTTCCTTCCTTGTTCACCATGTTTCTGTCTCAATATCATGTGTTGGTGTCAAGAAGGGATGCACCTTATTTTTTTCCATCTATTACTCTGATGTGACTTGGCATTGGCATCTAATTTATCATCTATCTCTTTTGAGAACTTTCTAAACAATTTCATTTGGTTTCCGTCAGAAACTGAATGTACTATACGTGAGCAAAGCATGCTTTAAAAATAAACAGCTGAGTGACAACAAGCTTCCAGCTAATAGTAAGTGAGCACAAAATTTTAGTGGGGCCATTGTCGTTGGAAGCTGAATCACAAAGAAGTCGAAAACATGGAAACCTTCTCGTGGAAACATATTTTGAATTGATTCCCCCCCCTCCCACAAAAAAAAAAAAAAAACACCTGTCATTTTATTCAAGATAATAAATTGTTTCCAGATATCTGACCCATTATAATTTCACCCAATATCCTATTTCTTGCCTTCTCAATAGGTGGGAGAAGGAGTAGAGAGAGGAGGAGGATTTGAAACTGAAAATATAAATAAAAAAATTTATATCATAAAAAAAGAATCACCTAAGCTATATAAGTCAGATAATATAATACTCTTGGTATGAAGCAATTTTCCTTGTGAGAAGAGTGGAGGAAAATGGTGTGTCTTTCTCTTCACTATCCTAAGGTTCAAAATGTTCTTGAAATGAACCAGAAATAGAAAACTGCATGTAAACCTGGCACTTTGGAGTTATGAGGGGGCTCTGGAGAGCACCATCTAGTCCAGTCCCCTTATTTTAGAAAGGAAGAAACTAAGACAGAAAAATGAAGAGTCCATAGAGTCATAGGGACAGTGGAAAGCTAGTACTAGAACCCATGTTTCCTGCCTCCTGGTCCAGTTATGCTTTCACCTGCACTGATTTGCTATGAACACCACATGTCTTATGATTTTACTTACAGATATGGCTGCAACAGTACCCTTTCCCGTTATCTTCAATTAGCTTCTAAAGAAAGCATCTCTATGAGCATCTCTAGTGAAGCTCTTAGGTTGGGTTACACTAATAGCTTCTTACTGTCTAAAAGAAGTTTTTCTTTTTTTATTAAGTATGAATTTTATTAAAGCAATTGATCCTAGAATTCCTATGTGGTGTTATTGTTGTTGTGGTGGTGGTGGTGGTGGTGGTGGCAGTGGTGGTGGTGGTGGTGGTGGTGTGTGTGTGTGTGTGTGTGTGTGTGTGTGTGTGTGTTGCTTCAGAACCAAGTAGTGACCTTTAAAATTGCTTCTTGCTTAAAGACCAAGGAAACAACTTAACGTATGGTCTATAAGTGCTATTGTTTCACCAAAGTATCAACATCTCAATTTACCCTGGGTAGAAGTAATTAACGGATACTAGAAATGCAATGTCTTATATTTCCACTATCTTAGGTCTTTGCATTCTTTAGAGATTTGGAAAATGATTAGTGGTTACATCTTCTGCCTCTATGATACAATTCTTTATTCAAAAACAATATGGAGAATGAGACTCAGTCCATATCCTCATGGATCATGCAGTGGTTTAAATGACTAAAACATGACTAGAGATAACTAGTGATAATATTAATTGTATTAGATATATTCAATGGATACAAAAATCCACTGTGACATGGGGAGAAGGAAGGCATAAGCATGGTACAAGTTATCATACCACAGGTCAAATGAGGAACTTTTCACAGAGGGTTGGGAGGGTATCATTTGACTTGGGATTTAAAGAGTGAGTGGGAATTTAGTATAATGGAAATACAACAGCTGCGTAGTTGGGATACATGCCTAGCTCCCCCCAAGGTGGCTGCTTGATTGAGGATAGCATTTTTCTGATATATAAATTCTGATATATATATCATTCTGATATATAAATCTGTATACTTGATACTTTGATGGAACCACAATTTGGGGAAGGATAGGTGTCTCATCCAACAATTTAGGTCTCAATGTTTCCTTAAAAATCTGTCCTGTTATATTCGTACTCTACAACGTTCACTTATATGTTAATTATCTAGTTAACTCAAGTCATTTTTCAAAGGTAAGAATTCAAGTAGGAGGTAAACTAAAGAAAGACAGAATATGAGTTTGCTATAGTAAATAGCTAGTTTTTTTTTAAATTTGCTCAGGAGTGGCATGGAATAAATGCTGTCTCTTTATAGTTTTTTATTGACTGGCGAAGGTAACATATCATACTGTATTCCAAAAGACTGTTTTGTGGACTAGCAAAATGAAGACTCTTGTAAGGCATTTTGACCTTTCAAGAGAATTGCTACAAAAATGCATGAGATGATCCCTGCAGCCATAACTACAAATGTAATGTGAGAGAGACCTCTCTCATATGGTCCATCAGTGGAGGGCAGGCCATCTTGTCCTTGTCTCAGGGGTTCTGCTTGGATGCAGAGAGAGAACCTAACTTTGCTGGTCTTGTTGCAGTCATCCTGTTCCTCCCAGGAGAAGTTGCATCAGTTACCATACCAACCAACACCTGATGAATTACACTTTTTGTCAAAACATTTCTGCACTGAAAGCATCACCACTGAGAACAGATGCAGAAACGCTCCTATGCGCCCCCGTTCTCGAAGTCTCAGGTACTTTTAGCTTTTTTTACTGGAACCTTATTCTCTTGGATTGACTGATTTCTCCTAGGACAGTGGTTCTCAAAATATGGTCTGAAGGTCACCAAAGCTCTTTCAGGGATCTGTGAGGTCAAAACTATTTTTAATTTGTTTTAATTTCTGATTTGGTAAATAACGATAGATACAACTCACATAAATGAAAATTCTTTGAGGGGGGAAATTCTCAGTTTCTAAGAGTGTAAAGGAATCTTGGGACCCAAAAGTTTGAGAATCTCTGTTCTAGCATCTGCTTTTTAAAAGCTTTCTTTTTTTCCTAATTCCATTTTGCAACATGAGTTGATTTCTTAATTATTATGAATTATTATGAATGTTAACCTAAAACAATCCTACTAGTTATTATTGGGAGACATCTTCTTTTAGTTATCAGCATTTCATTACCAGTTTTCACATAAGACTCAAGACCTTCCCATAGTACGTTTAGTCACTGGAATTTTCTGGACAAGATAAATGCAAATAACTGAATTATGCTCTCAAGAGCAGTTAACAGTCTTATTCTTCTTGCTTTTCATGACTTCCTTAAAAACCAGGGTCAACC
This sequence comes from Pseudochirops corinnae, assembly GCA_028646515.1. Lineage (NCBI taxonomy): Eukaryota > Metazoa > Chordata > Mammalia > Diprotodontia > Pseudocheiridae > Pseudochirops > Pseudochirops corinnae. The sequence continues at coordinate 99,700,737 of CM053587.1, forward strand.
AGGCAAGATGATGCATATCTATAATCTCTACTACCAGGGAGGCTGAGGCTGAGTTCCAGAGTGAGTGACAAGCTGCAGTGGGCTAAAGCTGATTGGGTATCTGTATTAAATTCAGCACCAGATTGCCTTAGGAGAGGCAAACCAGCCTAGATAAGAAATGAAAGAAATCAAAGTTCTTGTGCCAATCACAGTGAAGTGAGACTCTGTACTTTAGCCCAAGTGAGATAGGGAGATTCAGTCTTTTAAAAAAGATAGGAGAAGAAGGAAGGAAGGAAGGAAGGAAGGAAGGAAGGAAGGAAGGAAGGAAGGAAGGAAGGAAAGAAGAAAGGAAGGAAGAAGGGAGGGAAGAAAAGGAGGGAGGGAGGAAAGAAGGAAGGAATGAAGGAAGGGAGGAAAGAAGGAAGACAGATGGAATGGGTTAAAGGAGAGAGGAAAGAAAAAAGGAAAGAGGAAGGATAGGAAGGAGGAAGAAAGGAAAGTAGGCACAGTTAATAGAAGTAGAAGAAAGTATGCTCTTAGTTAGATGCTTTGGATCTCATTGACATAGGTACTTCCTGCATGCACACCTTCTCATTCTATGTAACTTGTCAGTGTTCCATTACTGAAGAGCTATAGGGGCCTTCTTCTTGATCTCTTGACTTTGCCTAGATAGCCATGGAGCACCCTGGTTGTCCTTCAGCTCTCTCTCACTCTCATAAGACTAACCCATGTCCTTTCCAAGTAAACCATCCCTCTGATTATATCCTTTACCTACACAACAAGTTTAATCAGTAAAGATCACATTTAGTCAGGGCTGGGCCTCTGAACCTGTGAGTTCATCAGTGTGGGTCACTCCCTCCATCAATGCATATTTTCAACTTTATCATCTTAGTACTTGAATAACTTGCCCAGGATTATGCAACTAAAGGTAAAACTTGAACTCATTTCTTTCTGAATCTGAAAAAACAAATTTGTATCTACTGTCCCAGGCAGCCTCTCATAGATAGAGCTTTAGGTTTCCTTATTTCCTTCTCCCTTAAGATTCCCTTCCAATGTCAAAGTATCAGCTGATTTTTTTTCAAAATTGAATTCCAGTATTTTCTATGGAAACCAAGTGGAATAAATAAACAAATGAATGGATGGGCAAGTGAATGAGTAAATGAATGGATAAATAAATAAAACACTGAGTTTAGCGGGTCTCATTGAAGCACTGTTTCAGTTGAAATATCATCTGGTGGCTTGGACCCTGGCTCTGGCTAATCCTAAGGTTTCAGGAACCAGAGCTACTTGAATTTAGATTCAGCATCCCTTCATGTCTTCAAGATTATTTTCTTTTTTTAAAAAAAATTGGCCTTTTTCAATGAATAGAATCTCATATTTAAATTAACAGTGCTACAGCATTTATTAATCATATAATATAGAAGAATGCATTTTTTAAGATCTCTGAGATCTCAAGGAAAACTAATTTAATAGTAGCTAGCATTGTAGGATTGCAAAATGTTTCACAAACATGATTTCCTTACAACAAGCCTAGGAGGTAGGTGTTGATTATTAGCCTAATTTCACTGATGAAGAAACTGAAGCAAACAATCATTAAGTGACTTTGCCCAGGGTCTCACAGCTAGTTGTGTCTGAAGCCAGGTTCAGACTCATGGCTTCCTGATTCCAGACTCCATTTTGCCATCTAGATATCAATGCTCTCTGAGAGAAATGCATGTTCTACCACATATTCTATGGGCACTATTTTTTATTTAACAAAATCCCCCACATATTTACTCAGAGAAGTATATGATGCTCACATCAATTAAATGGAATATCTGTATGCCTTTGAAAAAAAGAACCCATAGTAGGTAGGAAGAAGATGGCAAATATATTATGGGAATTAAAAAAACAACAACAACAACAACACAAAACTACAGAATCCCGGAATTTCAGAACTGGAAGAGACCTCAGTGGCCACCTAGTCCAACTCATACTTGGAAAAAAAAATCTCCCCTCCAGCATCATCAACTACCTTCCGTGTGAAGGTACCTCCAGTGAGGTCGAATCTACTATGTCCCAATGTAGCTCATTCTACTTCTGGACAGTTCTAATTGTTAGGAAATTCTTTCTGACTTCAAGACTAAATCTGCTCCTTTGCTGCTTTTCCATGTGGTTCTTAGCCCTGCCCCAGGGGACAAAGAGAACAAATCTAATCTCTCTTCTACATGGTAGTCCTTTGGGTACTCAAAGACAACTAATATCTCGCTCCTCCGCTTGCCCCCAGTGGACCCTGTCTCACAGTCACTTTTTTAAAGGCATAAAATAAAATGCACAGGACTAGAGGGGAAACCAATTGTATTGGAATGCTTATTAATACATACAAAGTGTTCCGTTCTCCATGTTGAAACATCTCCAGTTCCTTCAACTGGTCTTTATTTAGCATAAATTCAGTTTTTCACTATCCTGATGAAACCTTCTCCAGATTATGTGTCCCTCTTAAACTATGATGCCCAGAAGTGAACATAAGACTGCAGATATTTGACCAGGGCAAAGTATACCTGGATTCTCTTCTCTGTATGCCTATAATCTATACCTCTCTCAATAAGATCTCATTCACTTTTTTTTCTTTATGCATCTTCCATTTTAGTATACAGTAGATTTGCCAATACATGGTGCCTCACTCAGCATCTCATGCAAATATATAGTTAAAACATGCATTTTGGTGATTAAATAAATGGTGCGGTACTCAGCGTGGGACATGTAGGCTATGAAAGAATTTTAAACCATTTCAGCGTTATGAGACAAACTGCTGGTTCCTGGTACAAGTATGAAACAGCTACATAAAGCATGAGTTCTTAACCCCGTGTCTGTGAATTTTTTAAATGTATTTATGACTCTTCCAGTACAATTGGTTGCCCCTCTAGTCCTGTGTATTTTATTTTATACTTCTAAAAAAATAATTCTGATGGGATGGCTAGGTGGCACACCGGCCCTGGAGTCAGGAGGACCTGAGTTCAAATCCAGCCTCAGACACTTAACACTTACTAGCCATGTGACCTTGGGCAAGTCACTTAACCCCAACCACCCTGCCCTACCCCCTTCAAAAAAAAAATAGTAAAAAAAATAATTCTGAAAAGGGCTTTATGGGCTTCACCAGACTGCCTAAGAATCTCTGATTTGAAGGGTCCATGATACTGGACCTTCTTTTAATATTAGTGACTAATTAGATTTAATAAAAGAATTTTTAAATTTTATTTTTTAATTTATGGAATAAAACAAGCATTTTTATTTTTTTTAATTCTATTTTTAATTTATGGAGTAAAAAAAAGAACTTTATTTTAAGGTGTATTTTGTTTTAGACACCGTTTTAGTTGCTTCTCCTGAGTTCCTGTCACCAATATTATGACAAACAATAAAGCCTAGTTAATCAAATAAAATTGCTCCTCTCTGCACTGTGTTCTAATGTAAAGTTCTTTTGTGAAATCTTGTCTTTCTATCTCTCATGTACTATTCAGTATTTTCATGTACTATTTAATGTGTGTATGTATACTCACATACACACACACAAATGGCTGAGTCTGTAGTTTATTATGTAATCTGCTTTTGTAACGAAGGCTGCATAGTACTTTGCATGCAAACAGATTGTTTATAAATATGAAACCTCCTTTCATTACATGCTGTGACAAGTTTAAAAGGATAATGTGCTTCACTTGCAGCCCTGGACGTTCTCCCGCCTGCTGTGACCATGAAATAATTATGATGAACCATGTCTACAAAGAAAGGTTCCCAAAGGTAATGAATTGTGTTTAAGATGCACAGCATCTCTACTAACAGGCAGCGTAGGTTTTAAGTATGTGTGTGGTGGTTTTGTTCTTGGAAGTAATGATCCAATCCAGTAATGAGTTTCATAAAGCAGGCACCAAACTCTTATTAGAAAGATAAAATCACTGTAATTTTTTTTTTTAAACTGCTGAGAACTGACCCTTCTTTCTTTCGGTATTACTGAACTGGCTCTAAAATTAATTTTTGCTGGTTATATACAGTCTAGGAGGCTATTGTTCAGTAGTTTTTATTTAAAATCAGAAGTTGCTTCTGGTCCCTTCGTGCTATTTGTGTTCTAGGAATAACTTGTTACGCCGTGAGAATCCCTCTCTTTTTCTCTCCCTTTCACCCATAATCTCATAGGTTTTCCATATACATAGGCAGAATGTGGTTTGTATTGTTTTCCATTATTCTCTGCCCAGCCCCATCTACTCTTACAACCTTCCCACTTCTCCCCTCATTATATTTCGAAAGTTAATTATTGACTTAGAGCTGAAAGTGCAAAGTGTCATCTTGCTCCTTTAGCTTTTCAAATGAGAATTAGGTCATCCTGAAGAGGAGTAAAAGGCTGGGGAAGACCCTGGCCAGGAGGAGCTATTGCTTCTCTTCTCCTTCTCCTCATTCCCCAAATGGTTTGGATTTTGGGCAAGAGAGTAATCCTTGGAAAATCCTCTATTTTCCTCCCGCATCAGCCCTCCCACCCTTGTAACCCCAAGGAAGGGAACAAAAGGAAACCTTTGGTTTCATAAATCAGGCACAGAGTGCTTATTATTTTTAACGAGTCCAACATTGATGTCATTGATTAAAGCAGTTTGAGCTATTTATCACATGTCAGTTGTGCAGTAGGAAAGTAGACACTGACTCTTCATAGAAACTGTTTGCTTTATTGGGGAGAGACATGAGTCTTGGGGACAAGTAAGTATCAGAGAAAGGAAGTACAGTGGTAAATGATAGGGTGTACCTCAAGCCAGGAGTCAAGACTAGGTAATAGGTGATTAGAAAGAATTGAATGAAGTTGGAAAATGAAATCCTAGAGGATTGACCAAGAGAATCTTCTTGTGCTTTTATATATGAAATAGATTTCAGGGATGAGGGATGCAAAGGTAATAAGAGAGGTGGCGTGCCGTGGTGAATAAAGAGCTGGCCTCATAGCCAGAGAACTTGGGTTCAAGTCCCACCTCTGACACATGTGCAAATCACTTAATCAGTGCTCTAGGCAACTCTTTCAAAGTTGCAGAGAAGGTGCCAATACCTGCACTTCTCAAAGGGGTTTTCTTACCTGGGAGTTGTCCATTGTAATGAAATCACCAATCCTGTCCCTAAACCTATGACTGTCCCTTAAAACAGGGCTTCTTCAATTTTTTCCACTAGCAACCTCTTTAACGCTTCTTAACACAATAACAACAAAGACCACTGGGCATATTTAACAGACCTTCTAGAGTAGAACCAGTAAAGAAATGAATATGTCCCCGTGTTTGCATGTTATTTGAGGTGTGGGAGAAACTTACATTCATTTGCCAGGTCGCAGCCAGGGAATATTGAAAGGTTAGCATTCCATGTTATGGAGCATTATTTACATGGTAGTATTTCTTATATTGCTATCTATATTTGTTCTTTAAAATAACCAGAGGTTTCAGAAAGTGCTAGTTTATTGTGATAACATAATTGGGAATTTACATGTACATGTTATATTATACCTGATTGTGTTTTTTTTTCCCCTTTATTAATAGGCTACAGCTCAGATGGAAGAACGTCTACAGGAAATTATCACCAACTATTCTCCTGATAATGTCCTCCCCCTGGCAGATGGAGTGCTCAGTTTCACCCACCATCAGATCATTGAACTGGCTCGAGATTGCTTGGATAAATCCCACCAGGGCCTCATCACCTCACGATACTTCCTCGAATTACAGCACAAATTAGATAAGTTGCTACAGGAGGTATGAACCGTGCATCGTACAGAGATAATTATCTTTTGCTGAAAAATTATATGAGAACATTTGCTTAAAAGTTGTGGCAATGAAGTAGATGAGGTTGCTGTCTCAAGGAAAGAGAAATATATGGTGAAGTGCTATAAATTCATGCTGGTTGTTGTTTAATGTAATTAAAAAGTTAATGCAGTAACCTTTATGGAAACCTCGGGGCCCAACCATGTATGACTCTGGGATAAGTGGATTGTGAAGGATTTAGAAGCAATCATTTTTTTTTCCTAGTCCGCAAGTTATAAATTGCCTGTGTATGTGTGCATGCCTTTATGAAGCTATCTAGTACTAATATCTTGAAAAGGGTAAGTGGAAAAGTACCAGCTTCTTCCAAGCCATATGCCCTGTTAATTAACCTGCATGGTGTTGGGTAGCAAATGGCAAACTGTAAATTTTCACTAGTGTCAGCTCTTTTTTTTTTTAAACTATCCCATTTCCAAAATGGAAGATACAGAGAGGGCCTGTCTGGCCCTAACACTTGCATGCATCACTCTCGATAATTCCCCTGGGAGTGTGTAGGACATGTTGCAGAAGGGGATGGGGGAGGGGGATTGTTGACTGGCCTAAATCAATAATAGAGTTCGTCTAGCTAACTGAAGCCGATCAACAACAAATAAAACTGGTAATCAAGTTTATTAGATGCGTTTTGTCTAAATGGATTGTGGGAGATACAGTGGCCCTGTCCTGACATCACTTAAGGTCGTACTCTGGGTACATTAGCATAAATATATGCTAATAAGCACGATGAACTACCCCATCATCACTGAATCTTAGGGGAAATTTTTGGTGAGGTAGGATGTGTATTAGGCCACATGTCAGTTCACTGCTGAAGTATGCTTGACTTAACAGCAAGGAATAATCTAATCCTCTTGCAGTTTTTAATTGAAAGGACTAGTGAAAATCATAACAGAGCCTGTGTAAATGACTTTTGATTCCCCTAGGGACAATTGGGCTTTTTCATAGGGCAAGCTTCTTATTGGAAGGTACAAGTTAAGGCCCCAAATGCTGCCAATAAACTTTGTGACTGAGCCTTCCTTTGATTCCATTGCTCTTTTTTTTTTCTTCTTTCTTTTTGTGTTTTTTTTGAGGGGGGTGGCAGTTGGGGTTAAGTGGCTTGTCCAGGGTCACATAGGTAGTGTGTGTCGGAGACCAGATTTGAACTCTTATCCCCCTGACTCCAGGGCTGGTGTTTTATCCACTTTGCCATCTAGATGCCCCTTACTGTTTTCCATAGTGCTCCCATTATTCCCAGATTGGTCCTAATGTTTCCTGTTTCAATCTAAGTATCCATCTGTTGAACAAGGATATTGTGGCCTACTTGTGCTATGAAAAGAGAATGATCAGAAACCTTCCCCCTCCCCAATACACACACACACACACACACACACACACACTCTCCCTTACCCAATCACAGATTGTGTTCAGCTTTTATTCATCAAGGTGAGCTTTAGTGATGTTGCCAGATGTGTGTTGTACTAGTCAGTAAACATTTATTCAGTGCCTCCTATGTGCTAGGCACCATGCTAAAAAACCCTAGGGATATGGGGCAGCTAGGTGGCACAGTGGATAGAGCACCAGCTCTGGAATCAGGAGTGCCAGAGTTCAAATCCAGCCTCAGACACATAACACTAACTAGCTGTGTGACATTGGGCAAGTCATTTAACCCCAATTGCCCTGCTTTCTCCCCTCCAAAAAGTAAAAAAAAAAAACCACAAAAAAACCCCTAGGGATACAAAGAAAGGCAAAAGACAGTCTCTGCTCTTGTGGGACTCAGGGTCTAATGGGATAGACAACATACAAACAAATGATGTACAAACAAGCTATAGACAAATTGGAAATCATTAATAGGGGGAAGTCACTGGTATTAAAGGGGATCAGGAAAAGCTTCCTGTAGAAGACGGGTTTTAAGTGAGACTTGAAGGAAGCCAGGGGCAGAGATGAGGAGGGAGACCATCCCAGGAAAACTTATCCAGAGTTGGGAGATGTACTGTCTTGTGTGAAGAACAGGAGAGAGACAGACCAGTGTGATGAATCAGAGTAATGGGAAGAAGGAGTACAGGGTGTGAAGACAATAGGGAGCCACTGGAATTTACTGACTGAGGGTGGAGAATGTGACAGGATCAAACCTGTACTTTAGGAAGATCTCTTTGACACCTGAATGGAAGATGGGCTGAGGTAATGAAGGCCTTAACCAAGGTGGTATCAGAAAAGAGAAGGGTCCTATGCAAAATGTTGGCGAGGTACAATTGTCAGGCCTTGACAATAGGTTGGAAATAGGTGGTAAGAGAGAGTGAGGTGTCAAGTATGGTTCCCAAATTTTGAGTCTAGGCAACTAAGAGTGGGAAGTTTGGAAGGGCAGAGAATTTGAGGGAAGATAAATCCAGTTTTGGATATGTTGAGTTCAAGATGCTGCTAGTTAGAGGCATCCAAGAGACATTGGAAATGCAAGAATGGAGATCAGCAGAAAGATTAGGGCTGGTTAAGTAGATTTAAGAATCATTAACATAAAAATAATAATTGAATCCATATGAGCTAATTAGATTACCAAGTGAAATAATATAGAGGGAGAAGAGCAGAGGACCCAGGAAGAACCCTTAGGTATATTCACATTTATCAGGCATGACCTGGAGAAAGATCCAGCAAAAGAAACTGAGAAGAGGTAGTCAATAGGTAGAAGGAGAACTAGGAGGACCAGTATCCTGAAAACCTAGAGAGAAGAGAGTATCAGTTAGGAGAAAGTGATCACCAGTGTCAAAGGCTACAGAGAGGTCAAGAAGGATAAGGACTGAGAAGAGGCCATTGTTGGACTTGGCAGTTGAGAGATCGTTAACTTTGGAGAGAGCAATTTTGGTTTAATGTTGAGATTGGAAGCCAGACTACAGAGTTAAGACCAAAGTGAGAGGAAAGGAAGTGGAAGCATTGATTGTAGATGGCCTCAAAAAGTCTAGCCACAAAAGACAATAGAGATACAAGAGAAGAGCTGGGAAGGATGGATCAAGTGAAAGTTTTCTGAGATTGAGAGAGACATAGGCAATAGAGAAGCAGCCATTAGATGGGCAGAGACTGAAGTGTAAGAGTGGACATGGTAGAGGGGAAAATCTTCTGGAGAAAATGAAATAAAAGGGGATCACTTGTGCATGTAGAAAAACTTGCTTTGGCAATTAGAGGGGCCACCTCATCATGTGATACAGGGGTGAAGGGGGAGATAGTGATAGAAGGCTTCTAGGTGATGAGAGGAGGGGAGGAAAGGGCCCTCCCAGCATATGGCTTCAGTTTTTTTATTTCTTTTTTTCAGTAAAATGTGAGGCAAGACTCTTAGCTGAGATGATGGGAGAAAGGGGGAAGACATTGAAAATTTGAGGAGGGATAAAAAGGTTTGGAGGATACTCTGTAGTGAGTGGGACAGAGAGAGAGAGGTGTAAAAGGATCACCTCGCAACTGTGAGGGCCTAGTCAAATTATGTAACAAATTCATAGTAGACCCAGCGAGCCTGGTTTCATGATTTCCTCCTAATTTGTTTGGTAGCATATGTGTGCCAGTGATCCCAGTGAAACTCACTACTCAGTTTTTTTTTTCTCCGTGTGTCTGCCGTACCCCTGCTAGCCTTTCTCATGGATGAATTTCTCTTTGCCAGGGGTAAAGTCTGGAATGTTCTGAATTGGCATCCTAATGGGTGATGACCAATTCCTGTTGATTGGTTTATAGTGAGGTAATACCTCGCTCTTTGGGTAGAGACAAGTGTGTTTATAGCATGAAAGTCATTCCTTTGGCAATAAGAACATCATTTGTGCTTCACTGTAAGCTCCTTGAATATAGAAATGATTTCAGCCTGGCATCCAGCAGGTGCTTAATAATTGTTTGTTGATTCCTTGATTGATTGATTTCTTGTACAGTGGCCCTATCTCAACAGATAAAAACATTTCTATTCATCATTTTACTTTCCAGCGGTTAAAACTCTCTTCAAAATCACATTTACTATAGATATCAAGGGCTGTGTATGTTAAAGATAAAACAAAACACACAAGGCTGGCCAAGGTGCCTGCACTAGAGCTGCAGTGTGGGAACATGTTGTATGTTTATTGTTGGTTCCCAGCTGTGATAGACATTCAAGGGATAGCAGGGTTTCCTAGAGCCTCTTAATGCAATGGGCCATTCTTCTGGATAACTCAGGAAAGTGTCCCCCTGGGCTTTGAGCAGTTTGTTTTAGCTAATGCTTTTTTAAAGTTATGACGTTGAGGTCAATTCAAATGAAGTAGTTTTTAGATGTCTCAATACTTTTGCTTAGGTGTGTTTGTGAAAAGAAGATAGATCCTACTCTCAGATCTGGGTCACAATTTTATTTTGACCAAGGCTTAAAATAGAAATACGTTCACGATATCTTTCAGTGTTCTCGTTTAGTAGAACATTGCTGACAACCAGAACCAAATGTTTCTCTTCTTAATTGTAGTTATCTTTCAGATTGAATGTTTTCTTTTTTTAATCAAAACTGGGATAGTTTCTCTCTCCCTTTTCTTAAATTTTAAAATTAGTAGATAAAATCTTCTTTGAGTAATAACTTCTGTCTTTTTATTTTATATGATAATGCTTGGAAGTAGAAAGGAAATTGATATGTATTTTTATAGTTTTATGATAATATTTCCATAACTTAAGTGATTTCATGAAATAAAACCTTTTTTTTCTTCTTCAGAATTTACCTTTCCCCATGCAAAGCCCTTCTCAAAGGTTCTAATATTTTGTTCAGTTTTTTGTGTTGTTCTTAAATACATAAAACAATGATACTATTGTATTAGGAACCTCGTTGTGCAACTTCTACTGTCAATATAAAAGGAAAAAGGATTTTAAAAAAATATATGAATGAGGATGTGATTATCGTTGAGAAGAAAAAAACACACATGGCTTCTTGGTATTCATTATGTCTCACATAGTCTTGTTATTATTGAAGATAAAAAGTTAGAAGTTTTAAGTGTAATTTAAGTCTTTATAAAAGTCTCTCCTATCTTAGAGAAGTTAGATATGATAGACCTCTAGAGAAAATTAAATGGGAACAGAAAGGAGTATACTTTTTTCTCAACTGTATATGGTACTATTACAAACATTGACTATATATTAGGGCATAAAAACCTTACAAACAAATGCAAAGATATTAAATTGCCATTTTTAGAGCACAATACAATAAACATTGCATTCAATAAAGGACCATGGAAGCATAGATTAAAAATTAATTGGAGGGGTGGCAAGGTGGTGCAGTGAGTAGAGCACTGGCTCTGGAGTCAGGAGGACCTGAGTTCAAATCCAGCCTCAGACACTTGACACACTTACTAGCCGTGTGACTTTAGGCAGGTCACTTAACCCCAACTGCCCTCCAAAAAGCAAAAATAAAAAAAAAAATTAATTGGAAACTAAATAATCTAATCCTAAAGAAGGAATATGTTAAAATTATCTCCCATGCTTCCATTGTATATTTTTCTCTTGAACATACTCAATTCTCCCATTAATCACCAATCATCTTTTTATTTTTCCTTTTCTACATTTGCTTCCATTCTTTGCCTCTTTGCCTTTTGTTTTTCTATACATAGGATTTAAGAAACATTTATTAAGCCCCTTCTGTACACAAAGTACTTACAGTTTAATTGGGAGACAGCCAGTGAGAAGTCCAGAGAGCTATGAGACATTTCAGGAAGGAGAGAGAAATTTTTCTTTTTTGGAGGGTGGGAAGGCAGGGCAATTTGGGGTTAAATGACTTGCCCAAGGTCACACAGCTAGTAAGTGTTTAAGTGTCTGAGGTCGGATTTGAACTCCTCCTGACTCCAGGGCTAGTGCTCTCTTCATTGCACCACCTAACTGCCACAGGAGAGAGAATTTTAAGCAGGAACATTTAAAAGGGATGTCTAAGGTAGGCAAGGATTTCAACCAGTTATAACAGAGTAGTGTCCATTCCATGGGCATGGCAAATGGCATGAGGAAAATTATAGTGACTAGACTGAAAACAGCACTGCAAATAATTCAGTTTGACTTAAATGTAAACTTTATAAAGGGAAATGAGTAAAAGTTTATGAACCAGCTTATGAAGAGTCTTAAATATGATGGTAAGGAGTCTTTATAAGGTAGGCAATGGAAAGATGCTGAAAGTTTTTGGGTAGAGAATTGTCATGATCAGAGGAGTATTGCATTAGGAAGATTAAGCAGGCAGCAGTGTAAAGATTGAATGGAAAAGGAACAGAATAGATGAAGAAAGATCATTTAGAAATCTGTTACCACCACTGCCCCCAAAAAGGGAAAAAAAAAATATTAAAGAGGTCCAGCTGAGAGATTCCAAGATATTGGAAGTAGAAAAGACAGAATTAGGTGTGAGAGGTATTTTTTGGGTAGACTTGACAGATCTTGGCAACTGATTGGGGGCATGGTGAGGTATGAATGAGAGGACAAGAAGTGAAAGATGGCTGAGGTTATGAGCCTAGGTATCAGGTAGGACTATGGAAATAGAGTGAGGGGGGGAAAACAGAAGAAACAGAAGTAAGGGTTATGTATGGTGTTTGTTTGATGTGGGGAAAGGAACAGTGAAATTGAGATTATGAGTTCCATTTTAGATGTCTTGAATTTGACTTGTAAGCAGAAAATCCAGGTGGTTATATACAAAAGGGTTAGAAATACAGAAATACACATCCTTGGGCATCAGACTATCAGGTACTGGAGCAACTATGGCAGCAGTCAAGCCAAGAGAGTGAGAGTCACTCACAGAGATAGAAACCACTGGGTGGAAAAAAGAGTCTACGTGGTCTTTATCAGGCTTTATTCAGGAGAAGTGGAATGTAAAATAGCCCATGAACAGCCTTGATGCAGCTGTCCCAAATAGACTAGCATATATTAGCTTTTCTCTGATTATCATCACTATGATTCTTCATTGCTTAGTATTCCTTTTGAGTGTGGGAATAAAACTGCCTGTTCCATAGCAAGATGGACAGGCAAAGAGAAATGCAGGATTGCATCATGGAGAGAACAAAGGTAGGCTGTAGATTTGCAAAGCATGCCCAGAATACCATGCAAGAGAGTGTAGAAGGAGAGGAAAGTGGACCAGTAACAGAATTTGGAGCAGCCAGGTTTAAGGTGTTGGGAGGAAGATGAGCAGCCAGATTAAAGACAGAGAGGTAGGTAGGATGAGACTCATGAGTGAAATGAAACAGAAGACAAAGTAGCAAAAAGATGCATTGGTCAACAGTGTCCAATTCTATGACAAGGCCAGAAGGGATGATTGAAAAGGGTCTTATTTGAATTTTGTGGTAAGAAGGACATTATCAGCCTTGGAGGGAGAACATTTTTAGTGAATGGTAGAGAGCTGGGCCTGGAGTCAGTAAGACCTGAGTTTAGATGCAGCCTCAGATATTTACTATCTGTCTGGCCCTGGACAAGTCACTTAACCTTACCTGCCATTTAATCACCTTCTCTCCTTCCTATCTGCCTTCCCTTAACTCTCTCCCTTCCCTTCCCCAGTGAGAAAGAAAAACAAAACCCTTGTTACAAACTGTATAGTGAAGCAAAACAAATTCCTGTGTTGGCTATGCTAAAAAGAAAAAAAAAAAGACTCAATCTAAACAAATTTTTAAGTCCTTACTGTGTACATGGATGAAAAACATTTGGGTTCCTTTTCTCATGGATCTCAGAGTCTGTGTAATAGAACAGTACTTCCTGTTTAGTAGTCTGTAAACCCCGTGGGGGTTCTTGATGACAGTCCTGGGATTTCATGCTAAAAATTCTGTAGTGGTGCCATAAACAGTAAATAATCGCCCAATTATGTTTAAAATATCTTTTTTTTTTCCTTTTTAGCAACAAGTGTGTGTGTTTTCAAAGTATTACAGGTGAATTCCTCAAGGGCTGGGACTGTATTTTGCCTTTTCTATATTCCAGTGCTTAACACGGTGTCTTACACAGAGTTGGTGTTTTTCTAAGTGTTTACTGATTTAATGACATTCCAGAGAATTTAGAAACTTTCATGATTATGCACACATTGATTTATTTAAAGTTGAGATATTTAGTTTTTATAATTATAGGTAAAATGAAATGTCATATTTTATCATAATTACATAATACAAATTTTAATTTGGAGCTTTGGGGGTAAAAGTTTTCATTGCAGTTGTAGTAAACCCTTAATGAACAAGTATAAAAGGGTAGAATGAGTCGTATATTAAATTATCCTGAGAATTTACAACACATTTTGTTTTTGTTGAAGGGTCAGCTGAACAAAAAGACACTGGGAACCAGTGTATGAGGAAAAATCAAATTAAAAACAGCTACAGATAGTATTACATGAGGCTTGTGTGTTTATATTATTTCCCCTATACTATATATGTATATATATAGTATAAATGTACTAAAAATGTAAAAGTATACTATAAATGTGCCATATATACCTATACATGTATCAAAGTCTAAGTATTATCCAGTGACCTTTCAGTATTTTGGAAGTATGATTAGAACTGAATTTTATCCACATTTCATACATGTTCTCTCTTCCTTGAATGTGTTAAATTACTTACATAATAAGAAAATTCATTCAGACTATCACAAGTGAACTAATGTTGGTTTAGGTGTGTAGACATCACTTTGCACTCTGAAAAACAGGGCTTCAAATAGAGACTTTAAGGTACCTTTGCCATGTCTTGCTATAATAGAGCAGCTAGGTGGCACAATGGATAGAGGTTAGGTCTAGAGTCAGGAAGATTCTTCCTCCTCACTTCAAATCTGATCTCACACGCTTACTAGCTGTGTGACTCTGGACAAGTCACTTAACTCTGTTTGCCTCAATTTCCTCATCTGTAAAAAGAGTTGGAGAAGGAAATGGGAAAACACTCCAGTATCTTTACCAAAGAAATCCCAGTTGGGGTCATGAAAAGTCAGACTTTACTGAACTGACTGAACAGCAACAAGCTGCTATAATAACAATAATAATAATAATAATAATAATAATAATAATATATTTATTCACCAGTCAGACTAAAACCATGGACAGATCATTCATTTGACTTAAAAATCAGATGGTAAAAGTTTCTGCAATTAAGGTTCAGTGTTTTGTTTTCCATGAAATGAACCTTTGTTATGCTGTAGCCATAGGAACTTTTTATAAGATTGGCTAGTTAATGCCTAAAGGATACCATCTTCACATGCATGAATATGACATCCTCTAGATATTAACTTACTAACTTTAATAACTGTGTGATCCTGGGCAAGTTACTTAACCCTATTTGCCTCAGTTTCCTCATCTGTTAAATGAGCTGGAGAAGGAAATGGCAAACTGCTCCAGTATCTTCCAAGAAGACCCCAAATGAGATCATGAAGAGTTAAACACAACTGAAAAATGACCAAACCAAAAAAAAAAATATTAACTTTTCAGTCTTGTAACTACTCCCCCTCCCTTTGAAAAAGAATCACATATAATGTTGGGTGTTTGCAGTCATCTCAGTTACATGCTTTGCTGATTAGTATTTAACTTTGCCATTTTGTGTCATGACACTTTTTTCTTGCCTTCTCTCAGGCTCATGATTTCACCATTTAACTCCACCTTTTTTGCATCATGACTCTTTTTTCTTGCCCTTTCTCAGGCTCATGACCGTTCAGAAAGTGGAGAGTTGGCATTTATCAAACAACTTGTTCGCAAGATTCTAATAGTGATTGCCCGCCCTGCACGCTTGTTGGAATGCCTGGTAAGTGGTTGAGGGGCATGCTAAGGGTTTCTTAACTCTGGAAAGAGACAATTTTACAGAAAAGTTTAAGTTTGATCAACATGAAATCTCTGCATTAAAATGCAAGTCATATGGTGTTCTGCATATCAGACTTCCAGTTTATTCAGACCTGATCAGAATATATGAACTGACCTTTGAAGAAGACCACTTGGCTCCTAGAATGCCTACAGATAGGCTGCAGCATCACCAGAGGTAGTCAGGAATTAGTTATGCTTAAACTTGGTTCCTCAGGAGAAGGTTAGTTTCTGCTAGCTGCTTCTCTGGCTCATGGTCCATGTAGGTGGCTTGATACTAATGAGTTTTGCAGAGTAGCAGAGCTTCAGGGAGAGGGAACTGGAGATGGGATGCCCAGTAGTGATGCCATGGTGGAGAAAATGGACTTGGTGCTCAAATGAGTCAGCAGAAGGGTATGAGAAAGGCTGGGCTGGCATCCCACTGTTGAGTATTAGCAGGAAGCAACTTATTCTTCGTGGAAAAGCAGTATGGCGGCTAAAGCAGTACGCAGAACTGAGCAAGGAGGCTCTCAAGGACTCATTCTTTATAGCGATATTTCAACTAATTCATGGTAACCTGATTTTAACTAAGGATCTCTTTATTTCTCTCACCGTTTTTTTTATTGTAAATTTTTATTATATGTTTTCTTTATTATTTACTTGAAATAAAATTAACAACAAACATGAATCATTAATTCACATAACTTTTTTTTTCTTTTCAATGACTTGTTTATTTACTTTTAGTTTACAAGATTCAGTTCCACAATCACTTGAGTTTCAGATTTTCTCCCCTCCCTTCCCCTCCCCCCCATGGTGGCGTGCAATCACTTACAGGATCTGCAAATACTTTCACATTGTACAATAGTTTGGCTATATAGAAGGCTTGTAACCAATGAGTGAACACTGGGAAAAGAAAAAAAAAAGCAAAACCAGACATGAAAGAGAACAATAGCAATTCACATAACTTTTAAAGTAAGCTAGGCACTGTTATAAGAGATTTAAACAAGCCTGCAAATAAAGATGTAACTTGGGTTTTACAAAGGCAGTGCCAATAATCTTTATGCATGATACTTTTCAGAGTGCTTTGGTATGGACTTTTTGAATTCTTAACCATTCTGTGAGGTAGCCAAAGGAGGCAACATCCCAGATAAAATCTGAATGAGCCTTCTAGAGTCACATGAAACTATGTAATGTAGCAGATGTCCAGGTGGCACGATGGTTAGAGTTCAGGGCCTGGAGACAGGAAGACCTGAGTTCACATCCGGCCTCAGATGCTTGACCATGGCCAAGTCACTTAATCTCTGCTTCCTCAGTTTTCTCAACTGTAAAATGGGCATCATAAAAGTACCTGGAACGCCCAGGGTTGTTGTGGGGTTCAGATGAGATCATATTTGTAATGTATTTGGCACAGAGTAGGCTCTATATAAATTCTTACTCTCTTCCCCTTATTCCTTAAATGATGGGGAGAAGACAATGTAGTTTTTTTTTTAAATAATCTGTTTTTTTTTAATTTTTATTTTTTTTGCTTTTTGGAGGGCAGTTGGGGTTAAGTGACTTGCCCAAGGTCACACGGCTAGTTTTTTTTGTGTTAAGTGTCTGAGGCTGGATTTGAACTCAGGTACTCCTGACTCCAGGGCCAGTGCTCTGTTCATTGTGTCACCTACCCACCCCGACAATGTAATTTTAACCTCTTATTTGGGAGAGGATCTTTATAGATGGGTAGGACCTCTGGGGCAAAATCAAAGCTCTGAGAGCAGGTGAACTTAAAAGTAACACAGAAGTTACAAATCACAGCCCTGGGTTCTCAGCTGCTTTACAGAAGAACAGAAAATGTAACTGAAAAGAGAAGAGGAAGAGACAATATATCATGATCAGGAAAGATCAAAACTCTTAAGTACAGCCTCTCAACTTCAGAATGGCTTTGAAGTATCTAGTATTGCTGTCAGTGTGATTTGAAGTCCAATTTGAGTCTAAGGACCCATTTTTGGATGGTTTCATGGGGATGTGTTCAGCAGTACACTCACATGTTATGTTCATCAGGCCCAGGCCCACCGCATTGGTAACTGCATGGGCAGATTGGATTTGGCATTTACTCATTTAGTGATTTGTCCTTCAAAAAAACTTTCTTGAGCAGGTTTCAAGTGAAGCATTGAAGTGCTAAGTTAACAATTTTAAAAGTTTTCCAAGATGCTAAAACATTAAAAAAGCAAACAAACAAACCAGGAAATACATTTAATTGTTAAGACTGTTTAAACGCCAAAAAGCAAAACCCTGTTATACAATCACTAAATGGATTCTGTTAAACCCAGGGAGATGATGTATAAAAATATTTAAAAGTACAGACATTTATGACCTAAGTTTGAAAGTAATTGTAAGTATTAAGGAAAGTCATATGCCATATTTTCCTCTATTGAATCTTATCATATCTGTATTAATCACATATCTCTAGTTCACTAGCTAACAGAGTATGTGTTTTGAGATTTCTCCTAATTTTGTTGTGTAAGGATAATAATCAGATAATAATTTGGGAAACCATAAGGAAACATTTTTTGACTATTTGCTAATACACTGATTTGTTTTTGGTGAAATCAAATCTTAGAGGGGAGAAAATCTTTTGGTCTCCAAGACTTTTATAATTCTTTCAAAGAAATGAAATTAAGATTCAGATTATTTCACTGTGGGACAATGAGCTGGATTTAGCTTTGTAACTAAACATTTTAACTTCATTTTTAATAAAGGGGAACTCTGGAAGTAAGTACAGTGATTTTTAAGTCAAATGAAATTGGGAAAGAGTTATCTATAGATTGTATAGATACTAAATAAACACAGGTGTGTTTTGTATAGGCTTTAGGAACTTAAACTAAGATCTAAAATAATTCTAAATGTTTTCAGTCCTTTGATACCTATGAATATTGCCCAAACCATAAACTGTCAAGTATATGTGGTATTCAATAATTGCACAAAATGTTGGTGAAAAGGAGCCTCACTTTGTGGAGAAAAGGGGATAGGGTGGATATGGAGTAGTGGAAATCTTGGAGACTCAGATTTAGGGTTCTGACTGCCTTTTGTGAGCTGTGTGACATTAGTAAAGTTCCTTTCCCTTTGTGTGCATCAATTTCTTCATTTTTAAAATGAGAAGATCATATAGGTTGGCATGGTGGATAATGTACTAGATATGTGAGTTGAGAAGAACTGAATTGACTCTTGCAGGTCTTAGACACTTATTAGCTGTGTGACCCTAAATAATCTCTTATTCTGTCTTCCTCTATTTCTTTTTCTTTAAAATGAAAGAATTGGACTCCATGGCTCTTCCAGCTCTAAAACTACAATCCTATGAACCTAGAACTTCCACCCTCAGTTCAAACATAACTTGATTCTGTTTGTCCTCAAATAGGAATTTGATCCTGAAGAATTCTACTACCTCTTGGAAGCTGCTGAAGGCCATGCAAAGGAAGGGCAAGGCATTAAAACAGACATTCCTAGGTATATCATCAGCCAACTGGGACTAAATAAGGATCCTTTAGAAGGTAAATGTCTCTTATTGAACACTCAGGGCATGGAGAGTGGGAAGGAGGGAAGGGCGTCTCTCAGGGATGCTTTCTTTATTCTTTGTAATGTTACTCTGCCAAGTTCTGTTACGTGTTGACTAGTCTTTTGAAACCATCAACTCTTCCATAATGAACTATTTCCCCCTTTCCAACCTCTACTCACAACCCAAATTAACCCTCACCAAAATTCCATGCTAACCCAGAAAGTAGCCTCATTATATTTTTACCTACCTCCAATTTATGGTGTACATGGACAGAGCCGGACATCCCAGTGTCCTTGCCAGACTCAGAGCATACAGAGAAGCATTGCAGTTCTTAATATGGGCAGGCTCTGCTTGTGAATTTGGGAAATGCAAATAAGAAGTGAGATGTGTGGGTATGTTAACCCATTATTTCAATTCTTCATCATTTGAAATATTGAAGTAGTATTAATTTCCTCCCTATTACCCCGTGTCTGTGCTTACAAGGAAAGCATTTCTCTTGCCTGGTTATCTAACAGTCTGGCTGCATACCACTGGTTCCTTTTGAAAATACTTTTATTTTTTTTTAGAAATAAATAAAGCAAATTAGTGAACTTTTATTGAAAATAATATAATGAATATTTTGAAATAATTCTTGGAGTAGAAATATAAGGGGAAGGCTAGGGGTGAGAAAGAGGTTCTTGAACCAGACTTGAGGCTTCATTGATATAAACAATTCCAGGGGAGGACGTTTCCCCTACCAATAGACACCAACCAAATTGTTTGGCAACTTCTAATCATAGAGACTAAACTGGGGCATGAGAAGTTAAGTGACTCACCAGATCAGTGTGTAATCAGAGAGAGATCATAATGCCAGGTCTCGCTAATTCAGTTCACATGGTCTTTCCTAAGGAGTACTATGTAGTACTTCCAGGCTAGGTCACTGTATCCAAGCAATATAGTTTAGTACAATACCAAAAAAGATATAGTACAATATAATACAAAAATAGTACAATATAAGACCAGCTGAGTAAAATAGAGAAAGGGAAACTAGGTGGCTCAGTGGATAGAATGATGGTCCTAGAGTCAGGAAGACTTGAGTTCCCGAGTTCAAATTTGGCCTCAGATGCTTACTAGCTGTGTGACCCTGGAAAAGTCACTTAAAACTGTTTGTCTTGGTTTCCTCATCTGTCAAATGAGCTGGAGAAGGAAATGGCAAACTACTCTAGCATCTCTGCCAAAAAAACCCCAAATGGGGTCACAGAGAGTGGGACATAATTGAAAAATGAGTTAACAAGAGACACTTGGGCTTGCACTTACTATGTGAGGTTGGGTTCAAATTCCAGACCTTTTACTAGCTGGATTTTGCTTTCAATTTATCCGCCTGTAAAATGAGTTTGAACAGATTATTGGTCAGAGTCCTTTTCAGCCCCATCATTCTGTAATTCTTTTATGCTTCCTTTTGCTAAGAAAATTAGGAAATACTAGTATTACAGTGAATTAACTCAGTCACATTTAAAAATATTTCTTCAAAAGAGTTTGTGCTTCTTTCACATAGAAAAAGTAGATGTACTTCTGGTAGATCACTCAGGGTATAGCACAGAACTAAAAATTATGATTTGGCCATTTTTAAAAACTTTTATTAATAAGCTACTTTTTATAAAAACATTCTTCATTTTTCATTACATGGTTTGATCTCATCAACTAAAACAGGAGGTTTTGAGCTGGCTAGAAAAGGTCCAGAAATGAGAAAGAATTTCATTCAAAATTGTCTTCTTGGTTCATTAGACTGAATTTGCAAACAGTATTTATCTTGCTAAATTGTTTGTAATGGTGGAAAATGTTGGCATGAAGATTCTTCCAATCTGAAGCCGAGGAACCTGCCGCTGTAGACTCGTCTCTCCTATTTCCTCCTGCTTTGTTTGCTGTTATGGCCATAGTATCTTTTCTTCCAGTGAAATGATGCATGCATTACTGGGAGATAATGCCAGATAAATTTATACTGTACTGAAAGCAATACCACAACAGATTCATCACTTATCAGAGACTGGTGACTGCATTTCTGAAAAGTTCCCTGGGGAGAAATTTTTTCCCCATGGCTTTTAAATTACCATCTTTACCTTTTTGTATCATGAGTCTTCAGAAATGGTTCAAATCAATGAAATAAAAAGGGCAGATGTTTAATGGTATTTAGATGAGTTTTAAAAATCTCTTCAGGCATTACAAAATGATGCCTTAGCTCCCTGCTTCAAAAGCTGACTCTCGGTTCCATTCCATTACTACCCACTGCTTATAAATAATATGTGTTTCCCAGATAATAGTTATTTAGCAAAAATTCTATTTAAAATAGAACCATTTTTTAATTTGTTTCTTTTTTATGAAAGTAATTGGAGTAGGGGAGGCTGTCAAAGTATATTATAGTGACACTTCACGCCATTGGAGTTTAAGGTGGTGTCAGCAGCTGCATTATAAACCTAGTTCTTCACAGGTTTATCCATGGGAGGTAAATGTCACGTAGACTGAACCTTAGTACTGGGGCTAGCAATTGAGGAGCCAATTGTCTGCCTTCTTGGGCCCATTTTCAGTTTGAATAAAGCCAGTGTTTGATTTCTTGGGACATCTGTAATTCGTTTTTGTCAAAGACAGGTTATCATTTTCTAGCCTTTATACTCCTGATTTCAATTTGGGAAGTAATCTTTTAAGCCACCTTTGTTATTATTTAAAATATGACTGCTGAGGTGCAATTTCTAAACTTTCATCACCTCGAAACATGTCTGTATCATTGTTTTTTCAACACCTGCCAAAATTATTATTAACATGTAAACAAGGGTCCCAGTCAGTAGGAATGATTTCATTTAGAAGGACCATCAAATAAATAATAGCTGTATTTTACCCATTCTTTAGGGGTTCATCCAATCATATCTATTTGATAGCAACTCTGTATCAATAAACACTTCACATTGTTAGACACTTTTAGACAGCATTGGAAAGAAAATGGGAAGTGGTTACTCAAACTTACCTTTTCTGCTTGGCTACTACTTATTGGTAAAATGTAAAAATTGCTTTTACTTCAGAGTTTGAGTATGGTTCATTTTTAATTTAAATCATGTAAAGTCACCATTTTGTAATCATTTAAATATAATTTTCCAGTAATTCGTAAAGATATAGGAGATAGTTTTGAAATATGTGTTAATGCATTATAGTTCAAACAGTCCAAGAACTATTGCTTATTAAATGCAATTTTATTAAATTTGTTCTGGAAAAGTAATTTGTAACATTAAAAAATGAGCCTTTATAAGTAAATCTGTCATTGACTGACTCCTTAAACTTCTACGTGGTGTTGGTGGAAGGCTCACTGGGCCTGGAAGTCTAGTGGGCTTGGCTATAGTCCTAGCTTAGCTGTTATCTTACTGTGTGACCTTGGCCATGACAATTAACTTCTCTATTTCCTCATTTATAAGAATAGCTGAGCATGTTCCAAAATGTGCTGTAGGATATAGTGAAAGCTGTCAGTGAACAAGTAAGAGAGACTTTGGGAGAAAATGTCAATTGTAATGATATTTCCCCTTAAAATATTAGATATGAATTTATGCATCCCAAATGCTTTGTTAATTTTTCAATTAATTTTTTTTTATTTTGCTGCATATTTTTCCAAACCTCTTCTCCTCCATGTCCCCCAAACCACCAGATAGGTTCTCTCTGTTTCCAAATTAGTTCCAGACACACTATGCAGTTGCTGTGAATCCATTCATTCTGAGCAAAGGGATAGCAGACTCTCGTCTTTAGGCTATGGCATGTGGAATTGGGACAGGTGCCAGGCATCTACCAAAGCCAGTTCCAACAGCCTATTGAGAGCCAATCGTTAAAAATTCAGCATGAATTTTTATACCTCAGAAATTGGCTGTAAATCTGGGCTTAGTTATTGTTCTGTTGATTGTCTACACTTAAGAAAGTGATGGAGGAAATATTAATAATGTCAATTAAACCTAAAAAGTTTCATGCCTACAGTTGTTTTTCCACTCAAAGAACTAGTTGTGAAGCATTTCTCAGTACATCACTGGGTTTGTGGCATGGTCACTTTTAACCTGTGCCATCTATGTTCCAGGTCACAAGTGTGGATTGTCTTGACCATAAAGGTAATTTTAGCTTTGTGCCCAAGGATGGTTATTTTGAGTAGGGCATTTAGATGGATGCCACAGGGATATAGTAAATACTTATTCCAGGAGAAAGTAAGAAATCTTGCCACCTCTTCCATATCAGATATAGAGAGTCTTTGATCTCAATCCCCTTTCAGGTTCCCAACAATTTTTGAAGTCACAAAATCTTTACAATGCACTTTGGAACTTAGACATGCCCACAACCAAGTGGTGGGCTTGAATCTTCATGGAATGAAGTGATCATGGAAATTCACCATGAAGAAAAGGATGAAAGAAGGAGGAATTGTACACTATTACAAAATTACAAAGAATAGAAGTTCTGCTTTTGTAACATTTAAGAATTACAATTTTTGCTTTTTTTCTGTCATGTGAAAAATGTAATCTTTCAGATTTCAGTCTAGCACTTCTGCCTTTTTGCAACTTTTGACATGTCTATTCTAATCTTTCTTTTCTGTTTTCCCCTTTAGAAATGGCACAGCTAGGGAGCTATGATAGTGGAACAGCAGAAACACCAGAAACTGATGAATCAGTGAGTGTAAGTGTTCTTTGGCAAAGTCTGCTGCTTTTGTAAATATTAAATACCTAAATATTTCACATTAATTGAATTATGCTACACAGTATTTCTTTCCGTTGCTAGGTTTGTAAATGATTGGTTTTCAAAAAGTTGATATAATAGTACATTTTTGATTAGGCATGTTATTTAACTTGGCATCCTTGGTTACTTCCATGCCACAGTGAGGTGTAAGGGTAGGAATTTAGTGTAGGTAAAAACTGTGTTTTGGGGTGGCTAGGTGGTGCATTGAATAGAACACAGGCCCTGGAGTCAGGGGGACCTGAGTTCAAATCCAGCCTCGGACACTTAACACAAACACACAAAACTAACCATGTGTCTCCTTGGGCAAGTCATTGAACCCCAATTGCCCTACTTTACCCCCTCCAAAAAGCAAAAAAAAAAAAAAGTGTTCCAAAAAAATAAACCCTATTTTAAAAACAGCATCATCTCACAAAATAGTTGAAAAATAGTGAAGGCAAAAACAAACCTTTAGAAAACTTAAAGTGATACCCAACTAAACCAGAGCATCCCAAGAACCTTTATAGATAAAAGTAGGAGACTAACAGATAGAAGTGAATTAAACAGATCTGTCCACAATTCTAAAATAATCTAGTGTCAGGTCAGTGAGAATAGAAACATTAAATATGGATTTTTAATTAAGCACTCTAGAAAATGAAGATGGGAAAAGCAGCTGAATCAGAGAATCAATGCAATTTTAGAGGGACTCAGATTGCTTTTTTAAAATATCTCAAATTTTAAAAAAAAAGGACTCACCAAAAATGGGGGAGGATGGGGATAGACATATATATTGATACCAAAAAAAGTTGAAGAAGATATCAGCAAAAATGAACTATATGTTTACATCACCATCATCAGGTCTACAAAATTTTGCTTTCAGGTCTACAAAATACCTGATATATGTTAGGTCGTTTGATTCCCACAACAGCCTTCCATGTTAAAAACCATAGACATTATTTTGTACGTTTTAAAGAAGAGAAAACTGAGGTTGTGGAGAAGTTAAGTGACTTGCCTGTGGTTAAACTAGTACATAACAGAGACAAAATTCCAGTCTAGGTCTCTCTAGATTCCAAGGACAGCACTTTCCACTATATTATCAAGGGTGTCTTTGATCAAAATTAAGAGAACAGAACAGGCTTTTTTGCAAGATTCTTTGTGGAAGATGATATCTTCACAGTCAAACAATTAACCATAATGTATAAAAAATTTGATCTCCCTGCCATTTACTTTTTATTGGTTATGAAAAATAAAAAAGAAATCCATTTGAATTGGTAGAGTATGCATCCAAAAGAACCCTCCTGTAACCATGAGAGAGATGACAGCTGGGAGACTCCAGGGCACATGTTAAAAGTTCTAAAAGATTCCTTGGTGGATATAACTACAGAAATAACTGTTAAATTATGGAATGGGAGGCCACTCATTATTCAGAGATATATACTTACCAGAGATATTAATTACTGTCATGAAGGACTTTCTTTACAAAAGTTCATGGAGAATTTCTCCAGGATGGTGAGATTTTCCTGATACCCTTGTTCCCATGTGGCATTGTGCTGATTTCATCAAGTCCTAAGCTCTGAGGCTGAAGCTATAGGGCATTCTCATTGGAATCTATGGCTACTGAAAAAGAGATTGGCCTAGTGATCTTCACAAGGGACAGGGTAAGGGACTGTATCTATGATTGCACTGATATAGGGAACTCCTAGGTGAGAGAATTAATTCTACTGATGTAGGTTGGTCTTCTTTGCAAATTATAGTCTTAGAATGTTGCCCAGAACATTGAGAAGATAAGTGACTTGCCTAGGGTCACACAGCCAGTATATGTTAGAGACAAGACTTAAATCTAGGTCTTCTTGACTTTAAGGCCAGCTCTTCAACCCCTATTTTAGGCTGCCTTTCATTGAAAAACACTATAGAAAACACATACTCTCTAGAATAGATTGACAAGTCATTGCAGAGCCAGTCCATTGAGTTAGAATAACAGTGTCTAAGTCTTGGGTAAGTACTACAGATGGATAATGAAACCAGGCCCAAAAATAAATAGAAGGATGAGAATTGGGACAGTTGCTTTTGGGAAACTGCACAGTACCTTAAATGGTCCCAAAGTTACCCCTGTTGCCAAAACATTCTTTTAACAGATTTTAACATATTTTCCCATGAATGATATATGGCTTATTTTCATGTAACATATCAAAATTCCGAGAACTTAGAATTGCAGATTACCCAAAGAGTGAAGGAAAAATACTTGCAAGACGTGATATAAAAGACATCATTCTTGTCATAAATGACTAGAAATAGAAGCTGAACATATAACAAGACAAAGGGATGGGAGATGAATAGCCTAACATGTCACAGTAGTAAACATGAAATATTTCTGATCCTGAGGAAACTTCTAGAGTATTGGATGATAGATTTGCTTGCCAATCATTCAATCTACAGGCATTTTATTAAGTACCCTACTGTGTGCCAAGCACTGTGCTAGGTGAGAGAGATTCAAAGACAGAAATGAAACAGTCCTTGCCCTTAAGGAGATTACAGTCTATAGAGGAAAGACTTATATAAGTATAAGAATTTACATACAATAAATAAAAGGGAATACGGGTGTGGGGAAGAGTAGCTGCAGTAGTAGCTTAACAAGGAACAGGTCAGGTCAGATCAGGAAAGGTTTCCTGTAGGATTCATGTAGAAATCCTTCTGTGAAGGATTTAGGGAAGGGCAAGGACAAGAATTGCATGCAATTGAGAAAGCCAAGGTGAGTTAAGATATGCAAAAGTGAAGAGTTGCCTCTGCATCAATAAGGACATGGATCTATCAGAGAAGATAATTCAGTACTTTCAAGCTATTTCATCTTAGCAGTCAGTAAATTGGGACAGATACCTGGAGGGAGGGGTGCTCATCCTACAGTTGATCCTTTATTCCACTAGAGATAGAGGCCATTGAATGAGCTGGGTCACTGAATCATTTCTGGATATAATCTTTGATCTTAGCATTGGCTATTTTATAGCTCTGTCTGGCCTTATGGAATACTCTTATTGGGGAAGAGGAGGGATTCAGAACTCTATTTCCTTGTATGGAAGCAACCATCAGAACTGGGCCAGGCTAAATAATTCTGACCTCTCCATACTAACAGGAGAGCCCTTAATTGGCTTTGATTTTAATATTGAACTGCTCACTTGGTCACAGTGAAATTAAGGTTGGAAGAAATAAAGGAAACATTGTTGTACTTACAAAAGGCTGCAGTATCACTAATGTTCCCAGAGTTATATGGGGGGACAAATAATTGTCAGCATCCCATTTTGCTCAGAGAAACTGAGGCCAACTGATGTGCCCTTGTCAAGGATAGAAAAACTCTCTCGTTAAGTCTTAGCCTTTCCCTGGGTCACATTCTTTATCCTGTCTCATGCTTGGAAGCAGGTCTAAAAGTTCAGAAATTTTGATCTCAAATACTAACGATTCCCTGTAGGTGAACTGAGTCTGATCGGTTTTGTCTGGGAGATTGATATGGCCTTCTCAGAAAGCTTGATGCCTTTCTCTCCAAGCGTTTGAATGAAAAATGAGGCGGTGTAATGAGCAGAGGAAAGGATGTTCTATTTAAAGCCATCATGCTGAAGTTTAGCACTCTCACTTTGCCAGACTGATTTCAAAGGCTGCCTCACAGATACCTTTGGATAAAGTACTCTCAATTCAGCATATTCAAAAACAGAGCCTAGAATAGTATTCTTTTACTACTGAAGCACATTGTGTCAGAATATTTGTTAACTTTCATTTCTTGTTTTCAAGAGCTCTAACACTTCACTGAAACTTAGAAGAAAACCCCGGGAAAGTGATTTTGAAACAATCAAATTGATTAGCAATGGAGCTTATGGGTGAGTAATTCAAGATAAGCTTTCTGTTGTACTTTAACGTAACAGAATTATATGTTCTCTATCACTTTCTTATAGCAAACTGGTATTATCTTGGAATGACTTTTTAGAATGTTTTCTTTATTGACATAACTTTCACCAAAGGTTTCTCAGATGAGGAAAAATAAACTCTTTTTTCCCCCTTCCAGTGAATTAGTGAATAAATATAAATTTAGAATTTGCCCCTTCAGATTTTAAAAGTAAAGAGAGTTCTTATAAAATCTCCCTTCTTCTCTGCCCACTCTAGAATATCGAAATAAGCACTGGATAATTGAGGAATGCCTAGAGCTCTTTTGGTCAGATCTTCCCTGCAATGATTGTATCTCTGATAAATGTGCCCTATTGCATTCAGCATTACAACATTAAGATTATCCCGTTTACCTTCTATCTACACCCTTCCCCTCAACCCCCCACACCTTGACGCCACAGGAAGATTAGTGCTCAAATAAGAGAATTCAGTTAAATTTTTGAGTAATTTCCATCCAATTTATCTTATGTCCTTCATTCACAATTTATTTTAGTCTTCATATCATTCCTCGAATATTTTAAAGTCTAAGTTATAAGCTAAAACACTGTGATGACGTCCCTTTGAAGGCATGTTTTTTGAAGACTAGGTCTCTCTATTTCTTCTAATCTGGAAGTGCAATAGCTGCTCATTTTGATTAAATTCAATAAACATTTATTAAACGCCTACTGTAGCAGCTAGTAGATAGCGTGCAGGGCCTGAAGTCAAGAAGAGTCATCCTCCTGAGTTCAAAATCTGATCATACTGCCTGTGTGACGATGGGCAAGTCACTTAGCCCTGGTTGCCTCAGTTTCCTCAACTGTCAAATTAGCTGGAGAAAGAAAGGGAAAACTACTCCAATATCTTTGCCAAGAAA
The DNA here is from genome assembly GCA_028646515.1 of Pseudochirops corinnae. Taxonomy (NCBI): domain Eukaryota; kingdom Metazoa; phylum Chordata; class Mammalia; order Diprotodontia; family Pseudocheiridae; genus Pseudochirops; species Pseudochirops corinnae. The sequence goes on from CM053587.1 coordinate 99,729,245, forward strand.
ACCCCAAATGGGGTCACAAAGAGTTGAACGCAACTGAAATACCTGAACAACCAGAAAAGTGCCTACTATGTGAGAGGCACAGAGCAAAGAGCTGGGGGTGCAAAACTGGCAAAACATAGCCTCTGCTCTCAAGGAGCTTACAGTCTAATGGGGGGAGGGGAACAACATGCAAATGAATACATATAAAGCAAGTTGTATACAGGATAAATAGGAAATAATTAACAGAGGGAAGGCCCTGGAATTAAGAAGGGTTAAAGAAGCTTGGGATTTAAGGAATTATGGTCCTACTTTTAGTCAGTGTGGAAGCTTTGACCTCTTCCTTTTCTGACCTGGGCTCATACCCCCATCCTTAGACAGTCTGGTAGCCCTCTGCTCCCAGAGGCTCGCCATATTGGTGTCAGACTTAGTGCAGATCCCTAACGGTTTTCACTCCTCTGTGACTCAGAACTCTCAAATTCAAGCATTCTACCAGTCTCAGCCTCACCAAGCAGCAGCAATTATAGGCACACACCACCAAGTCTGCCCTTGCCTTTTTTTTAGTAAGAATTTGTATTCTTTGCCTTATATTGGGCACAATTTTAAGTGCTAGGTGAATCTTTATGAATTGGTAAGAAAGAGCTGGAGAAGATATTACACCAGCAGTGTCTTATTGCTTTTAGACTGTCAAAGGACACCAGTATAATTAACCAATAATCCTAGTTCCATCTGTAGATGGAAAATCGTAAACTATTCCATAGGCATTTATAGCAGTTTATTATGTGTAGAAGCCAATGAAATAAAAATTATTGTTGCTGTGATAGGAGGGCTAGTTTCCCTTACTTTTTTTTCCCCCTTCCTCCAATATTTTCCACTTCATTAATCTGGTGAAGTAACTAAAATATTTGTGAGTTTTTCCCCATGCTTCACCGATTTATCTTCAGGAATATGTCAAGGGGCATGTTTTGTAATGTGCCTCGTAAATTCTTTCTGATGATATATTTTTGGAGTATTATATTTCCTTCAAGGACTTAATTGAAAGTTTTATTCCTAATGAAGTTTTAGAAATGCTTTTCTGGAGTGTGAATTTTTTTCCCCCTGTTTTGGGTTTGATGTGGTTGCTTTGAGTATTTCTTCCTTCATTAGTGGGATAGAAGGCTGAGGGCATTTGACTTAATATAACTCTGGGCTTGAGCATAGCTAAATTGTATTCAACATGGGGTTATGGGTAAGATTATATACGAATACTGGTTTTATGAAAGTTTGAGCACCTATCTTAGCAGTAGTCAGTGTTATAATTGGTTGAGTAAACTCATTTGTAGTGCAATTAAACAACTGTATAGTAGATGAGGTATATCCGACTTTGGGGAATGGTTGGGAATATACAAGAAGTTAAACAAGCTGTGAATCAGTAAACACCCAGGATGTGGGCCAAGTCATTAATGGTTTCACAAGCTGTCTCTTTTAGCCTTTACCATACAGCCAAAACTTTTTTTTTTTCCTTTGGCTCCTCTCAAATTAAATATCTCATTATATTTCCAGCAGATTTCCTCTACATTTTAATTATTTTAAATTTGAAGTTGGAATGAAGCTACACCCGTTGGATCACCCACTCAAGATGCTGTTTACATGCTTATGTGAACCAGCCGAATGAATGGTTCACTTGATGGGTGGATGAACTCTCACTGTTGTAGGTTTTCCTAGGCAGTTGTACATGAGTGTTGTGTAACAGTGTCTACTTGTGAGGGTGATTGACATTGAAACACATTCAGAGACTTTCCAGAATGGTATCATTTGGGGAATTGATGGCCCTGGGACTGAAATGCTTTGTTCTGAAAGGCTAACTGCATTTGAACTAAAATACATGCCCTGATTTTCTCAACCTTACATTTAGTTGACAATTAACATTGGAAAAATCAGTCTCCAATTTACTGAACTGCAGATTATTTCACATTTGTTGATATGATGTTATTCTAAGCATCTCTCATGTTTATGCTTTAAAACCAGACTGAGCTCTCTTCACTTGGGTTGTTAATATTCTTGCTTCTTAAACTGGCCAATCCTACTTGGATTTGGTCATTTCCACTTAAAATTCTTTATAGAGACAGACAAAGATTGTTACAGGAAAAAATAGGAAAAGCTATAATTTTCACTCTTCCTTCTGCCCTCATACAAAAACAGAGATGTATTTGAAGGTGGACAAACCCAAGTGTTTTGCCTGTGTGCATACATTTTTGAAAATACTGGAAGGATATATAAGCTGAATGAACTAAAAATCAGAAGAACTGGGTTGTAACTCTACCTCTCCCACTATTGATGTGATCATGAGCAAGTCACTTTATACTGGGGGGTTGTGTTTTCTTCACTTATAAAATGAAAGATTAGACTAGATGTTCCCTAGTGCCCCTTCCAGCTATAACTTTCTGAGGTTCTGTGTAGGCATACACACATTCACTAGATTAATGCTTTTCATGGCCACCTTTATTGGTACTCATATGTTCTCAGTCCCACATACACACACTCACCAAGTCATAATCCTTGTACTCTTGCACAAAGTTCTGTACATAGATTTTCACATTCCTAATATGATTGAGTCTTTCTATTCTAGACCCTCTCATTCCTTCCATTGGTTAGCTTCATGGTATAGTAGATAGAATGATGAACTAGGAGACTTAGGTAGGAGAAATGAATGCACACCCCGCCTCAGACACTTACTAGCTTTGTGATTATGGACAAATTACTTAACCTCTCAAAGTTCCAGATTTCTCATGTATGAAATGAGGATCCTGAGACTTGTATGACCTGACTCTCAGGGTTGTTGTGAAAAAATCTCTTCCCAAAACTTAAAAGTGCTATGTAAATATGTCTGTCTTTCTCATCTCCCCCTTTTTCTTTCCTTCCTCTCTCTTACTCTCCCCTTCCCTACCTCTGTGTATGTCTCTCTCTCTGTATCTCCCTTTTCTTCTCTTTCCTCTCTCTCCTCCCCCTTCTCTCTCACTCGCTTTCCCTTCTCTCTCTCTCCCTCCTCTCTCTTTTTCTCTCTGTCTCTCCTCCTCTCTCTCTTTCTCTCTTCTCTGTCCTCTCTCTCTTTCTCCTCCTCTTTCTCCCTTTCTATCATTCTCTCTTTTCTCTCCTATCTTCTCTCTCTCTCCTCTTTCTCCCTCTCTCTCCCTCTTTCTCCCTCTCTCCCTTCCTCTCTCTCTTTCTCTCTCCCTCTCCCCCCCAGCTTAAAGGCCTTGCTCTGCCACCTATATCCTATACAACCCCAGGCAAGTCCTTTCATTTTCTTGGGCCTCAGTTTCCTTGTCTATAAAACCAGTGATTTGGCCTTTGAAGTATCTTCCAACTTTAAATCTACGATCTTAAAGTACGTTTCCAAGAAACAGTGCTATAACATTCTCTCTCACTACCTCTTTATCTGAGTAAATCTGATTTCACTCACTGAAACTGGTTCGGAGTCACGTGGGAGAAAGTACAGTTAATACACATTGAGAACCTTTCCCAAAGCAAATTAATTTTAATGATTGTGAAATGTAAAAAAAAAAAAAAAGATTAAAAGGCAAACAAAATAAAAAAAAATCTCTTAGTCTTCTAGGATCTTTGTATCTCAGCACACCTGTGGAATTAATTTTACTTGGTGATTTTTTTTTGTGGTAGTTGCCCTAAATATTGCTATTCTCAGAATATTCCAGTGAGAAAAGAAAATACAAAAGCTGCTCCCAGTTGGAGGACTGGAAAAACTGGGAATAGAGGGGCAATTAGGTGGCGCAGTGAATAGAGCACCGGCCTGAGTTCAAATCTGGCCTTAGACACTTAACACATACTAGCTGTGTGACCTTGGGCAAGTCACTTAACCCCAACTGCCCTGCCTTCCCCCCTCCAAAAAGATTTTTTTTTAAAAACCTGGAGTATATATGGAGTTCTTTACATGGTGCCATGTAGAGGAAGAAGGGAAGAGTGTATTGTAATTAGGGTAAAAATGAACTGAAAGGATATCCCTCCTTTTTTCTTACTCAGCATCATATATATACTTCTGTTATCACCATCAAACATATTACTAAACAGCTCTTTACATAATGAACTTCAAATATTCACTGGTAGCAACTTTATGAAATGTGTAATATCAAACTTCAAGCGTAAATATGACATCCAGACTACGGCATTTTTGAGATGAACAGTAGCACAACCAAGTCATTCTCAAAAGCCATTTCTTGAGCTATTTAGTAAATCGTCTACTCTTTTTCAGCATAGCTACTTCATAAATTCATTGTTAAATTTTTTTTTTCTTTATCAAGTAAGCTTACTGGCTGATACTAATGAAAACACAATAAAAAGGCAGCCCTCTTCATAGCAATTGTACAGTATGCATTCCAGGGTGGAAAGGGAGGCCAAGTTAATTTGTACTCCCACTGTATCTGTGCTTATTCTCACAACTGAGTGGTTCTGAACAAAACTTTGTCTGGGCCGAGGTAGGAGAAGGGAAAAAGAAAATGGAACATATGTAGCATGAGATTATTGTAGAAAGAAAAGAAACCAAGGAAGAGGAGGGAAAATGCTATAAAGGTCTGAAAGAATACCTTTATCCAGAAGACAAAGAAAGGAAATGACTAAGTGTGTGAGGGAAGATGAAAACTGACTCAGTTGGGGATGAGGGAAAAAATAAAGGATCCCCCACCAATTTCATGAAGGAAAAAAAAGATGACTGTGCTTGTTTAGGAAGATGAAAACTTTGGGTTAAATTATGATTGGGCTTCCTGGAAACCCTGTGAATGTTTTACCCTAATATCATAGCTATGGTATACAGAGTATGTCCACATCGAAGCTGGTCTGTCTTAAGTCACCACTAATTTTTTTTGCAGATAATAAACGTGGTTAGGACACATAATTTGAATTCCCCCCCCAAAAAGCACATCATTGGAATATTTCTAGGGAGCAGAGTCTTACATAGTACTTCTGTTTTGGGAGTGTGTGTATATGTATATGGGGACAGGATATAGTGTATACCTAAATGCATATATATTTTTTCATTTGTTGGTGAATGCTTAGCTATCTCAGGAGCCAGAATGACTGATGTGGTCTTTTCCCAACTCTAGAATTCTCGTTTGATCTCACTAGTGTCATAATCACAGACTAGAGGAGGTGTCCTGTGAGAAAGAAAAATACTCACTGCTGTTGGGTTCCCAGGTTACTGTTTCCTCAAAGCCCTCTCCATTCAGATTACTTGTCCTTTCAATCCTTGGTTTTCTCCTAGCCTCAGGAAAATCAGGTGCTGCCAAGATTTGGGTGGGGGTAATAAAGCAGTGCCCTGATTCATGGATGTGTGTGGCCTAAGTACAAGTTCAAAGTTGGGACAAAGGTATATATTAATCACCTTTCCCAAGGCCTACATGTTAGGAAATGAATTTCCTGTGGAAGCAAGAATGGGTGTGTCTCACAACTCAGTTGGCCTGAACAAAGTTAACAAGGAAATTAGAAGGTATGTTATGGGACATTCTCCCTTCTGGCCATATCTCCACCCCTTCTGCCTCCTCCACTACACTCCTACTCCCTCCACCTTCCCCCACTCTACCCACCCTCAGCATACTGCTCATTTATCCGGAAATCTCACAGGATGAAAATTGCATGATATCCTCAGTGAGGTTTCCCAGGATTGAAACTACTCCCAGTTGTAAGCCAGACATTTTCAAGAGCTGTATTATTTCTTTCAGACCACAAGGGTACCATTTAGTAAATTACTGTTTCAGTCAATCAGGGAATAATACCTAACTTTGAGCTAGGGAGTTAGGCACTAGATAGAACTGACACATCGCATATGACTTCAGCCATCCTCACTCTGCTAAATTATATATCAGATTTTCTTTTTCAGTTTAAAAAAGCTGAACATCACTTTGTTAGTTATTGGAAAATTCCTCTACCTGGGGATTGTCCATTCACTACCTTGGGCAATGAAGATAGATTTGATATCTTTCTGTGTGACCTATATGACCTTTATTGAAGGAAAACCTGAAATCAATTCTAGCTTAAAGAATTTTGCCGAGTTTGGGGTGTTATTGGTGGTGGTGGTTTGTTGTTTTTTTGTTTTGTTTTGTTTTTTTCTGACTGTAGCCTCATGTGCTAAAACTTGACCTAAATAAGAAATTTGGAGCTACATACAAAAACTGGGCTGGAAAGGGAATTGGTGACTATAATTTAATGCATACCAGAAGCACATTCCCCTTATTTTTCTTCTATGCTTACTTGTAGGGCTGTTTATTTTGTGCGGCATAAAGAATCCAGGCAGAGGTTTGCCATGAAGAAGATTAATAAACAGAACCTCATTCTCCGGAACCAGATTCAGCAGGCCTTTGTGGAACGTGATATCCTGACGTTCGCGGAAAATCCATTTGTGGTCAGCATGTACTGTTCCTTTGAAACGAGACGCCACTTGTGCATGGTCATGGAATATGTGGAAGGTAACCCTTGTTACTACATAGGAAAATATAGTTGGATCAGGAAATTCCACTTGCTGTTCGTATGTGATGGAATCATTCTGTGTTTCTACCCTTCATCGTCCATATCCAGTTGGAAGCTGATGCCCATCAATGAGATGGCTTTATTCCCAGTCATTACATTCTGATAATTGCCTGTAAAATGCCCGATCTACAGTAATAAGGGGAAATTAGTGCTATTTGGAAAAGTTTTTAATAGCTTGGAATCATAATTACATCCTCCCACTTTGGTCTTTGGTATTAGAATTACAGATCTGAGTTTGTCTTCCCTGCCACCCTCCATTCTTTTGTCAGACCAAGGGCATTGCAGAGAGCATGAGATGGGTGTCAAGAAAAACTGAGTTCAGATCCTGACTCTGACATTTTACTATAGAGGTGACCAAGCAAATCACATAAACTTCTCTCAGCCTCAATGTCCTCATCTGTAAGATGGGGACAGGGCTGATGATGATATAGAGGGCTATGATGCAGCATAGAGATGATGTTTGAAATGTCCTTTGCCAGCTTTAAATGACTATATACATGTCAGCTCTAACCATTGTTAATGAAAATCATTACATTTATTATAGTCTGTCATCAGAAGGAATGAATAAAACTAAGTCTGACTCACTTTTATTTTAGGATAAGAAGTAGAGGTGGGAAGGGGAAATGTTCAGGGCAGTATAAGTTATCCCAGGTATGGCTGGCTTACTGTGGCCCCATGAGAACAGCTTTGAATTTGAGGAGCTTTCAGGGGCCTAGAGCATGTCATTCCCAGTTGTTTTAAGTAGAGGTAGTACAAGCCTTGAATTCCTAGGAACTTAAGTGAATGTGACTTTAGCAATTTGCTGACTCTGGGGGGGAGTGCGGAAATGTGCACTTGACATGTTTTAGGTCTGATTTTCACGACTAATATCTTTCCCCAGCACTTTCTTAAGCCTCTAGATAGCAAAACAATACATATCAAACCCTGATTTGTACAATTGGCCATTTGCTGTGGTGTGAATGCTCCCTCCAAAAATTTAACAATTCGGTCTTGTGAGTAAGCTGGCTCTGGTACACCCCCAAATAACATCCATGTGAATAAGGATCAGGTTGACCTTAAACCAAGAGCATTTTTTTCCCTTTAATTTAAACTTTGGGGCAGCTAGGTGGCTCAGTGAATAGAGAGCACTGGGCCTAGAGTCAGAAAGACCTGAGTTCAAATTTGGCCTCAGACACTAGCTGTGTGACCCTGGGCAAGTCACTTAACTCAGTTTGCCTCAGTTGCCTTATCTGTAAAATGAGCTGGAGAAGGAAATGGCAAACCACTCTAGTAACTTTGCCAAGAAAACCCCAAATGGAGTTGCGAAAAGTTAGACCCAACTGAACAGCAACAACAATTTAAGTCTCTTTTTTATTAGTCCTGCCTCTTCCTTCATTTCACCATCTGATATCTTATGACAAGCATAAAGACAAGCATTTTATTCCCCAAATTAGTAGAAAATTCTTAATAACTCTATGGTCCACTGATGCTTTGAGTTTGACAAAAGAATACTTATTGTATGCTTTAAAATAATTAGCCTCATGAGAATCTAATTAAAGGCTCAGGAGATTCATAATTGAATTTCGCATTTGTATAGGGCTTTACAATTTTCAAAGCCTTGTCACATGTATTCTTTCATGTTTGATCCTCACCATAGCCCCATGACATAGGCAAGACAGGAGGCATTCTCGCCCTTTTTCCCATTTGGAAATTAAGACAAGGATTGATTAAGTAACTTACTCAAAGTCATATCCAGCATGGGAGGCAAGAAGGCAAACCTGGGCTCCCTGTCCAGTGATGTTTCCATTGTATTACACTGCTGTTCTACTTCTGGGCTGCTAGGTGGCGTAGTGCATAGAGCAGCAGCACTGGAGTCAGGAGGACCTGAGTTCAAATTTCACCTCAGACACTAACTGTGTGACCCTGGGTTAAGTTAGTTAAGTCACTTAACCCTGTTGGCCTCAGTTTCCTTATCTATAAGATGACCTGGAGAAGGAAAATGCCAAGCCACTCCAGTATCTTTGCAAAGTAAACTCCAAATGGAGGCATTAAAAGTCAGGCATGATTGAACAGCAACAAAACTGTTCTGCTTTGCTGTGGTTTTGTGTTTAGTCCAATTTCACCAGCAGTTTTTGAGTACTCCTCCTACATACAGCACTATGGGTGTAGGTCTTATGTGGAATGATGTCCTCTAACGTGCTACCAGATGACTCCTGCAACAGTTTCTTGGTGTTTTGATTGCCTGTTTAAATCACACATACCATTACTTGAAATGTATTCATTTAATAAATGCTCTATAGCGTGGGAGGTGAAGGGGAGGTAAGTGTATTTATGGAATTTAGCATTCAATATTGATGATTCTATTTAACTGAGCTGTTCCTATACCAGATACATTTCATTTCTTATGTTTTACAGGGGGAGACTGTGCAACCTTAATGAAAAACATGGGTCCTTTGCCAGTAGACATGGCTCGGATGTACTTTGCTGAGACGGTTCTAGCCTTGGAGTATCTGCATAATTACGGCATTGTGCACAGAGATTTGAAACCAGACAAGTATGTGCCCTGAATGGATCCAGAAGCACTTTTTACTGAAGAAAAAAAAAAATAGAGATATGAGAAATATAAAAGTATGCTTTTTGTTTGGCGAGAAAATGTTTCCCATTGATGCCAACCACTCTGGCCAGTTATGAATTCTCAGATAATAGGCATCTTATTCCATGAATGGGTTATTTTTAACAGTTATAATGAATATGTTGATTTTTATAATCCTTTAAGAGCCACCATGCTTATAATAATAGCTCGAGGGGAACACATTTGTTCAAGGGGAAGAAATGAATATCAAAACAGGGGCAACAGAAAAAGCTGTTTGTAAACTTGAAAGTGTGAGATATCTTTTAATATGCAAATACAGGTCATTGTCAGATGGGAAACTGTATATGTGCTAAAGACCTATTATGTGTTCTACACCTGGAAGTTGGAATCTCAAACAATAGTGAGTCTTCCTCTCCAGTCCTTGGGTCACTGGTTTCCTCAAAGATTCATTCAAAGGAGCTTGCTGTTTTAGCATGTGAAATATAGTATTGAATTGTGACCAACTCTTCCCCCCCACCCCTTCCCCTCCGCCCTTCTAAATTAATGGCACGACTTTTTAGAGGGATGAAGTGAAATGCCATTATTTTTCCAAAGACTGTCTGTGTTTTTAAAACTTCATTGGGGCGGGTAGGTGTGGCAGTGAATAGTGCACCAGCCCTAGAGTCAGGAGGACCAAAGTAAATATCTGGCCTCAGATTACTTAACACACTTACTAGCTGTGTGACCTTGGGCAAGTCACTTAACCCCAATTGCCTTGCCTTCCCCCCTCCACAAAAAAAAAAAAAAAAACTTTTTTGGAAATGTTTAGAAGTTTACTTGTATTAGCTACTGTGTGAGATGGAAAAGTTCAGAGTCTGAGATCAGAAAAGGTCTTTTTTCTCTCTCTTGAGAAAGGGCATTGCCCCTGTGGCTCAAATGGTGTCTGCCAGGGAGTGCAAAATGCGAAGCTCACAGGCTTCTCTTGTCCTAATCCTAACTCCACCTCTGACACCTGTCCTACCTCACCACTGGCTGTTGAGGCAAGCTGACAGTCTTTTACTAGTGTTAATGAATGGTGCAAAGCAATTTCAATCTTTCATTATGCATTCCCTTTCACCAAATTTGGAAGCGCCCGATCAGAAGTAGACTCATATGGTTTTTTTTTTCAAATTACTTCATTTTGGGGAAATCATGAGTTACTTACGAGACTGACCTGGCTTACAAAGTATGGAGAAGAGATTGACATGTAACAGGGAGACACAAAATGAGGAAACTTAACTGTGAGTCATCTCTCATACTACCTTACTCCGCTCTCTCTACGCTCAGATTTAATAGTTAGCAAGCATTATTTAACCCCTGTCACATGCCAGGTGGTATCCTAGCAGGAGAGAGAAACAGACCATCCTTTCCCTCAGGAAGCCTGTATCCTTTTGTGGACTGAGGCACACATGGACACATATGTGCACAATATACACGAAGTAAGCACAGAGTAATTTCAGGAGCCAGCTAAGCCCAGGTGTTAGGGAGATCAGAAAAGACCTTGGCTCCTCTTTTCTTAAGGAATTATACTTTCCAGGCATTTAGGCGTGGGATCTTTGTTTGCTAAACGGTATTTGGCACCTTCACCTCACCTAACTGTACCTGTCTAATCACTCACCGGTTTTTATGGTTGCAAACCACCTTGGGATGAGATTCAACTCCGGATCATCTTGATATTTGGTCTGTTCTCATTTATAGTTTGCTGGTCACATCCATGGGACATATAAAGCTTACTGATTTTGGATTATCCAAGGTGGGACTGATGAGCATGACCACCAATCTTTATGAGGGTCACATTGAAAAGGATGCTCGAGAGTTCCTTGACAAGCAGGTAAGTTTGTTCCCTGTTCCCTTCTAAAAAGAGATTGCTGGGTACAGGAATTCCCATGTTTACCAGCGGAATTGCAAATAAAATAAATGTAAACCATGGTTGCATCTCTGTTGGTGATTTAGATGTCTGTTCAAAAGTTACCTTTGGTACACTGCAAATTGCTTTCATTTTTCTCTTTCCAGTCCTCATCTCCCCCTTCCTCCCTACTCCCACTGCCCACCTCCTCTGTGTCCCTCCCCCAACATTATGGTCTATTAGGAAGATGAACGATCTAATTGTACGCAAGTGGGATAGTGAGAGAGACAAATGGAAAACTGTTTTTATAAGGAATTCAGGAGTCTCAGCAGAGTACTTGTGGAGCTCATGATGCATTGTACAATCAAGGGTGCTAAAATCCTAGATATGGCCCATTTCCCTTTCAGCATGCCTCATTACCATTTGCCCACAATCTGTTCACTGTAAAAGTTACTTAAGGTAAACCCATCTCAACTTTCAGACTTTCTTGTAGGAAGCAAGGTGTGGGAGTATTCAGGTTCTATAAATACCAAAGTGGACTTCTGGGCATGCATTATTATTTCGTTTAATTTGTGTATATTTAAATTTAATATGCTTAAACATGCAAGACTGCTTAAATGTTTAAATTCAATCAAATGTGACAAAATCGAGTGTTTGGGATCCAATTTTTCATCTTTAGTCCCCACGTAATTGATTTTCTTTGATGTTATTGATCTACTGTTCTAAGCCCTTTATCCAGGGCCATGTGGTTTGAGCAGGTGTGTACTTCCCTGAAATAATTACTGTTCAATCATCTTGTTAATTCTAACTTATTTCTAATATTCCAATTATTGTTAGGTCTGCGGGACACCTGAATACATTGCACCAGAAGTGATTCTGAGGCAGGGTTATGGAAAGCCAGTGGACTGGTGGGCCATGGGAATCATTCTGTATGAGTTTCTGGTTGGATGCGTGCCATTCTTTGGGGACACACCAGAAGAGCTATTTGGACAAGTCATCAGTGGTAAATATCACCAGGATTCATTTTCAAGCTATTACCGGGAAGCAGCTATTTAATGCAAATCCAAGGGGTATCTGAACCTCTGCTATTACAATGTTCACCTTTAGCAAAAACTCGAGCCAACAAATGAAAAGAACTCACTTTTAAAGCACATAACTGGCTTTCATGATATCCAGGGTGATATTTGGATTAAAAACGCGTCTGAGGAAATGTTGATGATGTACGATTCAGAAGTTCGTGAGCAATATAGCCTGTGTTTATGGTGGACCATTTTTTGCTAAAGGAATTGATGTGGGATTTACAAATGATTCGACTGTGGGCCAGTCTTTCCATCCTTAACAGGAAAGTTGTATCAGGAAAGAAAAGGTTAATAGGGATGCTATTTGTATCAGAGGGAAAATGGCTAATAAAGACATTAACAAAAATGTAATAATCTCCTAAAACAAATGTCCACCAAATAATCAATAATGAGAAAGGGAAGGAAGCAAATTTAATTCACAGATTGTTAATGATTTCATTGGTGGTTGTTATGGCGTAATGTTATTTCTGTAACAGCTGTTCTTCTTTCATTTAAAATTCAATAACCTTAAGATCTTAACCTGCATGCTGACCCTCACTATTGTCATGCAGCTTGTGGCAAAACTAACTGATAATTAAGCAGAATTTTTCACTCCTCTACCTGCTGTTTCCGTAAATTTCCCAGATGCATAGATATAGATGGCCTCTATGTATGCCAAAAGTTTATCTGACATCTCAGTTACCATATTCTCCAAGACTATTCTGGACTGTGCTACCGGGTCCAGTAACAGCAACAGAAAGAAAAGGGAGGAAACTAAATCCTGCTTTTCTCTGTGTGAGGAGAAGAGTAATCCCAACACTACTCTCTGTCTCTGACTTTGCAAGCCAGGCATGTTTGTCAACTTTAATGAAGTGGATTTGTGGGTTGCCTGCAGTGTATGACCCTTTTATACAATATCCTAGCTGTTTATGGATTTATAACCGTGCTGTTTTTCTGATGTGATATACCAAGGCCTGAGTGGCAAGGGGAATCAACTGTTTAATTAACACAAGCGGCAAATGCTGGCTTTGTTCTCCATGCCTTACGGCTGAGATGCATATTCATGTTTTATTTTCCAAATCAGATTTAAACTGCAGGCAGAGGAAGCTAGAGGCTGACACACACCGAAATAACTCATGTTTTTTATTGCATTTCCTTACACACAGGCACGCACACATATCTTCAGGCAAGTGCCTTTTAAGATGTAGAAAATATTACAGTATTCATGACAAAATTTTAAATACTTCAATTATGATTATTTTGAGTGTCTCTCCTCAGTCCTGGGAATCTGCCCTGCTCTCCCCTCTCCTTCCCTCCCCTCCCTTTTTTTAAACTCCTATGTTTCTTATGTATTTTTCACTAAATTCTTTTGTTGCTATGAAAAGAACATAAAGCATGCCTTTGGGGCAGAGTTTTTGTTAAGAGTGAGACCAGAAATTGGATATCTTTTGCTTTTAGAATTTTCCCCCCCAGAGAGCTGACCACCCTTGCTCAGTTAAATGCTAAGAGCTCTGTGGAGTAACTATCACATCAGGATTTGGGGACAAGAACAGCCTTGTTTGTATTAGCCTTTATTTTTCCAACCTAGTAAATCCTGAGTCCATGAGGGTTCAAGAAATGTCTGATAGTAAAATGAAAGACTAAGCTGAAGGGGACCAGCAGGTCTGTAGAAAAGATGGATGCCCAGAGACAGATACACGGAGGAAACTGAATGAAATCCCCACAGGGCTTTCCCTGGTATGCACTCTGTGCCCTGGGCCTGACAGCAATGACCAGTGCTGTGGCTGTGTGATCCACAGTCTTTAAAAAAAAAAAATGTTTATCTTTCTTATAGATGAAATAAATTGGCCTGAAAAAGATGAAGCGCCCCCTCCCGATGCCCAGGATCTGATTACGCTACTTCTCCGGCAGAATCCTCTGGAGAGATTGGGAACAGGTTAGGGTACAACTTGTTTTAATTTTTGCTAATATGCGCGAAATAACATCTACGTGGAACACGTGAGGCTTTTGTTTGTGTTTGTTTTGCATGGGAAACATCTGTTAGTCGATGTAGAACATGACGACAGCTCATTATAGCAACGATGTTTAGGGATATTATTGTGTATTGGATTGTGGGACTTTTTTTTTTCTTTTTGCTGACTCAGAGCAGTTTGTGAAAAGAGAGCATTTTTTTTTGTATGAAACAGAAGCTACTCTTTCTGTAAACAAGAGCAGAGCCTTATCTTAGGCTAAACCTAGACACCACCCAGAGCTCTCCTCCTGAAAAAGTAAGCATTAGTAACCACTTGAAGAGGAGAAAGTAGAACTAACTGGTCCACTTTAAGGCATGGCACCCTTTTCCCAAGCTCACAAGTAATCTGACCCAGCAAATTACTTCCCACGGACTTTGGGTTAGGTGATTGGTACTTGAACTAATTACTAGAAAATGAGTGCCTGGGGAAGGACTGTGCTATCTTATCATTGGCATTCAGCACTGTGGTCTGAGGAGGAGGATTAAAAGCACAGGCTTTTGAGGTTAAGGAGATAAAAAGAAATTAGTGAGAAGAAAGCCAGCTGACTATTATGTTTCCGATTTTCTATTTCAGCTCCTTCAGTTCCTCCTTTGCATATCTCTAGCTAGGTGGCACAGTGAATAGAGTACTGGATTTGGATTCACACAGACTCATCTTCATGAGTTCAAATATGGCCTCAGACGCTTACTAGCTGTGTGGCCCTGAGCGAGTCACTTAACCCTGTTTACCTCAGTTCCTCATCTGTAAAGTGATGTGGAGAAGGAAATGGCAAACTCCTCCACTATCTTTGCCAAAGAAAACCCTGGGGTTTTGAACAACAGCAGAACTCGGAAAGGAGAGATTGGCCAATAACATTAGATGGTAAAGACCATAGACATAACTGTGCCGAGCTTCCTGGGGCTTATTGTGTACTATCAAGCTCAGAAATAACTAGATAAATCTATTGATGGGCCATAATTTCCATTAACATTTTCCTCTTCACCATGGCCAGTGCTGTATATTCTCATTCTCTCTCTCTCTCTCTCTCTCTCTCTCTCTCTCTCTCTTTCCTCTCTGTCTCTCTCTTCCTATACTTCCTTCTCTCCTTTCTTCCTCCTCCTTTCTCTCTCCTCTCCTCTCCCACCCTTAATATTAGAAAATATTGTAGAAAGAAAAAAAAACACATAGTAACTACACCAGATAAGTCTTATGCTGTAGTCTGTATTTACCCCTTAAACTGTACCTTTGGGAGCTTATGTTTTTCCTTTGTTCTAAAAGAGGACCACAGCATCGGGGAAATGATGACATGACTTGCAGTTGACTTGGATTTGAGTGAGAGAGGGCTGTGCAAGGTCACCAGTCTCACTTTCTCCTCCAGAGCCATTTGTGTCCAGCGGCCAGATGTTCATCAGGACAACTAGAGTTGGCTCAGGATGCAATGGGAGACCCTGGCCCTTTTAGGCTAAGGCCTTTCCAGATTCTCACTTTGAGTGAGGCACTGCCCATTCAGCGAATAGGCCTCTTTAAGAAGTGAGTCAAGGGATGGTCCCTTTAATTGGAAAAAAGAAAAAGAAAATCAATCTGGGAAGGGAAGACCTCAGGCTTGCTGTTTCAAAGAGAAACTCCTAGGCTGAACCACAATAGATCCCTGCCCAGGCTCCACATAATGGCTGTATTTTGGGCCCTCCTGGCTTAGAATGAATGTCCATGGGAACTGTTTCTCTTTGGAACGGCAACCCTGAGGATCCTCCCCTTCCAACTAGATTTTTTTTTTTCTTTTTTCTAATTAAAGGGGCCAACCCTTAACTCACTTCTTAAAAGAGGCCTATTCACTGAATGGATGTTACCTCACTCTGAGTCTTTGAAAAGGCCTTTGCCTAAAAGGGCCAGGATCTTCCATTGCATCCTGGGCCATCTCCAGTCATCCTAATGAATATCTGGCCACTGGACCCAGATGGCTCTGGAGGAGAAAGTGAGTCTGGTGACCTTGCACAGCCCTCCCTCCCTCAAATCCAAGTCAACTGCCAGTCACGTCATCATTTCCCTGATGCCATGGTCTTCTTCAGAAATGACGGACAAACACAACCTTGTCCCCTTGAGTTAAGAGAACACTAGCCTTTGTGCTGCTGCATTTGAGGGCTCAGGAGACTGAAGCTCACTCTGATCTGGCTGTTAAGATGACATGTCATTTTTCGTATTGTTGGTGGATCCGCAGCTCAGTTTCTGGGACACAGACAGCTTGTCTCCCTCCTGATCAGATGGAATAAAGAAGATGTTTGTGCCATGTGCTTGTATGTGCATGCGCTTGCACCACTCTACCTTAAAGAAGCTGGCTATGATGCCATAGTTAGGTTTAGATTAAGTGCCAGAGAAATCGTTCCCTTGTTTTAGTAACTGTCCACCTCCGTTCCTTTTCACCCAGTGTTGTTTATTTTTAAAAATTGCCACATGGTAATAATAACGCTTGGTAATATTTATATAGTGCTTTCAGGTTTACAGAGCACTTTATGTGTGTTCTTTCATTTGATGGGCACAGTGACCCTAGGAGGGAGGTTCTGTTATTTCCATGAGGAAAATGAGTCTCAGAGAGATTGAGGGTGAATACCCAAAGATCACATCATTGGTAAATATCTGCGGTAGGATCTAAATATCTAAATTCAGTTCTCTGATTTACTCTTTCTCCTCACTGCCTCAGGCAATTGGTCACTTCCTTTTCTGAAATGGCCTTCTGTAAGATTTAATTTGGGGGCAGCTAGGTGGTGCAGTGCATGGAGTGCTGGTGGGTATGGGGTCAGGAAGACCTGAGTTCAAAGTTATGTGACCCTGGGCAAGTCACTTGACCCTGATTGCCTTGGTTTCCTTAAACATCAAATGAGCTAGAGAAGGAAATGGTGAAGTACTCCAGTATCTCTGCCAAGAAAACTCCATATGGGGTCACAGAGAGATGGACATGACTTGGAAAACAAAAGATTTAATTTAAAAGTCAAAAAAAGAAGTGTAAATATTACACTATCTTGTCTGAAAATTGGACTGTGTATGGGAGTAAGAGCCTGAAAAATAATTTTTTTCCAATGCGCCTGGATGGCGTAGTGGTTAGAATGTTGAATGTGGTATCAGGAAGTCCTTGGTTCAAATCCTTTTTAACATCATTACTTGCTGTGCCATCCTGGCTGAGTCACTTACTCACCTTCTCTTAGCCGCATGAATCCTTATCTGGAAAAATGGGGGTAATAATAGCGCACCATTATTTTGTCAGTTTTTCTTAATTTTTTCTTTGTTACAATTAAGTGTTCAATTAATACTGGCCGTGTGACCTTGGGCAAGTCACTTAATCCCAATTGCCCTGCCTTCCCCCTTCAAAAAAGCAAAATAAAAAAAAAGTAACAAAAGAGTGTTCAAAATGGGGATAGACTCTCTAGAAATGATTGTGGTATGTAGAAAAATAAATAAATGAAAGTTTCAAAACTCAAAGTAACTTTCACATCCCAATTAAAGATCCATAAATGGATTTTGAGAGATAGACAAGCATTGTTAATCGAAGATTGTTCTGCATCAAAAACAAGTATTTGTCTATGTTCCCTTGATTTTCCATTTTTAAAAAATAAGTAAATGTTTGAGTGGGCACAAATAGACTTCCCAAAACAGACTTTAAAAGCCACCTCTGACCCCAGAGTACCCATGGAAACATGGAATTGTCTTGACCTTTTTCTCCACATCAGTTCCCTGATGGGGTAGGATTTGTCAGACATGTGGGTGCGCTGGTCAAGGCAATCACGTATATCATGTGCTCATGGATTGTTTCTCTCTTCTTTATCTCTTTAGCTGGTACTTTGGATCTTTGTAGGGTTTGACAGTTTGAGGAGCTAATCCCTTAACAGAAGCCCCAAAGTGACATTTGAAACATCCGGCCCCAGCTTTTAGTGTTGTCAGGAAAAAGCCTGCAAAACCGGCAGCGTCTGTGTGATGGGTCCCTGTAGGGTGCATCTGAGCGCTACCTGCTGCTTGTCCTGAAGGCTTGCTTCAGAGGGCAGCATCTTGTATTTAATGCATATTTAGCTGGCAAAATAATGCACCATGAAAATGTGTAAATGCACATTTGCCTGAGAGACTGGAGTAGCTGAGAAAAGGGCTGTGAAGATTATAATGGAAGCATTAGAAACTTCCACAAGAGGAGAGAAAAACCATGGGCATGGGAGAGATCTAATGTCACAGCGCCATAAGATTTCAGTGTAATTAGGAAGCTGGAAGGTGGGGATTGACCTACTTCAACCACTTTTGAACTTCTAATGTGTTGTGAGCTCAGTCTCTTCTTTGAGTAGTAATGTTGGGTTCTTGCATTGAGGTTTGTTACTTTTTCATGGTCTTTAACATGGTTATGTTTATGTGGCATTTAATATTATTTGGTAGTGTTGTATAATTTTTATTTTCCTCTCAGCCTGTCCTTTCCTTTCATTCTTTCCTTCTCAGTGATAGAAAAGAGCCAAGGACAGTGATAATTGCCTGACCTCCCACATTCCCCTGAGTCAAAGGAATATCTTAGTGGGATACTCCTAAGAGACCAAGTCGATTGAAAACAACTTAAAAAAAAAAACTAGGGGCAGTTAGGTGGCTCAGTGAAAGAGCACCGGCCCTGAAGTCAAGAGGACCTGGGTTTGAATACATCCTCAGACACTTGACACTTATTAGCTGTGTGACCTTGGGCAAGTCACTTAACCCCAATTGCCTTGCCTTCCCCCGCCCCAAAGAAACAAATAAACAAGCAAACAAAAAAAAAAAAAAACCAACTCCAACTCTCTGCTTATGATCTAGAGATAATATGGGGGCTGTGGATCCCGAAGAAGCTGGTTGTCCTTGACTGAGATGTATAACACTTGATTATTTTCCAGAGCTTTGCTGCTTAGTTAATTTTATTATTTTTAAAAATGTCTATTTTCGTTTTATATCACCATCTCCAAATATACACCTTCACTAGTAAAACTACCTATGGTTATAATATATTGTTGTGTACCTCTTTCTTGACTTCTTTCAAGACTCAGCTCAAATCCCATCTTCTACAAGGGGCCTTTCCTGGTGTCCCCCTACATCCTACTCATTGTGCCTTTCTTCTAATACACCTTCCATTTACTTTGTATTTTTTTTTTGAGGCAGTTGAGGTTAAGTGACTTGCCCAGAGTCACACAGTAAGTGAGGCTGGATTTGAACTCAAGTCCTCCTAACTCCAGGGTCAATGTGCTCTATCCACTGTGCTACCTACCTGCCTTTCCCATTTACTTTGCATATTTCTTATATATACCTTTGCTTGTTGTCTCCACCTTCTTTCTCTTAGAATGAAGGTTTTTTGAAGGCAGGGACCATGTTCTTGCCTTTCTTTGTATCCCCCATGTTTAGGAAATTACCTGACATAAAGTAAATACTTAGTAAGCATTTATTAACTGACCAGCTTGGGGTGAAAGGAGGCAATTTGGGAGGTCCGGCAATTATCATTGTCCTTGGCTCTTTCCATCACTGAGAAGAAAGAATTTGGTAACACTGCTCAACCAAATCTGATGTTCCCTGCCTCTTTCTGCAGAAGAGAAAGGAAAGCACGTTATCTCATCTCTTCTTTGAGGACAATCTTTTTTATCATCCTCCACTTTAGTTTTGCTATTGTTCTTTCTGTGTACATTGCTATAGTCTTGTTATCTTATTTCCCTTGGTTCTGCTTACTTTTCCTTGTATTAGTTCATCTAAGTCTTCTCATGTTTCTCTGACTTTTTCATCATTTCTCATAATGCAGTATTATTCCAACATATTAATGTGAATTTTGTTTAACCCTTTCTCTAAAACTTTTTTATTCTTGGGGATCAGTGTTGGCAAGGGAAGTTCCTCAGGGAAAAGCTGCTTGTAGTGATAAAATTCCAGGTCTAGTTGCAGAGGGAAAGGATAAGGAATAAGAGTCAGGCATTGAGAAGCATTTAAGGTTTTGAGCATATGTTAACATGATGCAAACATTTTGCATTAAGGTTAATCTGGCAGAAATGTACAGGATGGATTAAAAGGTGAAGAGAATAGAATGAGGAGCTTAAATTAAGAGGCCATAGCAGTCATTCATCCCCAAAGTGGAAAAGACCTGAACTAGGCTGCCAATGTAGGAAGAGCATCATGAACTAATGCCTACTTTGAATAATGTAATAATGGAATCAGTAAACAAAAGGTTGATTAGACGGTAAGCTCCTTGAGGGCAGGGACTGTCATTTTGCCTTTTTGTATCCCTGGCGCCTAGCATAGTGCCTGGCACATAGTAGGCATTTAATAATGTTTATTGATTGACATTTTACTCTTCTAATAAAACTAATGAAAACAATTACATTGGAAAGGCTTAACTCAAGAGATCCATGATTGTTTCCATTACTGTCACTATTCCCAGGCATACAGATTGCAACACATATGCCCACACATACTTGCCCACCCAAACACATGCATACATATACATTCTAGTAGATGGTCTTCATGAGTGACTATAGTCTCACAGTATGTCATTTGGTGTCTAACCCTCTAGTGATAAACCTCTCTGAGTAAATTTAGCTCAACTGATCCGGCATTGGCAAGTCCCAGATCTTTTTAGCATGCCAAGGTCACACTGGGCTAGTGTGGCCTTTATGAACACAGGATCTAGGGGCTGCTAAGTGGCACAGTGAATAGAGCACTGGCCCTGGAGTCAGGAGTACCTGAGTTCAAATACGGCCTCAGACGTTTAACACCCACAAAAAAAACTAGCCATGTGACTTTGGGCAAGTCACAACCCCAGTTGCCCTACCTTCACCCCTTCAAAAAGCAAAACAAGAACACAGGATCTAGATGAGGGAGGCACTAGTGTGAGCTTTTAGTAAAACAATATAAGGCAGCTAGGTGGTACAGTGGATAGAGCACTGGGCTCGGAATCAGGAAGGCTCTTCATGAGTTCATATCCAGCCTCAGACATTTACTGGATAGTTTCCCCCTTCTCTCTCTCTCTCTCTTTCTCTCTCTCTCTCTCTCTCTCTCTCTCTCTCTCTCTCTCTCTGTCTCTCTTTCTCTCTCTCTCCTCATGCCTCTGAGAGAAATATGCCACAAATGCCTGAGTAATTGGCTACATTATAATGCTTCTTTGCCAAACTTTTGATCTGTTTCCCAGTGTCTCATCTATTTTCTCCCTCAGTCTAGGCGGTCTGTAGTATACTCCAATGATAGATAAAATTGCTTCTGCTTCTCTCTCCATTAATCTTCAACCAAATGCCCTTCATCATGCCTCCTTTTCATGGTGCATATATTTCTTCACATGACTATACCTTCTTAACTAGACAGTGCTATGACTTCTCCCATTTTATTTATTCAAATATCCAAAGCAATGTTCTAGTCTAAAATTTCATCCTGTCAAGTCTCAATGATATCTGTGAGGTCAAATTTGCCTCCTGCATCAGGACCTCTAATTCTTGCTTTTTGCCTATACTTCGTCCATTTGTTTGTAAACTTTTGTAGCTGTAGGTTTTACAGCTAGTTCCTTTCTTGGATTGTGTCTCCCATGAACTTTTGGATATCTAAACTGTTATCCTTCTTTCTCCATATAGTATCTAATTTGGTGAATGCAAGTTTTCTTTCTCCCCTAACTCTTTCATTTAAAAATTATATTGTGGCCCCACAGTAATCCTAGGAAGATAGGATATGCAGGTATTTTCTCTAGGAGCTTAAGATCATATCTACAAGAGGAAGGAGGTTTAACTTGTAAGTAGGGAAGTTTGTAGATAGCATATAATAAGATTGTGGATGAAGGATGAGAAGCTCTAGGTTCAGATTATAATAAGAAAGCATTACTGTTAAACTAAAACAGATTCTCTCAATGACATGAGCAATGAGGCCATTGTTTGGGTTTCCCTAGGTGGCCATTTAGGAGAAATGAAGAGCTATCTTCATTTATATGTTTGCTGGAGGCAGAGGCAAACTAATTGAGCTCTGTGATTCCATTACAAATCTGAGGGCTTCTTTTTATACACTATGTACATATTTTAAATGTCTCAGGCCAATTGTACCCTTTAAAATGGCATGTGCTCTTTTTGAATCATGAACTGAATATACAGAACATTGTTTCCTCAAATTGGCCATTATACTCTGTTGGTGGGAAGAAGTCTACCAACTCCACAAATTTGATGGATTTTAGTCTCATGCTGTTTGAATCCATAAAACAAATTCCACTATTTCTGACTTAAGGATTCATATACTAAATAGTCACTAATTCCTTCCTAATTACATATGTAATCCAGTGAAATTACATTACCCATTTGCTATCATTCAAAAAGAACTCATCATTGTTATCTTTATCACTGTAAGAAATATCGCTGTCACAGCAAATTCCTCCTCCGGAAACTTTTTTTTTGTTTATTTGTGTATAATGATAATGTCTTTGTAGGGACACCAAGCCTACTTCCTCAGGTTCACTATAACGTGGTTTTCAGAAGCTACATCATCAATCTCTGAAAAAAGGGGGAAATAATGGGGGAAATTAACAAGAGAAAAACTGAACACATGGTACTATTACTGAGATAATCAAATATCTTCCCAACAGTTGTTTGGGGGCCTTATTTCCTTTGGTCCTGATGATGGACTGAGAATGTAAGATGTCTCTGCCTCTCTCCGTCTCTCTCTTTTCTCTCTTTTTCCTCCCTTTCCTCCTGCTCTCTCCCTCTCTCCCCATGAATTTCCACTTCCTATCTGCCTCAGGCATTTTGAGTCTCCTCATTTTCTCTCATACTCCCCCAGGTGGTGCCTATGAAGTAAAGCAACATCAATTTTTTCGTTCCCTGGATTGGAATAGTTTGCTGAGACAGAAGGCAGAATTCATCCCGCAGCTAGAATCAGAAGATGACACAAGTTACTTTGATAGTATGTATTATCTTAAAATATAAGCAAATGTAACATGACTAACATGGAAATATGTTCTGCATGACTGCACATGTATAACCTATACCAAATTGCTTGCTTTCTCAATGAGAGGGAGGGAGAGAATTTGGAATTCAAATTTTTTTAAATGAATGTTAAAAATTGTTGTACTTATATTTGGGGGGAAATATTAAATATATATTTTATATCTATATTATATATTAAATATATATGATATATATTTTAAAAGTAAAAAAATTATGTTAGTGAATGGTGTGTGTATAAAAAGGAATCATCCAGGAGTTTGATTACAGTGGGAGCCTTCTCAAAAAGCAGTATGTTCTCGAGTTAGAATTAGAAACCTTGGGTTCAATTCCCAGCTTGGCTGTTTTCTGTATGTGTAACCTTAGACAAGTCTCTTTGAGCCTCAGTTTCCATGTCTATAAAACAAGACATTTGGCCAAGATGATCCACTAAAGCCCCCCCTCCCCACTCCAAAATCCCTGTGGATTAAGTCTGCAGTAAGTGTCTCATGTAAAACAGAGTTTTATTTGACCTCGACTGTCCTCCATTTTTCTGCAGCTCGTTCAGAGAAGTATCACCATATGGAAACAGAAGAAGAAGATGATACCAATGATGAAGATTTTAATTTGGAAATACGGCAGTTCTCTTCGTGTTCCCACAGGTTTTCGAAAGTAAGTCACAACAGGCCCTAGATTCCCAGAAGCATAAGCTTGAGAAGATTTTGCAGACTCTTTATACTACCTCCTTATTTCTAGATAGAGTAATACCTAAACTACCTGAAGTGAGGGGGGACCTGTCCATCCTGTCAACAGCGTATACATATACATCTACATACACATACACAAACATGTACATGTTTATTTATATATGGGTGTGTGTATAGTGTTATATATCTACATATATCTGTGTGTGTGTATATACACTGAGCTACCCTTCCTGAGGGGAAAATCTATACATGCATACACACACACACATATATACACACACATGCATACATTATACACACATGCATATATACACATGGTATAAACATACATACACATTATACACACTTACATATTACAATGCATATTACACACATGCATACATATGTACATACATATTATACACACACATAGATAGATAGGTAGATAGATAGATAGATAGATAGATAGATAGATAGATAGATATTCTCCTCCCCTCCCCATAGCTCAACCTTTCTGGTAATCTGACCACAGTCTCACAGCACAGGGAGAAAATTCTTCCGTGATGGCCTGAGAATGTAAGACGTCTCTGCCTCTGACTGTGCCTCTCTCTATCTCTGTCGCTCTTTTCTCTCCTTTCGCTCTCCCTTCCTCTTTCCCTATGAATTTCTACTTCCCATCTGCCCCAAGCATTTTGAACCTCCTCATTTTCTCTCCTGTCTTTCCTACTGTAAATTAAACCTGTTGTTGTAGGTGGACCCCTACATTTCCGGAGATGAGTGATCATCACTGAGTGATAGGGAGGAAGGCTCCGTACAAATATGAGCTGTTCATAGTTTATTTTCAGAGTAACTTATAGGCTGATGACATTGAGAAAATGACCTGCTGTGCTTCTATTTGGATTTGGCTTTAGCTTTAGTCCTGAAAGCATCACCCCTTACCCTCAATTTACCAGATCCAAAGGGCATCCAGTAGTCAAATGTAGGTGCCATTGGGACTTATTGGAAGGGAAGGCCTTGAGCTTACAATCTAACTTTTTTTTAAAATAATGATTGTGATGGAGCTGCTAGGTGGCTCAGTGAATAGAGCACTGGCCCTGGAGTCAGGAGGACCTGAGTTCAAATCTGGCCTCAGAATCTTAACACTCACTAGCCGTATGACCTTGAGCAAGTTATTTAATCCCAATTACCCTGCCCTTCCCCCTACAAAAAGCAAAAAATAAAATAAAATAAAATAATGATTATAAAGAGTATAAACACAAGTAATAGAAACATGTTAACATAATCATTAATTCTTGTCCACTGGGAAGAGTGCTGTGAATCCACAGCCAGAGGACCCATGTTTGAATAAGAGGCATGCCTAAATGTCATTCAGTCTATCCTCTTCCTTTTAAGTATGATAAACATAAAACTCTGCAAGTGTATAACTTATCCAAAATTACCATCTTTGGGCTTCAGTTTTCTCATCTATAAAATGAAGGAGGTAGACTATACCATCTCCGTGCCCCTTCCAGAAATGTGGCACAGTGTGAAGAGTTCTGAATTTGTAATTAGAGGACTTGGGTTCTATTCCCTGCACAAGCACATTAAGCTGGGAGTTCCTTGAGCAGAGTCTGGATTGTTGTTTTTTTTTTTTCTTTGCTATTCTAATCCAAATAAGGGCTTTTTTGATTGGGAGCCTGGTGGAGTTGTTTCATGGAGGAAGCAAGTTTTACAGAGTAAAGAGGCATTCCAGGAGAGAAGTGTTACATTCATAAGTGAGATCAGTAGATTTGGAGAAGAAAATATGAACTGGATTGTGTAATGGGACCTGAGAACAGTTGAGTATATGGAATGAGAAGGGATGCCACGATTCGAGTGGAGTCCAAAGACCAACTGGAGAGCTGTCCTTTGATTCGGGGAGAATCGAGATCTGTTGCTGAATTCTGAAAAGGCTTGGAGGCGATCAAACTAACAATGCCGGAGGAAAAGAATCATTGCTGCTGTGTAGGGGGAAGAAGAGAAGCTGGAGAAAGGGATGGGTCTCTAGGACATATTCACCTTTTATCTGGAAGTGAAGTGATTTGGCTTGAAGTCAAAATCCAAATTTAACTAGTAACTTCCCAGACTCAGCTGCCAGCATTTCAGATTAATTGGTTCAGTTTCTGTACAGCATTTAGTACCTTCAGAGTTCTTTTCTGCTGTTTACAAGATTAGTTAATATGCACAGTACACTGCTTTATACTTCAACAATTCCATGTTCTCCCAAGTGTGAGTGCCCCATCTACTGGTGCATATAGCACCTCGTCGGTGCCTTCTCATCCTTTATAAATCTTCTGCATGGTCCTTGCAATATGCTAAGCCTAATACTTAGTATTTTGCCTATACATAGGGCTGCTAGATAGTTGCAGTGGATCTGGAGTCAGGAGGATCTGGGTTCAAATCAGGTTTCAGACACTTACTTGCTATGTGACCCTGAGCAAGTCACTTAACCCTGTTTGCCTCAGTTTCCTCATCTGTAAAATGAGTTAGAGAAGGAAATGGCAAACTGCAGTATCTTTGCCAAGAAAACCCTAAATAGGAGGGATTCAGTCAGAGAGGACTGAGACAACTCAACAGCAGCAGCAGCAGCATGGTACAGTGGAAAGAATGCTGGATTTGGTTAAATTCTACCCCGATTACTGACTATATGATTGTGGGCAGGTCACCTCACACTGCAGCCTTCAGTTTCCCCATCTATAAAATGAGATTAGGGCAGATGGTTCCTTCTATCTCTAAAGCTGTAATCTTCCGATACAGTAAGAGCTTAATATCTGTTGAATTTTTTAAAAAAAGAAGTCACTATCATGTTACTCAATTTACAGGGAACAGAATAAAGAAATTGAGTCTGTCATGGAGCCACATCTGGGAGTCGAGAGCTTAGACTGGGTCAGGAGCTTGGCAGAGCTGTCTCCCAGATGAGGTTTTGCCCCCACTGTCTTCATTCCAGTAACTAGCACTACCTCCCTCTCCTCTTCCACTCTGCTGCAGCCTTCTTCCCTAGCAAATACAGCCTCCATACTCACCCCTGAACACTCCCACCACCCCCACCTCCGCTTCCTTACAGGACGGCTGCAGGTTGCTCCAAGCTAACAGAATGGATCCAAGTAGAACCCTATGGGTGTATTCAGCTTTCTTAATCTCCTCTTTTGTGACATTTGTTCATCCTTATGGGAGGGTGATAACTATCCAAAGGCAGTCTGAGATCTCTCTTGATGACAAGGTTTATCTCTGCAGGGACCCCAGTGCCATAGTGTGCAAAGTTGACAGTCTGTATGTGTGATTTGTAAGCTAAACAAAAATCACTGATTTTTTTATGACCAAACTACGTGCTGTCTTTTTTCCTAAATCTTTGAAGCAAATAATTTATTCTTTTCTTCACAGTCAATTCCAATTCATTTTTCTGCTTCCCACCCCTGACTGGCGGCCATTAAATCTCTTTCTCTCTCTGATTTTTTTTTGATTGACTTTATGGTTAAGAAGTAATCTAAGATGTGCATTGATCCTCTGACCTAGAAACCCCAAAGCATCTATGGATTTTGTTTGCAGACACAAAGTTCATATAGGGAAATGATGAGGGGAGTTGATGAATTCATAACAACAACAACAAAAGGTTATTCATTGACCTCATACCTTAGCTGAAAAGAGCATAAAGCATTTGGACAGTGCTTTCTGAACATAGATTTCTTGCATTCAGACTTCAGTCATAGTACCTCATAAAAAAAAAAAAGACAAATCTTGGCAGATTATAACACCAACAGTGTGTCAGTGATTGCAAACTTTTCTCCTTAGGTTTTTAGCAGCATAGACCGAATAACTCGGAATCCTGGAGAAGAGAAAGAAGACTCAGGAGATAAAACCAAGACTACAGCTCTACCATCTGTGGAGACGTTGAGTTGGAGTTCGGAGTATTCTGAAATGTAGGTAGAAATGCCTGTTTAAAATATGACAAAATGACTGGCCTCTAGATCTGGCTGGTCTAACTATCCTCCAAGTCCTCTAACTAACTACCACTAATTATCCTCTAACCAACCTCCTCCAAGTCCTATTATATTCCCTGGTGGTGGTGGTGGTTGTTTTTCACCTGATCTCTTCCAGAATCAAAATTTTAACAGATTGTCTTTCCTTCCTTCCTTTCTTCTTTCCTTCCTTCCTTTCTTCTTTCCTTCCTTCTTTCCTTCCTTTCTTCCTTCCTTCCTTCGTTCCTTCCTTCCTTCATTCCTTCCTTCCTTTGTTCCTTCCTTCTTTCCTTCCTTCCTTCCTTCCTTCTTTCCTTCCTTCCTTCTTTCCTTCTTTCCTTCTTTCCTTCCTTCCTTCTTTCCTTCTTTCCTTCCTTCCTTCTTTCCTTCTTTCCTTCCTTCCTTCCTT
>CM053587.1:99757702-99767702 GCA_028646515.1 Pseudochirops corinnae
TTCTCTGTGTCTCTCTTTTTCTTTTTTTTTTTTTGTAATTTAAGGCAACAGTTATCCACATCAAACTCCTCCGACACAGAGAGTAACAGACATAAACTCAGTTCAGGCTTGCTTCCCAAGCTGGCTATTTCCACGGAGGGAGAACAAAGTGAGCCAGCTGCATGCCCTAGGGAGTCTAGAGAGGAGCCAGAGAAGCCGGCACTTCCATCCGAAGAGTCTGCTCAAGATGAGCCTGAAGTCACCACCCCTGCGAGCACCATCAGCAGCTCCACCCTCTCTGGTAAGGGGTTTCTGCCAGTCCAGCACCATCTGGTTGACTGGGAAGTGGTTTCTGTGCCCTCAACATCTCCAGGGCTGGCCTCGGACAAGTCATCACCTCAGTTACCAGTCTTTGTTAAGGGCCCCCTAACAGCAGATAGCTCTGTGTCACTCTCACCCTACCCAATCATCTTCATCACTACTGTTGTCTTTGGCCTAATACTGAAGCAAGGTTACCTTAATCTCGAGGTACAGCTTTAATTTTTATAGATGGCATTAATTTTAATGAAAAATTAATATTAAATGTTAAATTAAAAAAAAACAATTGAAGTCAGCTCTGATGGAGTACATGATTGATTGTTCAAGTGGAATTTGATAGCAAATTTGCCCATAGACTCATAAGGTCCATTTAATTAAATTCAGCCTGTATTATGAAGCACCTAATATGTGCAAGACTCTGTACTAATTGCTAAAGATACAGCACATTTATTCTGGGGGAAGGGGTCTTCAACATGCACAAAAGAGATATACAAGAATTTAGAAAGGTAGAGTGCTGATAACTGGCAGGGGAAGGAGAGGGGTGGGAATGATCCAGAAAGGTCTGCTAGAGGAGGTACCATTTAAGCCATGCTTGTAAAGGCTCTTAGAACAGGATGTCACATTAAAGATAATTTGGTCCAAACTCCCACCTGTTGTTAAAATCCTTTCCACAACCACTTTGATAGATTGCCAATTCAGCCTTTGCCTGGATGTTTCCAATAACAAGGGGCTCACTACCTAAAATGGTAACTCATTCATTAGAAAGTTTTTCTTTCCATTTCAGGGTCCTGTAGATGATGTTAGAACCCATAATATATCCTTGACTCTGTTCATAACATAAAGATCTTGACAGAGACCTTACTGCTTTCCATCAAATCATAGCCTCTTAGAATTAAAAAAGTCATCAGAGGTCATCTAGAGCAAAGTACCCCCAAACACCTACAGTATGAAGGCCCTCCAAGGTTTCCCCAAAATAGCCATCTGGTATCTACTTTGTAGACTTCCAAGGTCAAGGAATTGCCTTCATGGATAGCACTGGTTGTTACTGCCACCACCCTGCGTTCTCAGTGTGACACAAGAGCTGACACACTCGGAGAGGCCTCAAGTGTGGGCCTGGTGACTGACTGTAAATCTTTCATTTGAGGAGCAGCCTAGCCAGAATTCAAAGAACTCTGTCACTAAGTCAGAGGCAAGGCCACGGAAGGAAGCTCTTAGATGGCTCTCTTAAAGAGGAGCTACAGTCTCATTGTTGGTAGAAGTACTCACAATACTGATGACCTCCCAAATCACTGAAGTGCCTGAATATTAAGAGAAATAGCATGGCATAGTGAATAGAGACCGGCCTGGAAGCTGGGAAGACCCGGGTTTGAGTCTCTCACACATGCTGGAGGTGTGACCCCAAGCTAGTCACTTAACCTCTGTGTCCCCAGGCAATTCTCTGAGCTAACTATAATTTGTAGAGAAACTACCAGCCTGCATGAGGGGAGGACATTGCCTCACTGGTAGTTCTCCATACCAATCACTTCATAAGTCCTATCTGTAGCCATCCTTATTTCCTTGTGTGAAGCCAAAAATCTGCCTCATGTCTCTTTCCCTGCCAATAGCTTCTACCCATTGCTCTGTGTGTGTATATGTTTGTGTGTATGTGTGTGTGTGTTTGTGTGTGTGTGTGTGTGTGTGTGTGTGTGTTTTTCCTCTGGGACCAGGTAGAACAAATATAATCCCTCTTTTATAAATATTTAAAGACAGCTGTCACCACACACACACACACACACCCTTTAATCATCTTCTCTGGAAGCAGAATACTCCTGTATTGGAATATCCTTACCTAATCTTCATGGTATGGTTTTGAGTCCCCTGAGCATCCCAATGGCCCTTCTAGTCTGTCTTCTTAGCGTGCCTCCTAAAATATGATGCAAAGAACTGAACCCAGTATAAACTCTCTTATTACTTGCATGCAATGTAAATGTCTTGCATGAGCACAAGGACCAGATGGATTTATGAGTGAATTCTGTCAAACATTTGAAGATCAGCTAATCCCAATATTAAATAAATTATTTGGAATAATAGATAAAGAAGGGATTCTACCAAACTCCTTTTATGAAACAAATATGATACTGATGCCTAAACAGAAAAAGAAAATTATACACCAGTTTCATTAGTGAATATAGATACAAAAATCCTAAATAAAATAATAGTCAAAAGATTACAATATATTACAAAGATTATACATGATAGGGGGCAGCTAGGTGGCGCAGTGAATAGAGCACCAGCCCTGGAGTCGAGAGGACCTGAGTTCAAATCTGGCCTCAGATGCTTGACACAAAAACTAGCCATGTGACCTTGGGCAAGTCACTTAACCCCAATTGCCCTCCAAAAAAAAAAAGCAAAAGTAAAAAAAAAATTAAGATCATACATTATGATGAAGTGGGATTTATACTAGTAATGCAGGGATGGTTTAACATAAGGAAAACTGTTAACATAATTGATTACATCAATATTAAAAGTTTTAAAAATCATATGAGTGTTATCAATAGACACAGAAAAAACTTTTGAAAAAGTTCAATACTCAATTCCATTAAAAACACTTGAAAAGTATTGGTATAAATGGATTTTTCCTAAATTGTTAAAAAAATTTATCTAAAACCATCAGCAAACATTATTTATAATGGGGATAAACTAGAAGCCTTCTCTGTAAGGTCAGATGTGAAACAACACTGTCATTAATAGCATTCAGTATTGTACTGGAAATCCTAGCAATAACAATAAGAGAAGAAAAAAGAAATTGAAGGAATCGGAATAGGGAATGAGGTAACTAAAACTCTCTCTTTTTGCAGATGATCTGATATTATTCTTGGAAAACCCCAAAGGTTCAACTAAAAAGTTAGTTGAAACAATTAATCATTTTAATTTTAAACACATTTGATTGTTCTCTGTGGTCCCTAGTATAAGGATACCTTCTAATGATAATGCAGCTCTGTCTTATTTCACAAAAGAAAACCCAACATGAAAAACCTAAGTGGAGAAAACAAATACATGGCGCATAGAGAGTGGGAATTCTTTCCATTGCAAAAATAGTCTGCTTTTACTAAAACAGTTGATCCCAATGTTCCTTGAAACCTACCTTTATTTTTCCTGGCTTTGGTCTCCTGTAAAATTAGGTAATTGAAGTAGATAGCCTTGTAGGTCTTCTCCACCCCTACAACTCTGTTCTTGAGTGTGAAGTGAGGCCGGTGACTCTGCACAGCCCTCCCTCACTCAAATCCAATTCACCTGCAAGTCGTGACACCTTCCTGATGTCAGGGCCCTTTTCAAGAATGAAGGACAAACAACACCCTTGAGCACAGTGAGGTTGGGGCTCAGTTTCCTCATCTATGGAAAAGAGAGCCATGGGATACGTAGTCTCTAAGGTCCCTTATAACTTGTAATCTATGCTCTTAGAAGGACCTATTCACAAAGGAAAACCCTGGCAAAACTACCTTAGCAGACATGGTTAAACGAGGTTGAGGGTAACTGACAGGCCTCAGACCTATTGGTGAGTTAGGGCGCTGTCTAGCCCAAGCATGTGAAGACTTCCCCTGGCAGAATGGGAGGATGAGAACAGTTTGTTCAGATGGCCATGAAGGCGGCTGAAGCAGGCTCTTTGGAGCTCTTAGAGCTTGGTCAGACATCGAAGGTGCCAAGGTTATCCACTGCATCCTGGGCCATGGCCAGTCATCCTAACTTCTTTCCTTTCGCTGGACTTTGAGGACTCTGGAAGAAAGAGTGAGACTGATGACTGTACAACTCTGCCTCCCTTAAATCCAATTAATTGTCATATGATGTCATTGGTCCTTTTCAAAACAAAGGATGAACAACGGCAACAAAGCAGTGTCTTATAGTCTTATTTTAAAATAACTTGGTTCATATGTAATGTTCAGTGAATGTAGTTTCTCAGACCCTTAACAAGTCCCTACTGTGTGCTGGACACATGGAGGACCGATGAGACAAAACTAAAAATTAAACAGGCCCTGTCCTCAGGGAGCTTACGCTTTTATTGAACAAATCTATGGAGGAAGCAAAAGCATACCTGGTCTTATTATTTTAATGAAGTAGTCTAATTAGCCAATTCTATGTATTCACCCTATAAGTGACTCTGAGAACTTAATAACCTTCCAAAAACCCAAAATTACCCAGTATGGCAGAATAGAAAGAGGCCTGACTTAGGAGTTAGAGGACTTGCGTTCAAATTCTGCCACTCCTGCTTTCTACCTTTGTGACCTTGTACAAGGAACTTAACCCCTGGGACTGCAGCTAATTGATCTGTAAAATAAGAGATCTGAATGAGATGGAATATAAGATGACTATAGGAGCCCATGACCCCATCTTCTTCATATCTCTTCTTCCCTCTTCCTTGTTGGATATCTTCAAACACTCCTATTTGAAATTTTCCACCAACCAGGTGACAACTTAGAAATGGGAGGAGTGGCAGCTAAGTGGCATAATGGATAGAGCACCAGGCATGGAGTCATTTGGACTTGAGTTCAAATCCAGCCTCAGACACTTACTAGCAGCATGATCCTGGGCAAGTCACTTAACCCTGTTTGCCTCCAAAAAAAGGTGGAAGGAAGGAAAGAAGGGAAGGAGGAAGGGAGGGAGGGAGGAATGAAGGAGAGAAGGGAGGAAGGAAGGAAGAAAGAAAAAGAAAGAAAAAAGAAAAAGACAGAAAGAAGAAAGAAAGAAAGGGAAGGAAGGAGGGAGGAAGGAAGGAAAAGAAAGAAAAAAAGAAAGGAAGGAAGGAAGGAATGTAACAGGAATGGGGAGCTACCATGTAGCTCAAGAAGGTTTTTATTTTTTTAATATTTTTTAAGAAGGTTTTTTAAAAGATTGTTAATTCTAACTTTCTGGCCTTATTACTAAGCCTTTTCTTCTGAAATCACTCATAGGAATTTTTACTCCATTCATATTTCACCACTTTATTTTAGACTACATATTTACATCTGTTTGTAATTTATTCTTAATGGGTAAGTCACTTATTACCTCTTGCCCTGTCCGTTCCACTGAGTGGTAGGAGTGGGGAAGATAGGAAGAGAGTCTCATGGTTTGATTGATCACTTCCATAATTTTGAAAATTTCTATCCCAAGTCCTGCCATGCATTTAGATTAATAGATTAAAACCACCTTCCTTCCCTTAGCCCTTTTCTTTCTCTCCCCCATACCCACACTAAATATAATGAAAGACCTGAAGGGCTGCCCAGAATGGAGATGAGCTCAGCTACTCATCACCAAGGATAATTAGGGAATCAGACGACCATGACTGTCATAAAATTAAGTTCCTTGATTTTTATATGGCTTTACCATCTCATGCATGTTTGCACACTCACACACACACACACACGCACACAGTTGACATTAAGAGAACATTAAGGTGACATTACCTACTATCAGTAGCCAAGAAAGTTAACCTCCTTTCCTTTCCAGTGCTATATAAATTAAGTGGATAAAGTAGAGAGACAGAAAAAGGCGTGGGAAGAGAAGAGGGAGGGAGACTGGAAGAGAAAGAGAGACTGAGAAAGAAAGCTAGAGGGGGGAGGGAGAAACATAGAAAGAGAGAGGAAGGGAGGAGACACATACATGCACACAAACCCTCATATTTATGACCAGATACCTAACTAGGTACAGCATATCTGAATATATGAAAAATCATGAAAAATCAAAATTAAAAGATATCATTGTAGAGATACCAAGATCCACTAGCCAATTAAAAAATGTAATGGATTTTTTTAATCCATTAGATCTGATGTACTGAGAGTCTCTTCTTAACTGATTTTTATGATCTGATCTAATCTCCATTATAACAAAAAAATTACAATTGCATTAGAATATTCTAATCTTGTACTTATTGTGTGTTGATTAAAATGCAGTGTCACTATGAAAAATTCTTAAGTAACATATGATGAGAAATTGGGTTTGTAAAGCAGTTGTTTGTTGTTCAGCATTTCGGTCATGTTCCACTCTTTGTGACCCCATTTGGGGTTTTCTTGGCAAAAATATTGGAGTGATTTGCCATTACCTTCCCCAGCTCATTCTACAGATGAGGAAACTGAGGCAAACAAAGTTAAGTGACTTGCTCAAGGTCACACAACTAGTAAGTGTCGGAGGCCAGATTTGAACTCAGGAAGATGAGTCTTTCTGACTCCAGGCCCAGCACTCTATCCATTGTGCCACCTAGCTGCCCCAAACACTTGTTTACCATGCTACTATTGATAGTCTTATTAAATTTACATACATATTATATATACATATGTATGTTTACATAAATGTATTATGATAGTGCTTAGATCTCTGCTTTTATTTCTAAACGTAAGTCACATATGAAGGAATTTCTTCTACCAATACATATTGGGCTATCTCTTCAAATTATCATCTTTGAGAATTGCCTAGAACACTGAAAAGTTAAGCAGCATAACCTGAATCCCAGAGCCAGCATGTCAGAGTCAGGACTTGAACCTAGATCTTTCCGGCCTTGAGGCAAACTGGCTCTGATGCTCTCTTTGTGTACGTTTGTACATTCCTTATACTACAGTCTTCAGAGTCAGGAAGCTTTAGATTCAGGTTAGGTCTCTGATACATACTGGCTGTAAGACCCTGAGCAAGTCAATTAACCTCTTTACTTCTCCGTTTCCTTAATAAAATTTAATTTGAAAAGATGAATAAACTAATTCTGTAGTGAAAAGAAAAATAACAACAAAATAAAATAAAGCAAAAATAAAACAAAATAAAATAAAAAATTAAAAATAACAAAAGGGAGGTAATAGCATCTAGCTCACAGATGTGTTATAAAGATCAAAAGAGATATGTCAAGGGCTTTAAAAGCGTTAAAATGCCATAGCAACATTAGCTATTACTGTATACATTTGATATATAAGTAGATAAAGATTGAACAAGGTACAAAGTGCAGTACAGTTTGATTTAGTTATTTGCAAACCATAAAAGGGGTTATGTACCATAAAGTTATGTTGTTTCGTTGGCTCTTTAATTAAATTGGATCTAATGAAAAGACATGAAACTTAAACCACCACATTCATTGTGGGAAAGATTATGGTTCAGCTCCAGCCTCCCAAGAGGTTTCCTTGGATTGGACCAAAATAAGTGGATAAGCAAGACTTCAAAGTGAAAGAAGACCCACAGATTAACTACACAGATAAATGTTAAGCTTAGAAAACAAAGAAAACAGGAGGTCAGAGTCAACAAGTTGTTGACTTGTCTTTTTTTTTTTTTTTAAAAGGGGGGAAGTGGTTTTTGTTTTGTTTTGTTTGTGAGGCAGTTGGGGTTAAGTGACTTGCCCAGGGTCACATGGCTAGTAAGTGTCAAGTATCTGAGACTGGATTTGAACTTGGGTGCTCCTGACTCCAGGGCCAGTACAGGAGTTTTGTTTTTGTTTTATGACACCAACATATCAAGGCAATGTAGTATAATGGAGAGCATGGGTTATAGGATCAGAGAGCTTGGGTTCAAATCCCAACTCCCGTACTTACTATCTATGTGACCTATTTAACCTCTCTGGGTCTCGGTTTCCTCATTTGTAAAATGAGGGAGTTGGCCTAAATGACCCTTGAGATCTCTTCTAACTCTAGAGCTGTGGTCAAATATAAAAAGAGGAGAACCCGCTAGATGGCCCTTAATGTCCTTTGTAACCCTAGATCTAATATCCTCTAAGTCATTCTTAGTCAAGTTTTCTTTTCAACGGCTAAGCAATTTAAAAAGTACTTGCCCCTCACTTTTAGTCTGCCTGGGTGCTTTTAATGAGATTTAAGTGTCTTCAAGGTGATAATGACTGAGGAGTATTGTACAGTGGCCAATGGAAGTTCAAATAAGATAATAAATAAATACTCCTCTTGCGGAGGAGAGGAAGTGGTGTCGATGGTTAGTGAAAGACCAGCCAAGCATAATAATTTGTGAGCGAAAAGGTGAAGGGGTACATCCCGTGGGGTAGACACTCTGCCTTCAGGAGGTCAGGGAGACTTGTCACTCCTGCTAGACAACGTGCCTTTTCTCAAATCAAGTATAGATTAAGTAACCTTGTCTTCTGTAGCTTTCCATCCATTCTGCACCCTCCAGCACGGCATTATCTTATCATACACCAATAGGAGTGCCCTAGTGGCAGAAGGCGAGTGACAAAGAATCACCCCTGAAACATCTGCTACTGCAAGGGACGAGGCAGTGAAGTCTGAAATCCTCAGTTCAAAAATGAGACAACATATCATGATTAAGTAAAAATTTAAACTAGGTAGTGATATCCTAAGTGACTTCAAAAGGGAATCAGGACTTGTCACAAGAGCTTTATTCACCTTGGTAGGTGAGTGGAGTCCTGAAGGTGACTGAATGTGTTGAATATTTCTCTTTGTTAGAATTAATAAATTATAGGAAAATGATCTTTTACCTTTCTATTTATAGAGGGAATCTAGGTGAGGGAGATATATATATATAATATGTGTATAAACCTGTATGTGTATGTGTATATATCTATGTATGTATGTATATACATACATAACTTAGAGTCATAGAGGCATGTTCAAATTCATATGCATATGAATCATGTTATTCATATAACATAAAGGAATCCATTATATCCCATATTCTGAGGGTCTTTCTTATAGCTTTCTATAACTTAATATAAGGAAAAAACTGCAATTACACCAATATCCTTGTCTTCCTTTGTGTGTGTGTATACATGTGTGTATATATGGATATGCATTTATGTGTATATATACACATAGGAGAAAAGTAAAAATGGGGGTCCTTGAAAGACTTCCCCGTATTATAAATTATGAGGGGGAGAAGGGGAACAGGAAGTTGATATCCACTAATGGAAAAAAGATGAGACTGGGGTGATTTTCATGGAGAATTTCATATTTTATCTTGCAGATAATGGGCAGCCCCTGTAGGTTTTTGAGCATAGAAGTGTCCTAGTATGCAACAGAAAGGCTATTTTGGCAGCATTAAATCTAACGGGGGTGGGGAGGAGAGCAGGTTAGAGGCAAGACCAGCTTAGGTAGAGGCTGTTATATTAGTACAGGTGAGAAGGAAGGAGAGCTTCCTTTGTGGCAACCGTGAGTAGGGGTACAGTGAAATTCAAATCCACAGTATCTGATGGAAGCTGTCTATGAAGGATGGGGAAAAGGGAGAGTTCAAGATTACCTTGTATCAGAAGGATGTATCAAAAGAAATTGAGAATCAGGAAGGAAAAGCAGCTTTCCTGGAAGAAAGACCTGGGGGGGGGGGGGGGGAAGAATGATGGATGCCATTTTGGGTCTGTGGAGTTTGAGGTGCCCTCAGGGCATCTGAATGTGCTGTTCTTAGCAGTGTTTCTTATGATATACAGAAGGGTTTTCCTTACAGATGATATAGAATGGATTTGAAAATTTTAAAAAGGTAAATTATTCATTGGGGATTATTTTCAATGATTCGAGTCACTGTGGTATAGTAGTCCAAGATCCTGACTGTGACTTTGCAAAAGTCGTTCCAGCTTTCAGGGCGTTAAGTAAACCTCCAAGAATACAAGTTGCAGGCAGGATGCCAATCTGCATTGGCAGAGGGCTTTCCCTCACCTGGGGATTCCAAATACCAATGAAATCACAGTTCGAGCCCCTTTCTACTCGAGGTCAGTTATTGTTGCCAGAGCTGGGGGCAGATTTGTCTATAAATAAGGCAAAATCAACCC
>CM053587.1:99772702-99776017 GCA_028646515.1 Pseudochirops corinnae
GGCAGAGCATCTCGGGACACCCTCCCTTTATTCACTGAACTAGTCAAATAGAAAGTCACCACGTGTCTCTGAATTTGCTTGTAAACATGTTGGAAGCTGTTTTGTTTTCCTTGGAGCTATGAAGTACTTACTACACACTGTAGGAACCAAGTCGATGGTCTAACCTCCACGTACATAAAAGGGGAATTCAAGAGGAGGAATCAGTGTAATGAAATGAAAAAAGCTACAAGGGGTTTAATTATCTTCTCAGTGAGCTGTGTAATCATGCTGGAGCTTCCATGTTTAAGAGATAGACATTTCCCGAGCAAAGGCAGTTATTTAGTGGTCAGCACTGACTAAAAGATGGTTGTGGCTTCCCTGTCACTAATTGAACAACAGAGAGGTATCTGCTTTCTTGTGCCATTCTGTCAGGCACGTGGTATGTTAAGTTTGTAAGCTATCTTACAGAATCTCCTCCTTTCCCACCCCTTGCCTCCCACACCCCGTTCATATGAGAGAGGGGCTTCTAAGTAGCACGGGATGAGTAGGATACAGTGTGCTAGACTTGGAGTCAGTATAGTTGAGTTCAATAACCCTGGCTAAGTCATTTAACCCCTGCCTGCCTCAGTTTCCTCATCTGTAAAGTATAATAGCACCTACCTCTCAGGGTTATTGTGAGGATAAAAATGAGATCATATCTGTAAAGTGCTTTGCAAACCTTTAGGGATAGCTAGGTGTCACAGTGGATAGAGTGTTCGAGCTTGTTTCAGGAAGACTCATCTTCCTGCACTCAAATCCAGCCTCAGACACTTGCTAGCTGGGTGACCCTGGGCAAGTTGCTTAACCCTGTTTGCCTCAGTTTCCTTATCTATCATATGAGTTGGAGAGAGAAATGACAAACCACTCAGTATCTTTGCCAAGAAAATTCCAAATGTAGTCACAGAGAGTCAGATGTGACTGAAAAGACTGAAAACAACAACAAACTGCAAACCTTCAGGCATTATATAGGTAGTAGCTATTATTATTTTTGCTATGGAAGCACTCACTAAACCCAAAAGACACTGTAATGAATCATGCTTTTAAGTTAGAAGCATAGTCAAATTGCCCAAAGTTTGTCATTTCATTTTATCTTCCCAGGCTCTTTAAGAAATAGGTGATATAGAGGGGACAGGTTAGGCACACAGGGATTAAGAAATGCACCTTTTGTCATGACATAGAATACACTTGGTCCTCCACTACTGTAGTGATGTCTACACCTCCCTGACTAATAATGAATGCAGCTTGCTCATATTACATTAAACATACAGCCATTCAGTGACCCAAGAACACGTATGACAAGCCAGTTGCAGAATTACGTTGAAAAATTAGTCCCCTTGACTCTTACTAATTATTGGAGCAGTCCAGAAAGCCAATAATTTCCCTCTGCTCCATACTAATCATCCAGATAATTTAATGGGAAATTGAATTGATTAAAAAGTTAACAGACTGCTAGACTCATTTTTTGTATTTTAATATTTGACCATATAGAGTATATGTGTTTTTTCAAAAGTATCATGGGATTCCTCAGGAAGCCTATTGTCAAAAGAGGGCTGCCTATGGAGTCACAAGCCTTGGGATTGAATTCTACCCCTTCCAGGAAGTAGTTTACCTTCCCTCAGGCTTATTTTCCTTATTTAAGAAAGAATAGAACTGGAATGACTTATAAGGTCCTTTCCATGCCTAAATCTGTGATACTGTGGGTCATGAGTCATCACTTACAAGTATTTCATAAATAATCAAGGTTCAGACATTTGCAGTAGGTGAGATGACCTACTGGGTGTCATGCTTCATAATTCTCTTCTGAGCCCTACAGTTTTCTAAGTGAAAAGGAGGTGAAACCATGGGGCTGCCTTGACCAGCCCCTGCAAGCTTATGCATGAGGGTGATCCTTCATAAATCACAAGTAGGCTTGCGCAAATCCTGGCAAAATTTGAATTTACAAAAATGAGTAATGTAGAGGGGGTCCCTTAAAGTGAGTTCTTATTGCTGTTCTTTACTAAGGTCCCCTACCTTGTGAAGTTATCATTGCATTTAAGCAATGTGCTCTTATTCAAACAATACCATGCAACAACTATACAAATATAAGTTTTTTTTGTTGTTCTTGAGTTAAGTACATTTTTCTGTGATGAGTTGCCTTGAAAAGGCCTTAATGGATTTATTTTCCATGAAGAATTTGAATAGAAAGTGGTAGTTTTGCTGATGTCTAATGTATATTAAAAGAGGCAGGGTGATGAGATGGATGGGACTAAAGCAAACCCTAGTTTAATGGAGTCAGTAATGTCATTGCCCTGAATTATATGTTTATGCTTTAACACATTTGGAAAAGACATATTTAAGTATTAGGTGGCTAAATCCTGGGACTTGAAACATAATAAATGGAGTCTAAATAGATTCCAACAATGATCAGTCTTCAGAATAGATGCTGTAATAGGAGTAGTAATTCATAGGCAAGGAGCTGCTAGATTTACTTGGGTTCTGTCCCTCACCATTGATTGACTGTCTCATCTTTTTATATTCACCACCCTATGGACTAAAGAAGGAGGTGCAGACTTAGCTGTATTTTTTTGGTTCTTTATTGTTGCTTGGTCATTTTTTCGCACATGTCCAACTCTTCCTGACCACATTTGAGGTTTTCTTGACAAAGACACTGGACTGGTTTGTCATTTCTTTCTCTATCTCATTTGACAGATAAGGAAACTGAGGCAAACAAGGTGAAGTGTCACCTAGGGTCACACAGCTTGTGTCAGAGGCCAGATATGAACTCAGGAAGATAAATCTTCCTGAATCTAGGCGCAACATTCTATCCACTGTGCCACCTAGCTATGCCGAAGGTTTTCTTCTTATCTCAACCCTAATGGTTCTCCGGTTTCCTTCTGCTACTGAAATTTCTTTGGCTTATTTGCTATTATCTGTACACAACATCCTATCTCCTAACACATATCTTTACACAAACTTTTCCCTCACTCCTCCAATGCCTAGAATACTTTACCTGGTCTCCACTGATTCTTGGAGTCCCTAACTCCCTTGGGGACTTAGTTCAAGTGCCACTGTCTACAAGAGACCTCTCCTGATTCTTCAGGCTTCTCTTTCTTGCCCCTCCTTCCTGCCCCACTGCAAGTTGCTTTATCTAGATCCTTTATTTACTTATCTTTGAACATGCTCTAACTCCCCCAAGTAGAAAGCAAAGCCCTTGAATGCAAAGACTTCTTCACTTTCTGTATATGTATGTGTCTTTCTATCTTATCTATCCATCCATCTATCTATCTATCTATCTATCTATCTATCTATCTATCTATC
>CM053587.1:99776117-99797146 GCA_028646515.1 Pseudochirops corinnae
GATTAAATGACATTAATTGATTGAAAGATTGAAGACATAAGTTTTAAATTAGAATCAATTTTTTTCTTCCAAATCATATTTCTTTCTAGTTGGGAAGTCACAGTATACAAGTACATATATTATTCACAAAACTCAATATACTATATCTCTCTTCATTTTTTAATGTGCCAGTGTGGTATCCATGCACAATTCATTCAACAGTATAATAAATAATTAAGCATGCAAGTGATGTCCAGCCAAAGTGGATGCAACAATGAAGTCAATTTTTCATGACATGTGGAACACTAATGTAGTTATTTCTATAGATGGGCAATTTCTATGACTTTTGTAACAAGTCTGGAAGATTTTATACCTTTCTCCTTAAGTATCTTTGGAATATCTTCGAAATATCCATCCGCAGGCACTGGCCCTATGCTGCTGAGGCAGGCATTCTCCTGGTCCCTTGACCCTGTGAAATCCTTTTTATTATAGAACTTCCAGAGATCATCCAATAGAAATATACAATTAACTCTCAGTTGGATGTCAAGTTAGAGAGAGACTGTCTCTCATACCTCCACTTCTATGCTTCATCAACAAGCAGGAATATTTTGCTAAGATTGAAGGAGGTAGCTTTTCTTTTTTAAAAAAATTTCAGTTAAAAATCTGAAAATTCTTAAATTTTGTATAAGGGATTGAGGTGAGGCGAGGGGGTTGGTTGAGAGCAGAGGAAGTGCTAGAGGACTCTGGAAAGCAGGATGGGAAAACTTGCCCTCCCTTGTATTGAAAAAGAAAGGAAAACAGTACTCTTGTCCTTGATTCACGTTTTGCTAAGACTTACCGTTTATGAACATTTATTATCTTCAAACTCCTGTCTTTGTACTGGTCTGATTGAGTCAATGAATTACTCTTAAATATCCTCTCTCTCTTTTTTTTTTTTGGCTGGTAGAGTGGAAATAAGGTATCAATCACTACAACCCCCTTTGAAAACACATCAATCAAAACAGGCCCAGCTCGGAGAAATAGCTACAAGAGTCGAATGGTAAGGCGGAGTAAGAAGACCAAAAAGAAAGAAAGTCTAGAAAGGTTAGTTCCGTTTTTATTTTCTGCAGTCCACATTTTTTTGTGAGGGGGAGAGGTTGGATTTGATGTATGCTTTCTATTTTGTGATCCTTCCTCTCTTCTCTTCCCTTCCCCCAATAAAATTCACAAATAATAGCTGACATTAATGATTGCTTTGTAACAGGCATTGTGCCAAGTCCTTTGCTATTATTACCTCATTTTTCCTTCATAGCAACCCTGGGAGACAGGTGCTATTATTATTCCCATTTTATAGTTAAGGAAACTGAGCCTAGTAGGGATTAACTGACTTGCTTAAGACTCACAGCTAGGAAGTATCTGAAGCCATATTTGAACTCAGGTCTTCCTTACTCCTGGCCTGGTTCTCTATCTGCCACACCACCTAGCTGTCCCAATGAATAGGGTGCTATCCTTGAAGCCAAGAAAACCTGGGTTAAAATCCCACCTCTGACAGACTATGTGACCCTGAGCAAGTCCCCTGTCTTCTCTGTGTTCTTAGAAACTCTTCAAGCAGTTGCAGAGAAGGTACTGACTGGCATTGATCAAGAGCAGCTTCTTCACCCAGGAATTCTCTATAGCGAGGAAAGCAGAGATCCAGCCCCTCCTCATCCTACCCATCACTCTCAGTCCCTACTTAAGATAAAAGCTTTTTAAGGGCAGGAGGAAGAGTTTTCCATTTAAACACGTCAGAAATGAGGAATTACAAGGTTGATATTATGATAGAGCTTTATGGACAGACTATTTCCAACTGTACTGTTGCTCTAAGGAGCCCTGAATGAACATGCCCTATGTTTTCCACATGGCCACCAGGCACTTTCCCAGAAGGGCTCTGCTGTGATAAGCTTCCTTCCCCAGTTTTTTCTACTTAAATGTACAACCTGTCTGCTTATTATACATGTTTGAGTGCTGGGCCAGTGCTGGAAGCACCAGGCAAAACTAGGATTGGATAAAGCTCCTGCCCAAGGTAATCCCATCAAAGACATTTACCCATGTAGAGATAATGGCTCTTCTTTCTGTAGGGATTTACTTTGCCGTATTTCTTAATTAAATTGTGTCTCTTTATATTTTTGGATATATGCCCAGAAGCAAAGGATGCCCTTTTAACGAAAGGAACAAATAAATAATTGAATGTATTTAACAGTTTCATTTTTTCGACATCCCTTCTTAAATGTAGAATGTTTATGAACCAAGCTGTGAAATCTGAACTGTATATACACTGTTTTAAGGGGGCTGTAACTCTTCCTCTTTCCTTTGCCACTCTGTTTCAAATTTTAAAATGCTTTTCAGAAATGAAAATAGCGTCTTATGCTTTACCATGGCTAAGGTTTCCCCCAACCTCCTCAGTGTTGCTTTCCTTTCCTATTAACTTGGTTGTGTTGAATGCACTATGGGTTAGGGGAAGGTGGAAAGGATAAGACCGTGGGTATGTAGAGGAGTAAAATTTGTTGAGAATTTGTCTCCCAAATTCTTCTGATTTATTTGCTGCTATTTCTTCTCTAGGCGAAGATCCCTCTTCAAAAAGCTAGCCAAGCAGCCGTCGCCTTTACTCCACACTAGCCGAAGTTTCTCCTGCTTAAACCGTTCTCTTTCCTCTGGAGAGAGCCTCCCTGGGTCCCCAACTCATAGCTTGTCTCCCCGATCCCCTACACCGAGCTACCGTTCTACTCCAGACTTTCCTTCGGGTGAGTTACCTCATCTAAATAAGAAACAACAGTTGGAAGCATGTAGAAGGCCACTCTAACCATCTTCAGCTTGCCCACTAATAAGAAATCATGTTCTTGTATAACCTATATCAAATTGCTTGCCTTCTTAATGAGGGGGGAAGGATAGGAGGGAGGGAGAGAATTTGGGACTCAAAATTTTAAAAAATGAATGTTAAAAATTGTTGTTACAAAATGACTAATATGGAAATATTTTACATGGTCGCATATGTATAACCTATATCTGATTACTAACATCTCAGGGAGGAGGAGAGGAGGAAGGGAGGAATTGAATTTGGAACTCAAAACTAGGAAAAAATGTTTAAAAAATTGTTTAAGCATGTAATTAGGAAAAAAATAAAATTGTTTTACATGTAATTGGGGAAAATATTAATTTTTTATTTTTAAAGCATGATTTTTGATGAAGTAGGTTGAAAAGGCCCTGCTATGTTGCCAGGAAAGCTGATTAGACTC
The DNA here is from genome assembly GCA_028646515.1 of Pseudochirops corinnae. Lineage (NCBI taxonomy): Eukaryota > Metazoa > Chordata > Mammalia > Diprotodontia > Pseudocheiridae > Pseudochirops > Pseudochirops corinnae. Next base: position 99,779,348 of record CM053587.1, read on the forward strand.
ATGATATAAAATAAGATATTTTAAAATAATTACTAAAAAAAATAGAGGGCTTTTACAGAGGTAAGGGATTGTAGGTCTAGTGTACTAGACCTTTTTGATAAGTTGATCAGTTTTGCAAAAAAATTTTCTCTCTTGTTAAAATCATAGCTATTTGGGGGAGTGGGGCGGTGGGAAGGAAAGATGCTGACATTTTCAGAGAAGGTTCTGATTGGCATTAATTGAGGGGAATTTCTTATTATATGGGAATTACAGGTGATGGGAAAACAAAAGAAACTGATAAAAAAAATTGTCATTAACATAATGAACACTATAAAGGTACCAAGAAAAAGGCTTTATATCTTGGGTATAAACAGGTTTAGCTTAAAAATCAGAAAACAGATATTTATTTAGGATAGCTAAATCCTTGACTAGTTCATTGATCATGTACTCAGGATGCTTTGTAGAACAGTGGCCTTTTGGTTCTCACCAGGTCTTTGTTTTTATTCCTGCAGGTACTAATTCTTCCCAGAGCAGCTCTCCAAGCTCCAGTGCCCCTAATTCTCCAGCTGGTTCTGGGCACATTAGGCCCAGCACTCTTCATGGCTTAGCACCCAAACTCAGTGGACAAAGATACCGGTCAGGGAGACGTAAATCAGCCGGCAGTATTCCGCTTTCCCCCTTGGCCAGGACACCTTCTCCAACCCCACAGCCACCCTCCCCTCAGCGGTCACCATCCCCCTTGCTGGGGCACTCTCTTAGCAATTCCAAGATTGTACAGGCCTTTCCCAGCAAAATGCATTCCCCACCCACGATCGTCAGACATATCGTGAGGCCCAAGAGTGCTGAGCCGCCAAGGTCCCCCCTGCTCAAGAGAGTCCAATCTGAAGAAAAACTCTCCCCTTCCTATAGCAGCGACAAGAAGCATCTCTGTTCCCGGAAGCACAGCCTGGAGGTGACTCAAGAAGAGGTGCAGCGGGAGCAGTCTCAAAGGGACTCAACGCTCCAGAGCCTGGAGGAGAATGTGTGTGATGCTCCTTCCCTCACCCGGGCCAGGCCTGTGGAGCAAGGCTGCCTGAAACGCCCCATCTCAAGGAAGCTGGGGAGACAAGAGTCTGTGGACGAACTGGACAGAGAGAAACTGAAGGTCAAGGTGGTAACAAAGAAACAGGACTTCCCGGAGAAGCAAGAATCCTTGCAGAAATCCCATGAACTGGGCAGCGATTTGGAAAACCTCGCAACTTTGAGGCTGGAGGAGAGAGAGAAGAAAACATATCAGAAGACTTTGGAGAGATCAAATAACTTTGACAACAGAGTGGCAATGCAAGAGACCATGTCGTTGTCATCGCTGTCAGTCAGCAGCCTGCTTCACAAGAACGCTGCCGGCATGAAATCCAGTGACGGTCTCCCACTGGACGCCCAGGTGGCCTGCCACAGGCTTCCACTGAGCGAGCATAGCCTAAGCTCTCATGACTACAAAAGGCTGCCGACCCCGTGCCTGCTGCAAGACATGCTCACCCACCCTACAGAGAGGCCAGCCAGTGGGAGAGGGGACGGTGCTGAGAAGGCCAGCCAAGCAAAAGAATTCAGCAAGTTTGAAAAGTTTGATGGCAAGCTTACAAATATTGATTACCTTCGGAAGAAGATGTCCTTTGAGGAGAAAGATGACAGCCTCAGTTCAGTGCTGAAGCCCAAGCTGGCATCAAATGTCCATGAATGTCTTCAGCTGAACCCCACGAGGCCTGTAAATATGCAGCAGGATCCCATGCCACTCTCAGAGAGCCGGACAAGCATCAGCAGCGCCCACGGGGTTCAGATCAGTTCAACGGCTTTTGTTCCTCTCAAGGCTCTGACTGGTCGAGCAGAAGGTGGGGTGGAAAAGCCAACCTTGATCCCTCCTGAGTCCCCAGTCAGGAAAAGTCCATCAGAATACAAGCTGGAAGGCAGGTCTATCTCTTGCCTGAAGCCTATTGAGGGCACTCTAGACATTGCTTTATTATCAGGGCCTCAGGCTTCCAAGATAGAAGGGCCATCGCTGCCTTCTACGGAGACCCATCATCTCAGCGGTGACATGGGACCTTTTGTGTCACCGACTGTGTCTGTAGGTTCCATGAAGGGTGAAACTGCTGGTCAGAAGGAGCCCCCAATGACTTGTATAAAGATGAACAAATCCTACCTTCTGGAACCCCGATTTCAGCAACCCGGCAAGGGGCTTTCAAGCATACCAACAGCCCCAGAACTGGAAAAGGACAGAAGGATATCCCATTCAGCTGTAAGAAACCACACCCCCATCAATGAAAGCAGTCACAAGAGAGAGGAGCTCCCTGTGAAGAGGCGGGACCATGCTTCGGAGGCCAAACTCATCGCCTCCCCCAGTCAGAATGCCATGGCTAGCCCTGAACCAGTAGCACCCCCAGGATTCCTCAGTCCTGACAACAACCCTGGAAGAGAGAGGCAGAATCAGAGGGAACCTTGCGGTAAGTATCCAGTGGCCTCAAGAAGCAGTGAGCCTCTGATAACAGTGAGGGCAGAGGTCGCCAGAGAATCTTTTATGGAGCATTTGTCAACAGACACTCCAAAAGCTAGCAGCTTTGGAAACAGTGCTTTTGGGAGCCGCCCTGCCCCAGACTTTGCCTCTCAGTCACGTGCAGTGGAGAAACTTAGGGGTCCTAGTGGGAAAGCTGATCCCAAAGAAGATAAAGAAGTAGCTAAGCCTCCCGCTAGAGAGGATGTTCATTCCTCCAGGATTCCTGGTGAGAGGGAGATGAGCAAGCAGAAAACCACTGTGGACCTGAAATCTGAGGTTTCTCTCCCCAAAAGGGCTGGCCAGCTGCCAGGGGTCAGTAACGCCAAGAATGAAAAAGCCCTGGGTTTTCCATCTTTACAGAAAGACAGTCCAAAAGAAGTGGAAAGGAAAGACCCAACTTCTCAGAAACAAGTCAGCAGCCTTCAGCCTTCACTAGCCTCTAAGGACTCCTCTGGCATGGCTACTCGGCAGCAGCTCAGTTCACCAAGTCTCCCTTCAGTTAGGGAGCCTGTCTCTAGGACCTGTGCATCAGAGGTGGCCACGGGCCTTCCTGATATTCCTGTGAAGCCGGCCACAGCCCAGGTGGAAGGCAGCAGTCACAAGCTCAAACCTGCACCTGAGGCCTACCCTCCAAAGTCTAAACCCTCAGAAAAACTGGCACCATCTCAGAAACAGTGCACTGGAGCCACCAAAGAGAAAGAGGCTGGCCCACAGGTCCCCAGCAGTGCTAGCAAAGAGGGAAAAACCACGAGCAGAACCATGCCGGAGACCTTTCTCTTCATCTCTGGCTCCCAAAAGAAATTGAACAGTGAGGGTGTCCAGGGGGACAGGACCCCTGACTCACAAGGTGGGCTAGCGCCTTCATGCCAAGTGGAGGAGGGCACCACCCTTGACAACAAGTTGAAATCCCTAGGTAATAGCAACTTGGCAGGAGTCCATTTACAGAGGCAAGACCCCACAGGCTTGATCGAGCTGGTAGAACAGAAGCTTTCCACTGAAAAAGTCCCTGAAAAACAAACCCTGCACCTGAAGCACCTCAAGCCATCCACTGTGAAAGACAGTCCCTCTGTGTGCAAACAGACTGACAAAAGCCCAACTCCCTCGGCCACCTGCAAACAGACTGACAAGGGCCCGAGTCCCTTGGCCAACGTGACAGACAAGAAGCCAGAAGGGAAAAAATGCACTGATGCACTTTATGTTCTACCTGACTGTGGGAAGTTGGAGCACAGCCTTTCATTGGTGAGCTGTGAGGCCAAGGTTAAAGGTGGGGAAAAGCCAGCTGTAGCAGGGAAGAGCTCCTCAGAGCCCAAAGGGAAAGCTCTACCTTCACAGAAGCAGTTGATGGAAACCAGCAAACAGGGTGGGATGAAACGTTCTCCATCAGCCACTGGGCAGAGTTCCTTCCATTTGGCTGTCCCCTCAGAGAAGACTCTGAGCTCCTCATCCAGTTTCCCTGAGTCTAAGTCAGGAGTCCTTCAGACCTCTTCGGTGGCTGGTGACACCCTCTTTGCTAAGACAAACGGGAGCCAGGCAGAACCACCAGCCCCCAGCACTAGGGACTTTAGGAAGCCAGGGTCTGGGGCAGATAGCAGAACACAAATGACCAAGAGTGATTCATTGCCATCCTTCAGTAGCACCGCAGGTTCCCTGGAGTCCCACCACCCTGATTCACCCCTCAGGGGAGAAGTCAGAACCCTGGACAGGGCCCTCTCAATGACCACCACCCCAGGAGAAGTGAAAGGGAAGGAATCCATCCTGGCCCAAACTCTGGCTGCCAGGAAACAGAATGTAGGAAAAGACATTCCCAGGTCAGCTGCAAACACCGAGCGCCTGGTAGCCTCTTCTTCTGAAAAGGACTTTGTGGTACGCCAGCGACGAGGGAAAGAGAGTTTGCGCAGCAGCCCCCACAAAAAGGCTTCCTAATGGGGCAGGACCCAGGAGGCAGGACTGTGGAGACTCAGATTGGACGTTGTTACTCTGTCCTGACGACCTTCAAAAAACCAGCACCAAATGGGATCGTTTGCCAGGCAGAGCTTTGGGAGGAGTAGGGTGGACACAGAGATAGAAAGGACCTTTTTCCATATGCCTTCCCAATTGTAACCGGTAAAACTGTTACCATATAGTATTTGTACAAAAATACCTTTACAGTTGAGAGTTGTTGAGGAAAAAAGATGTTCCCTGTAAATATCTAGCAGTGTGTTTGGTTTTTGAATGTAGAATATACACTTTGCTGCTGATTGCGTTGTTTCCTACAACTTTTTTTTAAAACAAATTGTTGCTTTGCCGCTTACTTACCATAATGTAGGAAAGAAGCAATATTACTAACACTGGGCATATGCCCTCACACACATACACACAAAACACAGACAAAAGTTCAAGACTACATTTTTACAAGTCAAAGTATTCTAAGAGTTAAAGGCAAAAGAACATCATAAATACAGCAGTTCGTGAATTTTTATCTGTATTTTTAATCAGATTTTGATAGTACTGTATCTGGCTACCTATATTTCCAGATCTAATTTAAAGATGTAACTTGATCACTGCATTTAAAATCTGCCTCAGTTAGGATAGGCCTGGACTCACAGGACCTACCATTTTTATTTCATGAATGTCCTAGCAAGGCCTTTTGATTCTGGGTCCAACTGTCTGAAAGACCAGTTGTTCACTTTTGGTCCCTTGGTGTGTGTCTTGGACCTTCACCTCACATGGCGCTGGGACTATAAATACTCATCAGCTTAATTTCTGCTGTAATCCTTTCATTTTTTCTTTCAGCTCTTAAACTCAGGCCTTTATGCTGTGAGTCTTATGTATAAGAAGCACATATGTTGTAGTCCCATGTCTGCCCTGCTCTTGTATAAGAAGAAAGATGACAACTCCTCCCTCCCCAAGTACTTAGGTTTGAGTAATCAGTTTCACAAAACATAGAGCTTTTTTCAAGGTTGACATTTTTGGCAAAAAACGGAAAAAGTGATTTTAGCATCATGTCAAAAATAGAGATAACCAGGACATCAGATCCATTTTAATACATAGCAGGGGCCTTATGTTATAGATGAAGCTTGCTGTTTTTAGCAAGGAATCCTGGGTTTCACATTCGTCTCTAAATGCATTGGGTAGCTCCATACATTTCGTATAACATGATCTCTTTTATTTGTATGCAAAAAAGTAAATACTGTATTATTAATAAAAAGCAGCATTTTTTGTAACAAAGAGACCTGTTGGAGCTATTTGGTGCTTGAATGTGACTGTCCTTTTTACTTTTGCTAAGCCTTATTTAAATTTTGTATACTGTGGAACATGTAGAATTTGTCAGATAATTTTAGTGCTGATGTATTTTGTTTTGTTTTGTTCTGTTTTTTTTTTTCTTTTTGAGGAAAAAGCACTTGATGAAACCAGTACTAAGGCACTAAGGGAAAATTGACACAGATAAGTATTTTTAAGATGCTTGGGATCGCTATTACAATATTTTTGCTCTTTTTTTCCCTACTAAGATATTGCCCCACAAGAAGTAATCAAGTCCCCCATTCCCAAAGGGGATTTTTTAGTTTTTCCAGGTGATAAAAATCATTGTTCTAAGCACAGTATGATCTTATGAACCTGAAATGTGTTTGGCCAGGTTGTGAACAGGGCTCCTAAAACAAAAGTATGATCCAATTGGTTTCTGGGGTTTTGCCTCATTCTAATAAATTACAAAAGGAAAGGAAAAGAACCACTTTCCCTCCCCCTAATTTTTCATAGGGCAAGGCCATTTCCTATCTCCCCTTTGACACTTGTAAAGGAAACAAACATTTTCCATTTTTTACTGGTTTTAAATACTGGTCTCAACATTTGCAGTATATATCTGTGTTTGACTATCATAGCCCCACTACTAATGCACTCAGACATCATGACACTTGGATCGAGGAGGGATTTCATAGTTTACAGCCCTTACATTTTAACTGTCCTATTGTTTCCTTTAAAGCACAATTAGCTGCTTGTTTACAATGATATCCTTTTTATGTATATTTTGTATAGTGTGTTATCATTTCTGCCAAATCTGGTTTTGCATTTTGGATAAGTAATGAGTAAAATAGGGTCGTGTTCATGTAATACCTGTTTGTTGGTGTGAAACTCTCTAATCAGCTGGTAGAAATCCTCCCACTAACTGTGTTCTATCCAGTCAGTCTTTGTGTGATTGTAAGACGTGCTCCTTGGTAGTACTCCCAGCTGTAGATTTACCAGCTTTAAAAAAAAAAGTTTGTTAGGCTTTGTGCAATAAAGTGTTTGCAGTCTGATTTTCTGGAAGAAATTCCCAATGGATGTCATAATTGTTGTATATTGAACAAATATTTATACTTATGCAGTTGCATAACATTGAAATAAAAATTTAGCATGAAAAGATAAAAGACTGGCAAGTTCTTGCCATCTGCCTGTCTGCTTCCTCTTTACTCCCCACCCCCACCCCTAGAAAAGAAAGTTGCTAAATATTAAAGTTGTTAATATATTTCTAGGATTCCAGAAGCTTATAGGATTCTATAAATTTGTTTTATCAAGAGCAGTAAGGGTAGCAAAAGAACAAACAACTAACCAAGAAATAGATCATTGTGATATTTGTTTAAATTCCCCACATAGTTCATTTTCTGAGAATCAAAAAAGGAGAATTCCAAGATGAAATAATAAGCTCTTGGTTATGATCAATTTTAGTGATATAAAAACAGTTGCATACCCTCCTTAAAGAAAATCTACATTCCTGGGAATAATTATGGTGCTGACCCTTTTGTAATTGTTATGATATGCAGAAAAGTAGTTCAGGTCTCGCAATAAAGAATTTACCAAGTATATTACAGACATTAACACACTTCACAAAGCTTATGTCATCATCCACAAACCCATTATCAGGCATTAATTAAACTCCTACTGTGTACCAGGGATTGTTCAAGGTACTGAAAATACAAGATCTTACATTCTATAGAATGATCCAATATGAACATATAGAAGTGTATATTTTTAAATTCAAGGCAATTTGGGGGGAGTCACTAGTAGTTGGGGGAGGGAGAGGATTGAGAAAGTCTTCGTATAGTATTTCAACTGAGCTTTAGAAGAAAGTAGGGGTTTGTAGAGAAAGAGGTGCAGAGGTGGACCCCAGACATGAAATAAAGACCATCTGTGCAAAGACAAGGAGAAGGGAGGTGAAGTATGTGTTAGGAATAGTGAGAAGAGAAAGCCACTTTGGCTGGACTGGAGAGTGTCAAGGGGAATAACAGAATCATAGAACTTGCAACAAAAATCAGATCCTCAGATTTTGAGGTGAAAGGAAGCTTAGAGGTGATCTAACCAACCCTCATTTTGGAAATTGAGGGTATAAGAGGTGGAGAGGATTCAAATTCTGAGCCTTTGATGCCAAATCCATGGTTCTTTCCAACAAAGAAACCCCTTTCCAAGAAGTCAATGTTTGTGCTTTTTAAAAGGAGTGTTTTTAGGTTTTTAGTTTTTAAGTCATGAAGAGACAGAACAAAGCTAGGAAAACCCGGATTCACATCCATCCTCTAGTTCACGTTGACTTTATGACAGGGGGCAAAGTGCAATCTCTCAGTCAGCTAGCTAACTCTATGACACTAAGTTAGCCAGAATGCACTGACTTGCATTGGGAGAGGGAGTTTCCTCATCTGAATTCCATATGCCAATGAAATCACAGGTCTAGTCCCTAGCCTTTTAGATGAAGAAAGATTCAAAGAGGGAAAAAAGTTCATTTAAAACCTTTTAGGAAAGGGTATAAGGGCATTTATTAAAGGAAAAATGCCTTTGTTAAGCACCCACTATATACCACTATAGCCCTTTACAGAAAATCTCTTTTGGTCCTCACAGTAACCCTGAGAAGTAGGTGCTACTGTGACCATCATTTCACAGTTGAAGAAACTGACGCAGAAGGAGATTAAGTGACTTGCCCAGGGTCACATAGCTATTACATGTCTGAGGCTGGATTTAAACTTAGATCTACCTCAGGCCCAGAACTCTATCCACCCACTACTCATCTGCTACTCTAAGAAGCATAATTACTTTATTTGTTTGTTTATTTATTTGCTTTTTGGAAGTGTAGGGCAGGGCAATTGAGGTTAAGTGACTTGCCCAAGGTCACATGGCTAGTTTTTGTGTTAAGTGTCTGAGGTCGGATTTGAACTCAGGTCCTCCTGACTTCAGGGCTGGTGCTCTATTCACTGTGCCACCTAGCTGCTCCAAGCATAATTACTTTAAGTTACAGAAGTTTTTTGCAAGCAGAGCTGTGATTTTCTTGCATCTTAGGGCCAGCTTACTTTTTAACCTGGAGGAACACAACTTTGATTTTACGCTGAAAGGAAAAGGAGAATGGATGGAGGATTATGGTTCAATTTACAAAAATCTTTTATAGCTGACTTTTCAAGAATTCATCTGTTCCACAGATGATTTGAGCCAGCATCTGGGCAGCAACTGATTTTTTTTTTTCCTGAGTAAATTCAGTAAAAATTGGTTTAAATTTTCATGTTCTTTTCCAAAAAGTAATCATAAATGGCTCTGCCAAATCTAGGTAGAAATATTGTTTTATATAAACTGACTTTTTTGTGAATATTTATTACTCCAGTGGGGGTATCATTGAAGAGCTGGCCCCAGAGCCAGAAAAACATGGGTTGATGTCTGTTCTCTGACAGAGACTAGCTCTTTAACCCTAGACAAGTCCCTTAACTTCAGTGCCTTCAGGTAACTTTTAAAACTGTAAGTAACAGAAAAGATGCTGATCTGCCCTGGTCTAGGGAGTTTCTTCACTGGCAGTACCCTATTGAATGACAGGTCCAGCCTAAAATTTAAAAATAATAATTTGGAAGCTACATTTAAATTAAGATGTTGCATTTAAGATTAAACTATTCTCTTTTTTGATACTTTTTAATGAAGAAACATGCCTCTCCATGGTATAGTGTGAAGATCAAGCAAGTAGAAGGCAGAAGACCTGAGTTTAAAGTCCGTCCTCACTGTGTATATGACTTTGGGTAATAATCTTCTCTGGGTCTTAGTTTTCTCATCTGTAAAATGAAGGAACTGAATTAAATGACTAAGGTCCCATTTAAGTCTATACCTGTGACTCTCTAACCTTTAGGTCTAAGGCATTTGTTTTCTCTTCTCCTAGGTTAAACATACAGTGCCCTAATCTTGTTTCCTTAACTAGATATAAATTTCTCAAAGACAAGAAGTGTATTTTAAAGCATGGGCTGTTAGGTGGCTCAGTAGGTAGAGCACCAGGCCTGGAGTTAGGAAGACCTGAGTTCAAATGTGACCTCAGACACTTACTAGCTGTGTGACCCTGGGCAAGTCACTTATCCCTGTTTACCTCAGTTTCCTCATCTATTAAATGAGCTGGAGTAGGAAATGGCAAACCATTCCAGTATCTTTGCCAAGAAAACCCCAAATGGGATCACAAAGAGTCAGACACGACTGAAAACAACATATTTTAAAGCACTAACAACGAAAGGAAGCTTTCATGTTACAGCTTTTTGGTGTATTCCAATCTAGCTTCTGGGAGCAGGTAGCCTGTGATTTCAAAGGGAGGCCAAGTCAGGGAAGCTGACTATGGATCAAACTGCAGTCTAAATTACTCTGCCCACTCCTGAGTAGGAATTTCAGTAGATTTCTCAGAGAGATTCAGAGTGGACATCCCTGGAGTGTACAAGCAGTACAGGGACAAAGCACAAAGGCCCCTTTGACTGTGCTATCACTTCAAAGGAAGTTCCAGATCATATTATGAAAACCCTGAGCCATGTAGTTCCCTATTTCCTTGTAACTGGGCCATTAAAATCCTTCTTGGTTTTAAATTGAGAATTTGTGGATGGGTGAAAACCATCAGACAAGAAAACTAATCATTCTGAGTAATAGTATTCCTTCTAATTAATCAACAGGCAATTACCCATCTAATACATTTGGTTCATAGCACAAAAGGAACATGAGAGAGCAGAGCTATATTAATTATAGAAATTTGCTCCCTGATGTGTAGGCCAGACATTAAGGAACCATGGGAGGGCTCTTCTATATGTACTGTGCTTATTGGCCTTATACTGGGGTCCAGATCAACTTTGCAGAGATACCTTTTCTTTTACTCCCATTATGATCATCATTAAAGGCAATCCAAGGAGATAAAAGTGGCTCAATGCATATAGAGCTGGACCCAGAGTCAGGAGTTCAAGTCCTGCCTCAGACTATAAGTCTGTATGCCTGGGCAAATTACTGCACCTTTCTGCCTCAGATTCATCATCTATAAAATGGGAATAATAAAAATGTCGCCCACCTCAGGGTTTTTGTGAGAATCCAAATAAATAATATATCTAAAGCAGTTTGCAAGCTTTAAAATGCTATATAAAACCATCAACATTCTCCTTGTTACAGATCTTTAAATGACATGAAGATATCGGCAGCCCTCCTATCATTTGACATTGCTTCTGCCAAAATATTCTATCCCCCACCTTAAACCTTCTACAAGGATCTTCTCCCAGAGCTCACAAGTTCATATTCTTCTTCCCACAACCTAGCCCCAGGGAAAGAATTATTATAATATATTAGTATGCCCCACTCTTTGGCTGTGTGGATAGGTGGAGGTTTCGGTGGAGAAAGTGCACTGTGTGTAGTATAGTGGGAAAATGAATTGGATTTGAAATCATGGGACTGGGGTTCAAACGTTTAACACTGATGAAGTTTCTTAACCTCATTGTGCCTTAATTTCCTCACCTGTAAGATGGGGAGGAGGGGTAGATAGGATGGCCTATGAGATCCTTTCCCCTCTAAATCTACGATCCTATGAATCCCCTGCCCCCAATTTTATTAATCAGAAGTTAACAGGATGGGGCAGCCAGGTGATACAGTGGATAGCATGCCAGGCTTAAAGTCAGGAAGACTCATCTTCCTGAGTCCAGATCTGGCCTCAGACATTTACTAACAGTTTCACCCTGAGCAAGTCACTTAACCCTGTTTGCCTCAGTTCCTTCATCTGTAAAATGGACCAGAGAAGGAAATGGCCAACCTTTCCAGTATCTTTGCCAAGAAAACACCAAATGGGGTCACAAAGAGTCAGACATGACTGAACAACAACAGCAGCATCAAGATGGCAGGATTGTATATTGAATGCTGGAAAGGACCTTGGACATCATTTAAGTTCAACTGCTTCATTTTACAAATAAGGTCATTAAGACCCAGAGAAGGTAGGTGACTTCCCCAGTGTCTCCCTGGTAAGTAGCAAGGGGCAGAGTCAGGATTTGAACACAAATCTGCTAACCAAGTTCACTGTTCTTGCCTCTGAAGCATGATGTTTTTGCTTTCTGTAGGGAAGAGGTCCTGTCCTTTTAAAAGAACAGGAGGCGGCTCAAGGTGGGCTCCCTAGTCTCTCTAAGGATGCTTCCTGGGCCCGAATTGGCCCTTAGTTACACCTGCCCGCTCAGCCCAGCCCTTCCCATCCCAGAAACCCATGGCAGCTGGCAGCAGCTTCCTCCTCCCCCTCTGGTTAATGTGTTTTTATCTCTTGTGTGCTTAGCAGGGTCCCCCTTGGCTCACACTAGGCTTTGCTGCCTTATGCATATTTGATAGCCGGTGTGGCCTTAGGTTCAAATCCATTAGCTCTTTGGTCACCCCAGGCATTTCTACAGGCAAATGGGACTCATTAGCAACAGAACCTCATAGGAAACACACAGCTGCGGCCCCAGGGAGCTTTGGAACAATACATCCTAAAGAACAAAATCACCATATCTTATTTATAACATCACTAGGTGATCTTAGAAAGCAATCTCTGTACTATAAATTTCTGACTGTATAATCTATGCCTTTCACTGCTTTCCATGAAAGCCCTTCAGAAAGGTAATTTGTCTCAGAGGCTGAAGGCCTACCTAGGTGTACGTTTTGACATGCCACCCAGGGTCAGACCTGACTTTCAGTTGTTTGAAATGTCAGAATGTTCATGGAAATGGATGGGAGGGGAAATCTGTTGCATAAAATTACTAATTATGGCCCCATACATGTTTGCTGTTCCCCACCTGAAAAAAAATTATTAATGCCACCATAAGCTGAGAAGTCCTTCATAAATATTCATTTGACATATCAGCCAGCACTCTTGGGAGATGACTAGGGCCCTGTGGGCTGAAGGATGTTGATATCTCCAGACCCTGAAGCAGGCATCCAGCCTTTACAAAGTCTTCATATGTCACACTGGCATCACCATGTCCTAGGGTCCTAACCTGTCTAATAACAATCCCTAGTCTGCCATTTCTGTCCTCTAGAATATACACATGATGATAAATGATGTTCTTCTGAGACCGTTCACGAAATTGAGAGGTCCCTGCTAAGCTTGGGTCTGGAGGCGCCACTGGGGCTGATCCCCTGGCAGCCGGCTTCTCCTTGGGAAATGGTCATCCATAAAAACGTGTGGCTGGAAAAATGTATTTGAACATATGGAGCAGTAGGGGAAGTGTTGCCATTTTTGCCAGCACAGAGTGAGAAGGAAAAAAATTCCCAATGACAGTTTCTTTATTTTTAAAATTTTTATACAAATTGGCACTTTGATTAGATTTTAGCATAAACACATGTTGTGCACCTGTGATACCTCCCTCTGTTGTGAGTTAGTGTTAATACCAGTTTGGGTTGGGGAGAAGGTATGAGGTTGGATGATTTAGGTGGGAATCTTTGATTTTAAAAAATCTTTACTTTTGTGCAGGCCTGAGGACTGTGCTGTATATACCTGGGGCCCAGGTGCCATTCCCTGCGCCAAGTGGAGAATGAACCGACTCATAAATATCTTAAAGGAACAGAGGTAGAGACTCACTGAAAGGGTTAAAAGGTTACATTGGTCTCTAGTGACCTTAAAGGTTACTGAAAGCCAACAACTTGAATCATTTGCTATAAAACTATTCATTTTTTTAAAGCACCCAAATATAACAGATAATCATAGAATTCTGGGAGAGAATAAAATATTAGTTTTGCAATTCAGTGGATTTAATCTTTCCTTATGAGTGAGGTGGATTTAAACAAAAAAACAATTTTGTTACAAGTTCAGACTAATTAGCAGAAATTTGCAAAGTGCATGGCCAGAGTGGGGACTAGCAGACTGGAGAACTGGATTCAGAGCCCAGTAGATATGGGTTCAAATCCCGTTTAAGACAGTTATTAACTGTGTGACTCTAAGGAAGTCATTAAACTTCTCTGGGCCTCAGTTCCCTCATCTGTAAAATGAGGGGGTTGGACTTGATGGCCTCCAAGTTCCCTTTCAGCTCCAAATCTTTGATCCTGTAGTCTTGCCCTGGAATTAAGGGCTATTTGTGGGGGTGTCAATATATATGTCTGTTTTTTAAAACATTTTTTTGTTTCAAATTATTGCCCTCCTCAAATCTCTCTTCCATCTGTTGAGAAGGTAAGCAAAATGATACCTATCATACATGTTATATTAGATGTCTTGTAAAAAACTGAATAAAAGAAAGTGAAAAAAAAAATATGTGCTTCACTCAGAGTTCATCAGTTCTCTTCCTGGAGGTGGATAGTATTTTTCATCATGGATCCTTCGAAATTGATCATTTTCATGATGATCAGAATGACTAAGTCTTCCACAGTTTATTATCATTGCAATATTGCTATTACTATGTGCAATGTTCTCCTAGTTCTGCTCACTGCATTTTGCATTCACTCATATAAGTCTTCCCAGGTGTTTCTGGAACCATCCCCCTTGTCGTTTGTTGTAGCACAATAGTATTCCACCACAATCATATATCACACCTTGTTCAGTCATTCCCCTGGGCATCCACTCAATTTCCAGTTCTTTTCTACCACAAAAAGAGGTGCTGTCAGTATTTTTGTTCATTTAGGTTCTTTTCCTTTTTCTTTGATCTCTTTGGGATACAGACCTAATAGTGGTATTGTTGGGTCAAAGGGGGTGCACAGCTTTATAAATTATAGTTTTATATTTTATAACCGTTTGGGCATAGTTTAAAATTGTTCTCCAAGATGGTTGGGCCAATTCATCACTCCACAGACAGAGCATTAGTGATTGGGCAGTATTCACCAAAGACAACACAGATAAACAGGATATTCCTGACTGAAGACTGTGTGCTTGCAGATAGATTTAATCTTCAGGATCCCTAAGGAGGCAGCAGTGATGGTGTGATGGAAAGAGCAGTGTAACCAGTCAGATAATTCAGGTTAATATCCTAGCTCTACCACTGTGTGACCTTAGGTAAGTCACTTAACCTCTGTGGCCTTGTTTGTAAAAGGAGGAGGCTGGCTTCGATGACCTTCAGGCTTTCTTCCAGCTCCATGATTGAGGGTAGATAATAGGATCATAGACAGGAAGGAAGCTGAGGCCCATAGAGGTTAAGTGACTTGTCCAAGGTCATGTAGGTAGCAAGCACAGAACCAGGATTTGAATGGTTACAAATCCAGGATGCCTTACACTGCACCATCCACTGTATGACTAGGGACTCCTTTTTTTTTCCTTTTAAATTTATTTATGTTTAGTTTACAAAATTCAATTCCACAATCCCTTGAGGTCCAAATTTTCTTCACCTTCCTCTCCTCCATCCTCCTTCCCCATGGCGGCACACAATCCGATATAGGTTTTACAAATACCTTCACATTAAACATTAGTCAAGTTGTAAAGAAGGGTTATAACCAAGGGAAGGAATGAGAATGAAGGAACAAAACAAGGCAAAAAAGAGAGAGAGAGCAAGAAGTTTGCTTCCGTCTGCGCTCAGACCCTAATTCTTTCTCCAGATGTGGATAGTCCTTCCCATCATGAGTCCTTTGGAGTTGTCTTATAACCCTGCATTTCTGAGAGGGGCCCAGTCTATCAACGTTAGTCTATGTGTCTGTGATTGTGTGCAGTCTTCTCCTGGTTCTGCTCCCCTCACTCAGCACCAGTAGGAACTCTACTTTTACAAATGAATGTGACCCTAAGACCGCTCTAAAATGAAATGGGTGGTTAATGCAAGTGAGTGTCTGGAAAACTGGGGAATGGTTGGGACTCACTCCCTGGTGGGTGGTGATATAATGCCATATGGAATGCCAACTTAGATCACAAAGCCTTCACTGTCTCCCTGCGGCCTTGACCTTGCAAAGGAGGAAAAGGTAAGGATGGGTCCTTTCCTGTCAAACACAGAAATATTCATTTAAAGGCCAGGGATGGATCTCTAACTTACTCTGTCCACGGATGAAGGAGTGCTTAACACATGCTTCTGAGGCTAGCATATAAAGTATTATTTAAGAATTTAATCTTTCAATTTGAACCTTTAAGATGCGGCTCAAGCATCGTCTTCTGTATGAAGCCTGTCCTGATCCCCTGACCTGCTTGTGTCCTCTTTCCTAAACTATTCTGTGTGTCTGGATGTGTGTGTATGTATTTATTCACTTTATGCTATATTTACATTTTTTGTATTTGTCTCCCTCATTAGAATATACATTCCTTGTGGGGTGTATGGGGTGTTCGGGGAGGACTAGCTCCTCTGGTGTGAGGGTTGCTGCTCATCTACCTGCCATTCAGTTCTCACCTATGGCTCCAAGAAGCTGTAGCATGCATAGATGCCACACCCTGGTAAAACTGTCTCAGCAGATGGACTAAAACAGGTTGAGGTTAACTGACAGGCCTCAAACTCGTCATTGAGTTAAGGAGATGTCTGCCCCAGGCACAGGAAGATTTCCCCCAAGTGATTGTGTAGATGAGAACAATTTGTTCCAGCAGCCATCAAGGAGGCTGAAGCCAGCACCATGGAGCACTTAGGGCTTGGTCAGACATAGAAGATGCCAAGGTCATCCATTGCATTCTGGGCCATCGCCAGTCCTCCTGTCTCTTGTCCTGCCACTGGACTTTAAGGACCCTGGAAGAAAGAGTGAGGCTGAGGACTTCATGCAGCTCTGCCTCACTTAAAGCCAATTCACACACAAGCCAAGACATCACCCGCTGATGTCAGTGAACTTCTTCAAACAGCAATAACAACAACGTTCCTTGAAAGTTCTTTGTAGTTGCATCCCCAGTACCTAGTACAGTACCAGACACATAGAAGACATTTAACAAACACTTGATGAAGAATTAGGAAAAATTTTCAATCAAGCCTATAGGTAAAAAGGAAACTTTAGGTCATTTAAGCTGAATCCCTCTTAGCTTCTGGTAGATTTCCCCTCAACCACTGAGGACAGATGAGTCCCTTAAAATACCATAGTGAATTATTTTATGGGTCATCTGTACCACTATTTAATAATAGTACCATCATCACTACCACAATGACCATGACTTTCTTATTGCTACCTAACCCAAATTTCCTTTGCTAAGTGTGTGTGTGTGTGTGTGTGTGTGTGTGTGTGTGTTTTCTTCATTTATCTCTTGGTATGCAGTGAGAGATGGAGAACAACCTTGTCTCCCCAGTCCTCACCTTACCTCCTATTACTTAGAAAATGAAAGGAAAAAATTTGAAAAGATCCTTCTTTTGTGTTTTGGCGACCAAGAAAATTTGAAATAAAGCTTACTAGAGAATTATACAAAGCCAGTGTGATGCTGCCGTTTTTCATTTTAAAATGTTGAGACTTCCAGAGAAAAATGCGCTCATTCCGTAATTTGCTATTGAGTTATTAGTGATGAATGGAGACCTTGGGATGAGCATCACCGGCACCCTGACTCCTGGGTGCTAAGACTCGTTGCCCAGGTCTTCTCGGATAGAGGCTGGCCAGCTTTTATGGGTCACTGTATCGTTTGCTCAAACATGCTGTGAAATGCAGGGTCACCTCACGGAGCTCTGGCATACAACAACAAGATGTGATACGTAAAACCAATAAACACACCAAGTATATAGATTCTGGCCGCATAATCAAGATAAAGCAATAAAATTGACAGCAGCCATCAAAACCCTCCCATTCTGACTTTGCACTGGAATTTACTGTTGCTTAAAACAGAGCAGCTGTCATAAAATATTAGATTAGAGTAAAGTTATGGAGTCGCAAGTACATACCATGGGCAGGGTACTTGCATGGTAAATCAAATCAAGGCAGAGAATTAGAGATTTTTCCAAACTTGGAACATTTTGACACGAGAGAGATATTAAATCACACTCACACATATTGTATATTATAGTTATCTAGAGACTATATAGTCTTTTAAAGTTTAATTTGAAAAACTATATGAGCACAGGTACAATATACATTACTTATATGCTGTGTTATAGCAATATAATATATGTATATGTGTGTGTACTGTGCACTGTGTCAATGAATACCTTTATATAATATAGTTGCATATATGTATAGGTGTGTATTATGTGAACATATATTTTTATATACCATAA
>CM053587.1:99797246-99807818 GCA_028646515.1 Pseudochirops corinnae
CTAGTTTTAACTTCAACAAGCCCAAAGGACTCATGATCTCTTTGATATGAGTATTCCTTCCATGGACTCAATATACAACTTATCTATGCCTTCTCATGCCATGAAACTCCTTTTTTTTTTTCCTTTTTGGAGCGGGGAAGGCAGGGCAATTGGGGTTAAGTGACTTGTCCAAGGTCACACAGCTGGTAAGTGTTAAGTGTCTGAGGCCGGATTTGAACTCAGGTCCTCCTGACTCCAGGGCCGGTGCTCTATTCGCTGCACACCTAGCCACCCCCTCATTCCATGAAATTCTTACTGATGCTCTTCCATTGATTCTCCCCAGTGAGAGCTGAAGGTCTTCTCTTTGGTCTCTAGTATATGTTTCCATATGGAAAGTGCCCTTGGAGCTATTTATCTGTTAGCACTTGGGCTATTTTTTGACACATGACTGAGACACCTCCTTTTCCTATCACACATTGCCTAGGTGATACCTTGACACCACTTCTTGCACACAGGTCATCATTTAGCTTCCTCAAACTCACCCTGCATTTCTTGATTGCCTTTTGAGTCATGTGCAATTTGGATTTCTCAGAGATTGCGGTGTTTCAAGTTTCATAACTACATAGCATCACCACCAAAACAATTGTTTGAAAAAGATAAGCCTTTGCTTCTTGCTTGGCATTGTTACAAATATTGTGTAGTGGATAGAGTGATGAGACTGGAGTCAGGAGGACCTAAGTTCAAATCTGGTCTCTGACATTTACTAGCTGTGTGACCCTGGGCAAGTCCTCTAACCTCTTTGCCTCAATTTTCTTAAACATAAAATAGAGCTTATAATAACATCAAGCTTTCAGGGTTTTTGTGACAATCAAATGAAATAATATTTGTAAAAACTCCTAAGAACAGTGCCTAGTATGTAGTAGATGCTGTATAAATACTTATCCCCTCCCTCTTTTTTTCCCAAAAAAAGTTACCCTGTTATTAACAGGGGTATGCTACCTGCCAATACAAAGGTCAATGGCTAACCTCAGATTTATGCCAAAGACCCTAAGCAGGACAGCTCCCCATTTTATAAATTTTCAGGAGTATTAAACAAAGAACAGAACAAGGTATGTGACATCGTGGGGTTGAGGACAACATTATTGGTTACATTAAGGAAGGGGGCATATGCACACATCTGGAATGAGGCCCAGCTCTCTGTTTCTAAGGAGTGCTTTCTGTTGTAATCCCAGGTCAGTGACAGTGAACCAGTCTCCCTTTTTCTTTACAAATTCAGTCAGATCCTCTTTCCCCTCACCCTTTATTATTCAAGCCTGGGCCTGGACTTATTGTCCAGTTGTAGAATTGGTCCCAGATTTGTATACTAGCATATGAGTTCAATGCACTGGCTATCCAATTATATAACATAGTCTGAGCTATAAGAGTTTCATCCATTTTGTTTTTCCTGTATGGATTTCAAATCCAGTATCTTTTGAATGACCATGGACTTTACCATAAAAGTTCTGCAGCTTTCTAAGGACTGATGCAGCCAACACAACTCCATCCACCTACAGGAAAACCTAGAGACCCTCATTATGTCTTAGAAATCCCTCTTCCCCTTAGAAAGCTCTCCAGGACATTGTCCATACCAGGAGTAATTGTCTTTAGTGTGTATCTCTCTGTTGTATGCTTCACTCAACTTTGTTCATCAGAGGGTCACTGGTCAGTTCTAAACTACAGTATAAATCCCTGCCAGCTTCAAAGCATCCTGAGGATAGCACAACAGGTTACTTGGTTTACTCAATAGGGTATTTGCCCAGGGCTAGTAAAAGAAAATGTTTTTATACTGAACAGGAGGAGAGGGGTCAAGGAGAAAAGAGAGTTTATATAGGAAGTACACTTCCACTCTCAAAGCAATAGCAACACAATCATTATTGTTCAGTCATGTCCAACTTTCTGTGATCTCATTTGGAGTTTTCTTGTGAATACACTGGAGTGGTTTTCCATTTCCTTCTCTATCTCATTATACAGATACACACACACACACAGAGGAAACTGAGGCAAACAAGGTTAAGTGACTTGTCCAGGGTCACATAGCTAACAAGTGTCTGAGGCCAGACTTGAACTCAGGAAGATGAATCTTTCTGACTCCAGACTCAGCACTCTATCCACTGTGCCACCTAACTGCCCAATACAATCATACCTACTTTTAATCTAACTACAAGATTGATTAAAAAACATGCAAGTGTCATGTGGCAAACTAGAAACAAGGTTAAAAGGACTCTTGAACTTTTGCCTCATTTCCAGACTAGGTTCTCACTTTGGTTCAGGAAAATCAAGCTGCCCACGTATGGACATCTGAAGAAACAGGCTCTGTAGATCAAGAGATCTTAACCTGAGGTCTATCAACTTAAAAAAAAATGATAATTCTATTTCAATATAATTTGTTTCTCTTATGATGTGTATTTATTATGATGTGTATTTTATTTTTATACATTTTAAAACATTGTTTAAAACAATTTTATACAATTTAAAACATTGTTTAAACAAAGTCAGTAGGCATTATCCAACTTTCCAAGGAGTCCACAACACAAAAATGTTTAAGAAATCCTGCTCCCAATCACCCAAGTATATTAGGGTCCATGGGGTGTTATGCTGAGGTAGACAGGTGAGTAGATGGGTAGACAGGTATACAGCTACATAGTCCAGTGGATAGAGCATAGCCCTGGAGTCAGAAGGATATAAGTTCAAATCCAGCCTCAGACACTTATTAGCTGTGTGACCCTGAGCAAGTCACTTAACCCTGTTTGCCTCAGTTTCCTTATCTGTTAAATGAGCTGTAGAAGGAAATGGCAAACCTCTCTAGTATCTTTTCCAAGAAAACCCCAAATGGAGTCACGCAACTGAACAAAGACAAAGAAATCTATAGCCTTTTACAAACATACTTATCTGGGGTAAGTAAACCTCAGGTACCTTTGAATAAACCAATGTGAGTAAATCAGAAGAGGATAATCAGGGTTTATAGAATTCCTGCATTCATGAATTTGTTAGTCATCCTAGAGGTTTCCCTCTACACACCCTCTCCCTCTTTCTTGTGGAAGGAGGCCAATTTAACCAGCTTATGTTGCAGGAAACAGGGGAGAAAGAAACAAGAGTGGCCTGCCATTCCTGAAAATTCATGAAACTTCCCTGGCCCCCTTTGTGACAGTTGTCACACATCATAGTTGCTTTTGTGTGTGTCATATTCCCCTTTAGATTTTGAGCTATGAAAAGGCCTGTCTTCTACAAGGTGCTCGGCACGTAATCAGCAATTAATTTTTGCTGGAGCCGAAGCCATCCAAGAATTTAAGACGGTGGTCCTAGGAAGCCCAGACCAGAAGCTGTGTCAGGAAAGACACAGGGCTGCCGCATACTATTAAGGCAGGCAGAGCGGCTGACAAGGCCACAAGAGTTGGTGAGTAGTGTAGATCTCGGCAGGCAGGAGTCCAAATTAAAGGAAGAACAGATAGCTACTGAAGGTCTAGTTAGGCAGACAAGGGCCACAACCCGAGAGGATAAGGCAGCAGGAATTTTAAAAAATATATAATAAAAACAGAATCAGAGGCTGGAGAACAAAGGTGAAGGACCCAGACAAAAGGTCTGTACTACAATGGATTCCTAGTAACAGGCCTGGAAAAATGAAGCTGAATATCAAGCTAAAAGTTTGCTGGGGGAAGGGTTTATTTTATGTTTCCTGGCCAGGACCTAAGAGTGTAGGTGGGCTCAACCTCCCCACAGGTCCTGATATGAAATGCCAGCAAGTACAGAGAGGGGCAGTATCTGTGGGAATCCATCCATAAGCATAGAATTTTCCTTTTGCCAAAAGTAACAAAGCTTTCTTTGTGAGCATTAACTAACCCCTTGATTAACACCCAGGAAAACAAGAAGGCAGGAAAACCTCCCCATTCCTGCTCTCAGCTCTTTACCTTATCTGGGCAAGATATAGCTGCAAAGGATTCAATGGGGCCTTCATTGTCAGTCAACAAGCCAACATTTCATAAATACAGAATTTTCCTGAAGAATTCAAAATAATAGCCATTGTTAATATAATGCTTCAAGGTCTGTGAAATGCTTTGCAAATGTCACCTTCTTTGATATTCTCAACCCTGTGAGATAGAAGTATATATCTAGGCAGGCAGGGGACCAACTTGAAGGAAAAACTGACAGGTGCTAAAGGTTTATCTAGGTGGGCAAGGGCCACAACCTGAAGTTAAGGCTGTGGGAACTGAAAAGAAAAAAAATGTGGTGAAACTGATTTGGAAAAGGTTAGTGACTTACCCAGGGTCACACAGCTAGAAAAAATCTGAGGTAGGATTCAAATTCTGGGCTTCCCTATTCCAATTCAGGTCTCTAGCCACTGTACACCTAGCTGCCTCAGGCAAAACAATACTGTGCCTCATCTTTAATACTAGCTAATAGCTAGCATTTGAATAACATTTTAAGATTTGTAAAGTCCATTCTCACAGCAGCCCTGATGTGGGGGTTATTATTATCCCCATTTTACAGATGAGGAAACTAAGGCACAAATAGGTTAATTGACTTGCTCAGGATTCAGACTGTAAGTAAGTTTCTGAAGCCAAATTTGAACTCTGGTCCAGGTGGTGCATTTAAAGGGCATGGCCTGAAATCGGGAAGACTCGTCTTCCTGAGTTTCGCCTCAGTTTCCTCAACTGTAAAATGAGCTGGAGAAGGAAATGGCAAACCAGTATCTCTGCCAAGAAAACCCCAAATGGGGTCACAAAGAATTGGATATGACTGAACAACTTTTTGATTCCAATTCCAGAAACCTAAGATCTCTAGATCAACTAAATATTAATACCAAGCTTGTTTTCTAGAAACATAATCATCTCCAAGGGTATTTTCTAAGTATCAAGGACTTAAAGGGAAAATTCAGTCAAGTAGCAGTTATTAAGTGCCTACTCTGGGAATACAACTTTTAAAATAGAAGGAAGAGAAGAAAGGAGGGAGAAGAAAAGCACTCTGTGCTCTTAAAGTCTAAGCTTGCATTGAATCAGGGAATATTGAACTTGCTTTAATTTTAGAGTATTTGTAGCTCTGTATGAAGCTTTATTCCTCACCTTAACCAGGCATCAAGGAGATCCTGGGACTTACCTATTAGCTAAATAAAGCTCTGTCAAAGCCTACCAAGGTGAATAGGTTTCTAGTATGGAGCCTGGCGAGCTGTCCTCCAAGGACCAGTCAGCACCTCAATCCCAAGATGACTGAAATCACTCTTTTGAAGTACTCAAGAACCTGGGAATAGTGATAGAAGCCAGCATTCACCTGATGCCATACCTCAAAAGGTGGAGAGGGAATGCCTGGAAGCCTCAGGGATCTCCGGACTGTAGGAATCTCTAATGTGAGAAGCTTTATAAGGGAAGGAGATTTAAAGTGTGAGGGTACCTGATCCCAAAGTCATAGATGAAAATTGTTCTTTATGGCATTTGGAGAGCTGAGCCACCAGCCTTCACTGAATTAATGAAAACCTTCAGTTCATTAGAAATCCCCACCCCCAGCAAAGATTAGAGGACTGAACTAGGGCTCCCTGCCATGCAGATTTGGGGAATATTATCTTGTGAGCCTGGCTGAAGCTGTAATTTGGACAGCTGTGCAGATGCTGGCTCTCTGCTCCCCTGGGCCCGCCTGGGAATGAAGAGCACCAGAGGCTGCATCTGCCAGGACAGCACCAGTACAGAAAGGGTCTCTATTTTTTTTTCCAATGTGTCTTCCAATGTGGATTTGTTGTCACAATTCAAAGCTACAATTACATAATCAAAAGGGGAGTCCCTCCTCCCATTCCTCCCCTTTCCCCAAGCTAAACTTGAAGTTTAGCTTAAAGAACTTAAGTCCCTTCAGACACAAAAAGGGACAAGTAATCAAAAAGGACAGAAATGGAATCTGTGGAGCTTCCACTCTGGAACTAAATGAACAAGGATTTTCTATCCTTCCCAGTGTTCTTCCTGCTGCCTCAAGATTTTTTTTCCAAGGCTGTAATGACATGGAGAAGGACAGCCAAGTGGTTAACTCTGCTTTGGAAAGTGCTTCTGAAATCATATTGAAATGAAATGACAAATGGAATACTCATCATCCAGAAGTTGGACTCAGACTCCTGTGAAGAAGGCCCTAAAATGATGAATAGGTAGTGGTCTTGCTTCGCCAATGCCCCCCCAGCAATCAAACCAATTATACCGGTTGGTGCCGAGCATTGGCAAAGGTCAGACAAGTATTTATTAAGTACTCATTTATGTGCCAGGCACTACTGGAGATATTGAGAAATAGTTCCTTAAGAGACTTACATTCTTGCAGGGGGAAAACATGTACACCAATAAGCAAATACAAAATATTTACAAAGCATGGCGGAGGGGAGAAGGGACACCAACAACAAGAGGATCAGGAATGGCTTCTTGTAGCTGCTAACACTTGAATTGAACCTTGAAAGATTCCAAGAAGCTTATGTGAGGGGTATGTTCCAGGCATGGAGGACAGACAGACTGTGCAAAAACAAAGAGGAGGGAGATGAGATGTTTAAGGAACGGTAAGTAGACCAAATTGGCTTGAACACCCAAGGAGTAAGTAGTATTCAATTCTTCTGGAAATCATCATCTTTGTCCCCTGGAAACATCAAGGGCATTCACTGCATCCGGACCATCATCAGCCATCTTGATTTTTGTCTTGCCACTAGACTTAGATAACTCTAGAGGAGAGAGTAAGGCTGACAATTCTGTGAAGCTCTGCCTCACTTTAATCCAATTCATGCCCAAGCCACCAGTGATTTCATTGGTCCTCTTTGGAAAATGAAGGATGAACAACAAAAACTTTTGTGTCCCCTCAGGGTTGTCATGCACAGCCCAGGATTTTCTTTTTCCTCTATCTCTCATGGTTCGTAGCTCAGGTAATGTCACCTAGGACAATCTCTTTTCTTTAGTAAATATATAAAAATATTAAAAATCTCCTTCCTCTCTATTTTCTGACTCTTGTCCAATTAGTTAACTTGGGAAAAACCTTTCCTCCCTCTCTCTGCCTCTGTTCTTTCTATTTAACTTTAATCAAGGCCAAGAAGCCTTAAAAAAAGAGCTAGCAGTCCCCCCCTAGGGCATGGAAAATGAATGCCATCAATTTCAAGGCAAAATTAAATAAGGGGGAAAAATAGTGAGATCCATCCCCAAAGCCCTGGAAAGTGCTCAAAAATCCTCCTTAGCATATCTCCCTTAGTCTCTCCTTCCATCTGCCTTTTCTGTAAAGTAAGTGTTCTTGCCCTTCAGCACTAAAGATAAACAAATTTTTAATCAACTGTGTTGTTTTTATTATTTTTGCTTTATTTAATAACTTATATTACAGCAATATTGGTTAGGAGCTATATTTGTTGTAAATGTCTTTTGACTTGAAAAATTCAGGAAACTGTAACTTCTATTCCTTTAGGGATTGAACAAGCCTTGGTGAGATGGCTTAAGAATCTCATAATATTATTATTTCTAAGGGAAAGAGTGTTGCTGGTGCCAAATGTGGTCTATCATAACTTAAGGGCTACCTGTGCCTGGAGAGCTAGAACTTCAGGTGGGCGGAAATGGTTCTCATTAGGTCTGAAGTCATTAAAGAAACATGGTTGGAATCTTAATCTGTGCGCATTTCACACTCTGTGGGATCACATCCTCCTAAGGTTCTGAATAGAATAGTGGAACCTCCTGAATAACAAGTTCATATCTGAGACTTTGCTTTTTCATAGGATTAAAGATTTGAAGCTGGAAGGGAATTCAGAGGCCATCTAGTCTAACTCCTTTGATTTATTGAAAAGGAAGCCTGGAGAAGTAACATGATTTGCCCGCTTGGGGTTATATAGGTTGTAAGTGACAGAATTGGCTTTTAAGGCTAACTCCAATGAATCCAGATCTTGTTTTCTTCCCACTATTCTAGAGCAATCTTTCTTTTACTTAGTTGTGCTTTTCTAATTTAAAAGAAGCATAGAAGGGGCGGCTAGGTGACACAGTGAATAGAAAATGGGCCCTGGAGTCAGGACAACCTGAGTTCAAATCTGGCCTCAGACACTTAACACACACACAAACACACACATACACACACACACACACACACACACGCCATGTGACCTTAGACAAGTCACTTAACCCCAATTGCCCTACCTACCCCATTCCAAAAAGCAAAAAAAAAAAAAAGAAGCATAGAAGGTTGTGGTCCTGCTTTAGTGAATATGTGGAAGATGAATTGAAAAGGGGAGAGACTGGAAGCAGGGAGACTAATTTTAAGGCTTTCTCAACAATCCAGCTTGAGAGATGACCAGGAACTGGACTGGGCAGGGTGGTGGTGTGATGAGACAGAAGTGGTGGATGCTAGAAATACTGAGGATGTAGAATCCACAAGACTTGGCTATTGACTAGATATGGTGGGTGAAAGAATAGAGTAGAGCCTGACTTCTAGGTTATAAGCCTTGGCCACCAGAAGGAATGATGACATACCTGACAAAAATAAGAAAGCCAGGAAGAGGGGTGGGGTTTAGAGAAGGAAATAATAAATTTTGTGTTTGAAGTGCTTCTGAGAAATAATTAAGTAGGGATATTAGGTAGGCTGTTGAAACTTGGGATTGGAGATCAGGAGAAAAATGATCACTGGATATGGAGATTGATTTTTATCAAAATGATAGTTGTATTCATAGGACCTGATGAGATAACCAAGACAGGAAATGTAGAGGCAAGAGGACCCAGGACCAAGCTCTAGGATATACTCATCAAGCATGGGGGATCGGGGGAGGAATGGATGATGATTCAGCAGAGGAGAATGACAAGGAGAAAGAACCATGACCAAGAACTGTCATTAAAAATCCCGGGGTGGGGGGGGGGGGTGAGGGAGAGAATTTACCAGAGAAAATAAAAAATTTAGCTTTTCTTTTATCATGGAGGCAATAGGGTGGAACTTCGAAGGCTTTTGAGCAGGGGAGGGACCTAGTAAGACCTTTCTTATTGGGCACAGATTGTTTCAGTGCCTGTATGAAGGATGGATTGGTGAGAGGAGAGAAGCAAGGAAGCCAGTTAGAAGGCTATTACTACGGTCCAGTTGAGCGATGGATACAGTGCTTTAATCATAATGGGTCCTTGAATTGCTGAAGGTGATAAGAGCCTGAACTAGGGTGGTGGTTCTGGGAGCAGAGAGAAGGGAGAAGATAGAAAAGATGTAGTGAAGGTAGAATTGACTAGAGATTGGATATGGGGAAAGTGTAGACAAGGAAAGCTGAGTCTGAGGGTTTGAGCAGGGATGGATGAGAGGATGGTGAAGTTAGGAGAGGCAGATTTGGGTGGGGTGGAGTAAGTTCAGGAGGAGAGATGAGTTCAATTTTGGACATGTTTAATTTGAGGTGCTAGAGTGGGCCAGCCAGGTGGATATACTTAACAGTAAATTGGGGATAAGGGCCTACAGTTCAGAGGAGAGATTAGGCCTGGCTATACAAATATTGGAGTCAGCGTGGATGTGATAATGGAATCTATAATTATGGATGAGATCAGCAAGGGGGAGAACAGAAAGAAGGACTAGTACAGACCCCTGAGAAGGACACTGATGCTTAAGGCCTAGGGCAGGGGTGGGAGAAAGAAGAGAGGATAAAAGTAGGAAGGACAAAGGGATAGGAGGATAATCAGGAGAAAGTGTCACGGAAGGAGATACTAACAAGAAGGAGCAGAGTGATGGTCTTCAGTGTCAAAAAACTGCAGAGAGGTCAAGGAAGAGGAGATCTGTGCAAAGGCCACTGTTTAGCAGTTAAATTGTTGCTAGTAATTTTGAGTAGATTCAATAGAAGAGCGGGATAACAAGGGCTTTAGGCATAAATGGGTAGTGACAAGAGTTGGCCCTGGTGGGGAGGGGGAAGCTCTTCTGCCTTTATTTTCTGTGTGTTTTAAAGATTGTAAAAATTATGTCCTTGGATTCTATTAAATCTCTTTTACTTGAGGAAGGATGGGAAGGTTGGGGGAGGAAGGGAAAGTATAAGATAACACATAAATCTGAGCATCTGATTGTCAAGGGCTAAGCAAATGGTTCAACAAGGGAAAGATGCTCATTGTTCACTGGCCCTTAATCTGTCTGTAATCTTGTCTCTGTTAATGAGGAGCAGAGCTAAGTGAAGAGACAGAATAGGGAAGGCGTGAGTTCAAACAGGGGAAAGTCAGATTAGTGGGCTGTGCTGAGGACAAGATTTAAGGGTGGAGATCATTGCAGCCTTGCCCAATGATCCCTGATCACATGACCTCTGAGGGGACAGGACCCAGATGCCAATCTAATTGAATAGGTAGATAAAGGAAAGGACAGAATTAGCCCTTAAAGTTGGCTATCAATTTTGAATCTGCGTCAGGTTCACCAATGGGGCATAAAGAATGGGTCAATTTTTTTGTAAAGTGGATGCCTTACTTTTTGGATAAATACTTTTGAGACTGGTATTTTGTATCAACAAGCACCCTAGCATACCTAGGGCGGCTACTAGCACAGGTTCTTAGATCTGCTTTTCTAAAGGAAAGCAACTCAAAATGGGTTAACGGTTTCACTTTAATCAATCAAACATATATCATTTACCTAGTTCAG
>CM053587.1:99808318-99877189 GCA_028646515.1 Pseudochirops corinnae
CCAACTGGTACTTGAGATATGCAGGCACTGTGGTTGGGAGATCCATCCTGCCCTACCAGAAAGTCAGAGGGGTGAGGGGGGAAGACATAGGAGAGAATAGATTGGGGGAGGGGAGATACAATGGAATGGCTGTTTTGGGGCAGTGGGTAGGGGAAAGATGGGGAGAAAATTTGTAACTCAAAATTTCATGGAAATGAATGATGTAAACTAAAATAAAAAAAAAATAAAAAAAAAACACTGTACTTTTAAACACTGTACTTCTCTGGGGAGCTACAGAGGACCTTCCAGCACTGGTCATTTAGCACTGGGGCACAGTCAGAATTTTCTGGGGCTCTTGATGCCAAATCTACATAATCCTCTTTATAGTATATTGGTTGGTTGACTGATTTGTAGTCCTTCTTACTTGAAGAATGACATCACTGCCAGGGTGAAGGTGCAATGTGTCTGACTGTGACTGATTAGACCAATGTGAGCTCTGAAGGCTCCACCATAGGTTGGGCACAAATAGCCCATATGTAGCGTTTGGAATGAAAATGTCTCCAAATTTGTGTATTTTGTATTTCTTTTGAGTTACTGCAATTCTGTTATGCTGTGAGCATAGCAGCACCTTCTTTGATGTATGCCATGCTTGGTGGTCCTGTGCTGGTGTCTCCCATGCATCCCATTATATAATGTCTGAGCTAGGAGGGCCCTTAGAAATCCTCTTGCCCAATACCCTCTTTTTATAGAGGAGGGAATTAAGACTCCCAGAGGGGAAATGACTTACTTGCTCAAAGTCTCATAATGAATAGGTGGCAGAGCCTAAACCTGGGTCCTCTGGCTCCAATCAAAGTCCACCCAAAGCTTTTCATTACTCCCAGCTTCCTCCCTCCACACCCCACTGCCTCCCTCCTTGTGATGCTTTAATCAGTGCTTAACGGGTTCTTTGATGATGAAAATGAAAGTGATACCCACTTTTTAAACTCCTGGTCAGAATGCAGCCATCTTAGCACCAGGAAAGAACACCATTCTTGCTATCAAGACATGCTCAGGTTTGACTCTGGCTTCTGGAGCTACCAGCTGTGTAAACCTGGACAAATCACTTAACCTCTCTGATCCCTAATTTCTTTATCTGTAAAATGGAACATTCTACTTGCTTCATAGGGCTGTTGTGAGGAGAAAGCATCCTACTATTATGTCAAATAACTTGTAAACCACTGAGGAACAGAGAAACAGGAGATGCTGGTGATATTGTCCATGTAAATTCCATGGATCTAGGAAGAAAGTATAGGAAATTTAAAGCAAATTTCAAGAGTAATCCCAGAGAATGGGGTATTTTTTTTTTTCCATTTTCTTCCTGTAGGAAAGGGCCATAAGGGAGCCTGGTTTCAGGTGGAGAAAAAGGCCCAAAAAGGAAACCTAGACCAGTGATTTCAAACTCAAATAGAAATACGGGCCACTAATCCACACATAAGGATCCTTGCAGGTTGCATGTTGACTTAGAAAACCACATATCAACATTGTCTGCATTCTATTGTATTGTAATTTATTTTGTGAAATATTTACCAATTACATTTTAATCTAACTGGGCTGTACCTGAGTTGCTGTCATATATCTGACACTTCTGACTAGATTAAGAGTCAGAAGTCCTGGATTCTAACATGAATTTGAACAACATTTACTCAGTGATTTTAAGCAAGTTGCTTCATTTCTTTGGGTCTCAGTTTTCCTAATCTATAAAAAAAAAAGGATAATAATAATAATAAGTTGTGTTTATCCTTCGTTTCTGAAGAGGACCATGAAATCAGGGAAATGATAACATGACTTGCAGTTGATTTTGATTTCAGGGAGGGATGTACAAGGTCACCAGCTTCACTTTCTCCTCCACAGCCATCTGGGTCCAGTGGCCAGATATTCATCAGGATGACTGGAGATGGTTCAGGATGAAAAAGGAGACACTGGTCCTTTTAGCTTAAGGCCTTTTCAGGTTCTCACTTTGAGTGAGGTATAGCCCACTCAGTGAATAGGCTTCTTAAGGAGGAGAGCCAAGGAATATCCCTTTTAATTAAAAAAAAAAAATCAAACTTGGGGGAAGACCCTCAGGGTTGCTGGTCAAAAGAGAAACAGTTACTATTGACATTCACTCTGAGCCAGGAGGGCCCCAAATATAGCCATTAAAGGTGCTTGGGCAGTGACCTATGAACTCCAGAGTGAAATAGGTTTAAGGTTTGGTTTTTGAGAAGGAAGGAAGGAAGGAAGGAAGGAAGATAAAGAGAGAGAGAAAGAAAGAAAAACAGGAAGGAAGAAATCTAGCCAGTAAACCTCTAGTTAACTGGGCAACTTCCAGCCATCAAAATTTACTTTCCTTTGGAAAGGAGAAGGAGAGGAAGAGGGAAAAGAAGAGGGAGACCACAAGCTGAATTACTCAACTGACTGAGTCCCCATTCAAATAGCTCGGACTACTCACAGGTTGTGTTTGTCCTTCATTTTCAAAAAGGACCCTGACATCAGGGAGATGATGGCATAATTTTCAGCTGACTTTGATTTGAGTGAGGGAGGGCTGTGCAAGGTCTCCAGTCTAACTTTCTCCTCCAGAGCCATCTGGTCCAGTGACTAGATATTCATCAGGACAACTGGAAATGACCCAGGATGCCATGGGAGACCCTGGCCCTTTTAGGTTAAGGCCTTTTCAGGTTCCCACTTTGAGTGAGGTAATGCCCATTCAGTGAATAGGTCTCTTAAAGGAGTGAGCCAAGGGATGTCCCTTTTAATTATAAAAAAAAAAATCAAACCGCGAGGGGAAGACCCTCTCCTGCCCTTTAGGAACTATTGTGAAAGTAATATAGCATAGTAAAAAAGAGTGCTGGATTTATAATCTTGGGACCTGCATTCAGATCTTTGGTTCAGTCACTTGTTTATGCAACCATAGGCAATTCATTTAATTTCCCTGGGGCTTTGGTTTCCTTAAATGTCAAATGATGAACTTGGCAAATGTAACGTAACTATAATGACCAAGTTTATTTAACCCTGGAGAAAAGCTGAAAAAAAAATATACCTCTATCCTTTCTTTGCAGAGTCGTGGAACTATGGGTATAAAATGTGGCATATCCTATCAAATGTGATTGATGCGTTAATTAGTTTTGTAAGACTGCTTTTTTCCTCCTTTTAAAATCTTTGTTATATGAGATAGGAGAATGGGAAGGAAAGTGCATGTGCGTGTGCGTGTGTGTGTGTATGTAACTGTGTAGACACATGCACATGTATCCATAAAGGTGACATAAAAATAAAAGTTATCTTTTTATATAAGATTAATTTTTTTTTCAAAAAGAGACAAGATTTTTTGTTTATTTCAGTAGAAGGCTGGTTTGTTAGGGATGCTGTTGTAGAAGGAAGTCTTTCATTCCTGTGAGGTGTAAGGATACCAGTATACATGTGAGCATTTTTGTTATTTTTATTTTTTTAAATGAAAGGATTGCTCTACATGGCTAAGGTCCCTTCCAGGTCTAAACCTATGATCCTATGATTAAATTAGTTAATGTGAGCACTACTTTAAAATTATAAAACCCTGTGGGAAGTGACCCTAGGAATTAGGAAGGGGTAAGGTGAAGTATCCCCCTTTCTTCTGGAGGTCTAAACTTTTCCTTGTACAGGGTCCTAGGAGCAAGAGTTCTGCCATGAGTCAGGACAATATTTAATGGGCCAGGAGGAATGGGAGCCACCAAATGGTGATTTAAAGTAGCATTGTCAAAATAAAATAGACATGGATCATTGCTGGCTGCATATAGTCTTAGAAAACCACAAGTTAATATTATCTATGTTGTATTGTACTTTTACTTATTTTGTTAAACATTTCCCAATTGCTTTTTAATATCATTTGGGCCACAATCTGGAGTAGGTTGAGAGTTTGACACCTCTGCTGGACCTGAGGTGATCATAGACAACTACCACCATTTTTGTGACATCTCTTCCTTTCCCCTCTGTTTCAAATATTTTACCTTCTACCTCAGGTCTTTCCAATAGCTTTCATCAAGGTACCAAGGCTACTGATTGAAAGATGTCATGGTACGCTGGAAAGAACACTGACTGTAGATTCAGAGAATTTGGGTCCTCTGACTCAAGCATTAA
The DNA here is from genome assembly GCA_028646515.1 of Pseudochirops corinnae. Taxonomy (NCBI): domain Eukaryota; kingdom Metazoa; phylum Chordata; class Mammalia; order Diprotodontia; family Pseudocheiridae; genus Pseudochirops; species Pseudochirops corinnae. The sequence continues at coordinate 99,812,423 of CM053587.1, forward strand.
GTCTTTTGTTCTATATAACTTGATTCCATCTAGCTAATAATAAAATATCTTGCATTTATATAATGCTTTAAGGTTGCAAAATACTATGTTCATCTATCTGTCTGTCTATCTACCTATCTATCTATCTATCTATCTATCTATATCTTATTTGAATCTCACAACAATCCTTTGAGGCAGCTGCTTTCATTATCTCTACAGATGGGGAAAACAGAGACTGAGAAAGGGTAGGCCCAGTGGCTTATATCTAGTAAGCACCTAAGGCAAAATTTGAACTCAAGCCTTGCTGACTCTAACAATCAACCCACTACAGCATCTAGAATGTTGGAACCTGTTGAAGGACACGAAGAGTTTTTTCCTGCCCAAACCTTCTAAGGGATCCTTATCTGTGGGTACCAGATGTAGGGCATGGGAATTTTTCCCCCTAAGGCTGTGATTTCATGAGTATGGGGAACTGGTCGGTCTAAGCACCCTTTCAATTGATGAATATCAGTCAATCATTTGATAATCTTTAAAAGTTGCCTAGGTAGCTAGATGGAAAAATAATAGAGTGCCAGACCTGGAGTCAGGAAGACTCATCTTCTGGGTTCTGGACAAGTCACTTAACCCTGTCAGCTACTGTTTCATTATCTGTAAAGTAACCTGCAAAAGGAAATGACAAACCACTACAGTAATTTTGCCAAGAAAACCCCAAATAAGGTCACAAAGAGGCAGATATGACCTAAATGACTGAACAACAGCAATAGTTGCATAGGGCACAGAGAGTGACTGGCCTAAAGTCACACAGCTAGTATTTGCATGAGAAAGGACTGGAACACAGACCTTACTGACTCCAGTACCAACTGTTTAGCTGCTTCTCTATGCTGTCTCTCAAGACATATAATTGCTCCATGAAAACACTGCAGTCACCCAGGGAAATCATCTATTTACCTGGTTAAATCTAAGTAGACCAAGTCTCTGAGCCTGCTGAAGGTTGAGTTTTGGAGGTCAGGGAGAAAGTTAAAACTGAACTCAAGAAATTTTGTTGTGGCAGGAAGACTTTCAGGAATCTCTTCAAGTCCTAGGTTTTCACAGTCATAGGTCATGTTTGCTATAACCTGTTGGGAAGAACAAAAGATATCAATGCTCAAGTCAGAGGACCTAAATCTACAGACAGCATTCTTTCCAGGGTACCATGACATCTTCTAATCAGTAGGATAAGAAGGGTCATTTACATTCAGTCAAGGCTACATTGATGATTTAGTGATTAACTTATCAGTTATTAATTATAAGCTATTGATATTAATATAGGCATTAATTATATATTATTAATTTAGTGATTAATCATATCATAATCAGATATAGAGGAGAAAGGGAACTCAGTGGCCATCTAGTTCAACTCCATTTTATAGATGAGGAAACTGAGACCAATTTCACTGAGAATCATCCCCTTATTACTTGAATTATATAAACATATGTTTATAAGTCTCAGACATAACAGAAATAGAGCACTTCTGTAAATTCATGAATGTACTTTAAGCATTAATAACAATGTACATACCTGCCCCAGCACAGGTATTTTGTGACCACCATCACATGTTATATTAATGCTTCTGAACCTTGGGATCCTCATTCTCTCTCATCCCATGTTTAATCAATTACCAAGTCTTGTCAATTCTACCTGTTTAGCATCCTTCACATATGTTCCCTTCTGGCCACTTGGAGGCCAGTCCTTTATAGTTCAGGCCCTTATCACATCTCACATGGGCTTTTACAATCAGCTCCTAATTTGTCTCCCTTATAATCCAATTTCTCCCCTCTCCCCAGTCTCTCCTCCATATAGCTGCCAAATTGCTATTCCTAAAGCATAGATCTAACCACTTTACACTCCCACTAAAATAAATCTTCAGTGGCTCCCAATACCTCTATAAAATACAAATAAATACAAAACAAATAACATAATAAGCAAAAACATTTTAGACAAAATACAAACTCTGTTGGTATTTAAAATGTTTTCCAATCTGGCTCCAGGACAGCTATGTGGCACAGTGGATTTAGAGTACTGGTTTTGGAGGCAGGAAGACTCATTTTTCTGAGTTCAAATCCAGCCTCAGACGCTTACTAGTTGTGTGACCTTGGGCAAGTCACTTCACCCAGTTTGTCTCAGTTTCCTCATCTGCCAAATAAGCTGGAGAAGGAAATGGCAGACACTCTAGTAGCTTTGCCAAGAAAACCCCAAATGGGGTCATGCAGAGTCACACATGACTGAAACAACTGAAAAACAACAACAAAGAAGTCAGGAAGACTTGAATTCAAGTTCCTCTTCTGACATGTCCTGGCTGTATGATTCTAGGCAAGTCATTAACCTCCCAGTATCCCCAGGTAGAACTAGTCTCTAAGGTATAAACTGCACAACAATTGCTACTGTGCAATGATGAAGGAGTCTTCCCACATAAGAGAAGAAATCACAAATTCAGTATCCCCACCCCAATTTACAGAGAGATGGAAGCCCAGGAGGAATGTTTCAGGTTCAGAGTCTTTGTACTAATCTGATTAGAACTTTACCCAAGACTGCCGTCAGTCGGTTCAGTGAGGCCCAGTGAACATTGACCTTAGTGAGATACCTCTTCTAGCCTCTCCTATGCCTTGGAGGATTGGAGGAGATGATCGTTCCTTTGCACCAGAGCCAGAGCCAGGACCACAATGTGGCAAAATCAGGCCCCAAGTGGGCATTTAATGACAGGGAGAGCAGAGGATCAGTGCAAACATGGGATCACAAGTGGGATGGTTCACTGACTGCGAGATGAGGCAGAGAAAGCACATGTAAGACAGGCAACCCAGGTTTGAAGCATCCCTTTGCAGATCAGAGATAAGCAGATGATGCAAAAGATTCGAAGGAGGCAACCCAAGATACAAGCTCTAGCGGAGGCTGGCCAGGCTCATCCCAGAAGGGAGACCAGCTGCTCCAGGGAGAGGGCTGGGGACTGGGGGCAGAGAACAAGCATTTATTAAGCTCCTGTTTTATGCCAGGCCCTGTGCTGAGAACCTCACAAATATCTCCTTTCATCCTTACCACTACCATGGGAAGTAGGTGTTATTATTTTAATATCCATTTTATATTTGAAGAAACTGAGGCAAAGCAAATTAAGTAACTTGTCCAGGTCACACAGCTGACAAGTGTCTAAGGCTGGATTTGAACTCAGGTTTTCCTGACTCTAGGCCCAGCATTCTATCCTCTGTACCACTTCTGCTCCTGGGACAGCAGAGAGCAGAGGCCTGGATTTAAATCTTGTCTTGCTAATTACCATGTTTTAAAAATCTTGAGCAAGTCCTTGGTCCCTCTCCTTACCTCGTGGGCAAGTCTACTTTACCTCAGTTTTCCTACATGTGAAAGGAAGGCCTAGATAACCTCAGAGGGTCTCCCAGTTCTAATCTCTGTGCCTGTGATAACTGACTATAATTGAAGAGAATGGACCAAAGTTCAGACAGCAACTGTTTTCGGGAAATGGTGTCAGGGATGGGTTTTTTTTTTCATCTTTGTAACTACACGACTTAGAACAGTGTCCTGCACAGAACTGGAATGTAATAAAGGCTTGGTGAGTTCGATTCTGAGGAATAGTAGATACTAAAATGAGGCTAGTTCAATGTGTCATTCATTGGGAAAGGCCTCATTGACTACCATCCGCTCTCATCTTCTCCTCCCTTCCCCCTCCCAGCCCCTCTACCCCCAGCCCCCAGTGCTTGGGTTGATTACACAGGGTTTCTAGGCCAGCAGACAAACTATAACGTATGAACTTATCATCCTTAAGCATCTCTCATATCAAGGCCAGAAGATTAGTTCTGTTTAAACACAAAAAGAAAAACATGAACATTTATCAACTAGACACCAGCCTTTTAGTGATGCAAAGTCCATCCTTCTCATATTAGCCTCAATATCAATACCAGTACAGAAATCCATAATACAGCAAGTAATAGTGCTCCCCTTTCCCTCTCCCTCCTCTTCCTTCTCCCCCCTCCTCCCCGTCAATTTTCCCTTCTTCTTCAACGCTCTTAGCTCTAACTTTATCCCCTTCCTTCCCTTTTCTTTCTCCCCATCTTTCCCCTCCCTCTCCCAGTCTTTCTCCCCTCTCCCCTTCCCCTTCTTTCCTTGTGCTCCTTACGATGATATGAGTTGCCATTTGTAGAGGCAAGAAGCAAGAAGGTAGCTCTGACTCACATCCCATCCCCCATAGATCCTGCCTGGGTCAGACAATGGGCTGCTCCAGCTTCCTGTTCCCTTGGGCTCAAGATCAGCATTTCCCTCATGAAAATCTTGAGATTACCCATGCCTCCAATGCATGACCTTTGCTGAAGAGACCAGGCCTGCCATGCTAATTGCCTCGTAGTATATCTCACTCATAGAGATTACTGCTGATCTGGGCACCTTTACCATGGGAAGTATGAGTCAACTCATAGAATGGGAAGTCAGATTTTCCTCTTAATCACATGGATGAGATGGGAGCATCATAACTGTCACTAATGAAAATTGTATATTTATATCTATTTGTAATTCATTCATTGTCTTACGTAGACCTCAGTCCTTTAGGGACTTCTGCAAATTCTCACCATGTTTTTGAAATGCACACTTTGCATTTCAAACTTCGATTTGGCTGAGTGACTGCTGTGGAGCAACCTGGGTGGGCAGCAGCTCCCAGGTGCCAGCCCCTGTATGCAGCAAGAGCCCCCTAGCTATTGATACACATCTGCTTCCCCAGCTGGACTGCCTTGGTTCCCCTCTTCCTCACCCAGCAGGGGGGCTCCTGGGCCCTCGTTCTTCTGCCTCAGCTAGAGCACCGATGCCCTGATATACAGGAACAAGAAAGGAGATGCAGAATTTGCCTGGCTCCATTATGACCTTGCAGCAGGAGGCGTTAAGGGTACAGCAACTTCCTTGTCCTCTGGAATTTGTAAGGGCTCCACAGCCTAACTAACTCCAGACCTAATCCTTCCCTGAGCCACACTAAATACTTTCCTTCACTAATGGGATCCAGAGAGAGGGACCTGGAAGAAGTGTCCAGCTCTCCAGTGGGGTTCAACCAGAGGCCTGGATGCCCTCTTGAGACTGTGGCCAAGTAGGCAAAGGAAGAGAAGCCTCCTCTATATCCAGCCTGTGAAGAAGGCAGGTCAGACTCAGCCTCTCAAGGACATTAGAGTTTAGGGCAATGGGGAATAACAGGAAGTACAGCAAATTCTGCAACTGTGTGAAATAAAATCTAATTAACTGCAAAAAAGCACAATTTAACAGCTTTTATTTCCCTTGTCCTCATTTTTTGAAAGGAGAAAAAGACAAATCACAAGATCATATACAATATCCCAGATCTGGAATTGGACAGGACCTAAGACCATCTAGTCTAAAACCATCATTTTATAGATGAGGAAATGGCCCAGGGGAGTTAAGTGATTTGCCAAGGTCCCCATAGTGTCATGTTGGGATTGTGGAAGTCATCTGACCTGACCTTCTTATAAAAACAACTTGCCCAAAGCCACATAGAGAGTAAGAGGGATAGCCAGTACCAGAACTCACCTCTTCTGACTCCAAATCCACTTTTCAGGATATTATCCCAACTGGGGTCCCCTAAACAGGCTAAGGATAGGAATACCCAAAGCGCAGAACAATACACCCCAAGATCAGTACCCATTTAATATGATGTAGGGGAACAAATACTGGGCTTCTAGCTGAAAAATCTGGACTTGAGTCCCATCTTGCCTCTTAGACTTACTGACTACATGGTTCTGGATGGATATGACACTTAACCTGTCACAGTCTCAGCATACTCATCTATAAAATAATAGCAATACTTACTCTCCAACCTCAGAGAAAGAAGTGCTTTGTCTGCTCTAAGGAACTTTATAAACAAACACTAATGAATCTATACTTCCAATTCTGGACAATGATAATAAATTAATCATAATTAATAATCATAAGTGATGTTAATAATGATTACCCTTAGCTACAACAAATTCTGAAATATCGAAAGATCTCTTATTAAATGACGGGTTAAGTGATGGCCATTCTTCTGTTGTTACTAAAACCGGAAAGCAAACTAAAACATTTGTGTGAGTGAAAATTGCAATCCAAAGGTTGGGGGTGGGGGTTCATAACCCCAAATCCTCTCATGGATATTAGAGGTGGCTAGGCTGTGGCACCTAAGTGACATAGTGGGTAAAACTATTGGGCTTGGAGTCAGGAAGACCCGAGGTCAAATTCTGCCTCAGACTGACTCGCTGTGTGACCCTGGACAAAGTATTTACCTCTGTTTGCCTCAGTTTCTTCATCTGGAAAATGAGGATAATAATAGTTATCCTAGTTTTATTTGCATCAAATGAAAAACTATTTGTAAAATCTTTTGCAAATCTTAAAGCACCATATCAATCTTCTTCTTCTTATTATTATTACTGTTGAACGAGTTACAGTCACAGCATCCAGAGTAAATGTTGTATAGAACATGAAATGACCCTGAAAATAGCCTGAGTTGACGATCAGTTGGAGGAAACATGGGAAGGGAGCAGGTCTGGCAGAGAACAGTAGAAAAATTCCTGCTTTGTATCAGAGACAGGAGTTGCCCTTCCATGTATATGCTGTGATTATACATTCACATATATAACCCTTCATGCAAGGCTGCCTGTGTGATCCCTTTTTGTAAATATCCTCCACCTAATTTTGATAAAAATATGCAGTTTACACTGGGTGTACTTATATTTGTTGAAGATTGAGATTGAGTTTGGGAAGGAAGAATACTCTATTATTATTTACATGACTATTTTATGAAATGCCTTTGTAATGAACTGAATATGTCATCTGGCTGACTAGTGAAAAACAAAATACTTTGGTGGGGGCTTGTGAGCTGTGGTTGGGAGAAGATTCTGACTCACAAAATATTTAGAACTTGAAGTAGCTAACTACATTGTAGTCCTAAATCCTATGGTCTACTTAGTTTTGCATGTTTCCGTGGTTACCTGCATAGTTGTTTCACAAATTTATGGCTCTATAACTAATAAAATGAGTAAGTGGAGGCTTAAACTAGTCAATTTGAAAAGACATTTTAAAATAGAACTACAAAAATATTAGCTAGAGCTTAGTGTGCAATAATTATTGGCCCTTTGAACTATAGCATTTTTTATTTTTTTACCTATTAGTTCTTTAGTAGCCTGAAGATTGATCCTCTGCCGTTTCTGAGCTACACTCCTTTCAGATTCCTTTCCTCCTGTTCTGTTCTTTTTATACACCCCTAGGTCAGGGGTGGGGATCCTGCAGGCTAGAGGCCACATGTGGCCCTCTAAGTCCTCAAGTGTGGCCGTTTGACTGATCCCAAACTTCACAGAACAAATCCCCCTCATAAAAGGATTTGTTCTGTAAAACTTGGACTAGTCAAAAGGCCTCATCCAAGGACCTAGAAGGCCACATGTGACCTCTAGCCTGTAGGTGTCCCACCCCGGAAGTTATTTACATAGCTTCCATTGCATTATGACTTGAGCTCCTTCAGGGCAGGGACACATTTTTGCCTTTCTTTTTATCTCTAGTGCTCAGCATGGTGCATGGTCCATGGCGGATGTTTAATAAATGCTTGGTGACTGTCAGACTCTGCACCTTCACAAATATGGTGGTCATAAAAACAATCCATATTTACATGGATAATAACCCTTTTGCTTTGAATATCCAAGGGAAATCTATATCCCATGCTCTTGGGGGCTAAGAGCCAAGAGTGTGTGGCCCTGCTGAGAATCGCCAGGTGTTGGAGGCCAACCCGTTGGAGTTCTAGGAGAAAAGAAGAGGCTGGGATACAGGTTTTAGGCAGCATGGTTTTGGGGTGCTTGTGTTACCTGGGGGCTCCAAGTTTGATATGCTGATAGAACAAAGTTTGTATCATCTTCAAGAAAATGAGTAAGGTCTAAGATATTCTGAATTCTCCATGTTCAACAACCAGTCTATCCCCTACTCCCACACAGTAAGCCTTAATCTCTCCTGGCCTTGCATGTTACTGGACTGCTAACGCTCAACTCTGAGTGACCTCCACCACCAGATTGCTGTGTTCCTGTTCCCTGACTGCCTAGAATCCTTGGAGAGAGCTCTGAAATCATGATGACTTCACCTGCAATAAATTTATGGAGCGTAACTTCATCTGGACCCTCACAGTTGCAGGACAATCCTTCTTTTCGACTCTCATTGATTCTCTATGTCGTTTCCCACAGGAGCTGTTTCAAACCTTTTCCTCCCTTCTAAAACCTGTAACACCCCTCACCCTTTACTCACACATGTCAGATGATCTGGCCTCCTGTTTCACTTAGAAGACTGAGGTCATCCGAAGTAAGCTTCCTCACTTCTACTGCTCTGCAGCTTAACATTTTTGAGTGTCTTTACCCATTCTTTCTTGTCTTAGGATGAGGTGTCCCTACTCCTTTACAAAGTTGAAGCTGGGGTATTATCTCAGACTTTTCCTTCACTTTTAAAAACTAGTTGTCAAGTTCCGTGAATACTATGCCTGCAGTCTCTTGACCTGTCTCCCTCTCCCTTCTGTTTTTGTTGTTATCACCCAGCATCTCATTACCCACACAGCCATTCCCTCCATCAGCTTTCCCACTATTCCACTCTGTGTTCAACTCAGTAAAACGTGGCTACTTGGCATATCCCATATACTCCTCATGCTCTCTCACCTTTGGACCATGCTTATATTGTCCCCTCTGCCAAAATTTTCTATCCTCATCTCTATCTTTTGAAATTACAATTTTTGGTCCATTTCAAAAGCCACAAACTCCAGGAAGCTTCCATTCATCGTCCTAGTGAGATCTCCAGTTATAAGTCTGTGTTGTGATAATAAAACATTTATATAACACTTTACGGTTCGTAAAATGCTTTATATACTTTATTTCATTCTTTTCTCACAACAACCTTATGAGGTAAATATGGTCCTGTAGGTATGATCTTCATTCTACAGATGAGGAAACTGAAGCTCAGAACGTTTGACACGTCCATGATCACACACATAGTATAAATTGGAAGTGAAATTTGAGGTTTTTCTTCTTCTGCCCGCAGATTACTGTGCCACACTGGTTCTCCATCGATCATTGAACTATTGTGAGTTCAGTCAAGACATGTGTATTTAAACACTGTATGTCTCTGAGGAAGAGTCAGCCTACAGTGATGCTTATAGAACTAACCTTGTAGTCAAAAAGATTTGGGTACAGGTCCTGCCTTTGACATACTATGTGTGATCCTGGACAAGTCACTTAAATTCTCAGTTCTTGAGCCCTAAGAGTCACTAAGACTGTAAGTTGTTGAATAGTAGGAGCTTCCTTTTTGAAAGGAAGGAAGGAAACAAGTATTGATTATGTACCAGCTCTATGCTAAGTGATTTTTAAAAATATTATCTCATTTGATCCTCACAACAATCCAGGGAAGGAGGTACTACTATTGTCATCCCTATTTTCAGTTCAGGAAACTGAGGCAATCAGGTTAAGCAACTTGGAGAGTCACTCAGCTAGTATCTGAGGTAGAATTAGAATTCAGAATCTTCCTGACTCCAGATCCAGTGCTCTATCCACTGAAATCACAGGTCCCCTCTCCCCCTGAACAAAACAAAACTCTCTCCCAGTACTTTGTATAGAGCTAATAATAAATGTTTGTTGTTGTTCCGTCATTTTCAGTCATGTCCTTTTTGGGGTGTGCTTGGCAAAGATTCTGCAATGTTTTGTCATTTCCTTCTGCAGCTCATTTTTACAGATGAGAAAACTGAGGTAAATGGTCACTTAAGTGACTTGCCCAGGGTCATACAGCTAGTGAGCATCTGAAGCCATATTGAAACTCAGGTCTTGACTGACTTCAGGCCGGGTGCTCTATCCATCTGCCACCTAGCTGCTGGTTTAATATTAAAAGTGGTAATAAAAGTGGAAAGTGCTGATGTTACATGGGTAAAGGGAAAGAACAGCCCTTGAGTGAAATTCAGAGAATGCTAAACTGGAATGTGATTTCAACACAAGCAAGCAGAAAGAAAAGACAGATGGATCTAAAAGAGTTAGGAACACAGCAGGAAAAAAAAAAAAGCAAAATAAGGTCCTGACTGAAAAATGCAAATGAACCCCCATGGGGAAAGACAACTGAAAGTACAGACACAGCACTCAGTGAGTGAGTGATACTTTGGGGGGAAAAAAAACAACCAAAAAAAAAAAAACTCAGCTCCTGCTGTGAGATCACCTTGGAGAAATTGAGAGAGAGCAAGGTTCTGAGCTGCCTCTTGGTACCGAAGGGTACTGGGGTGGACGGACAATGAGGAGGCTCCCTTGATCAATGGAGGGCAGGGTGCCATGGATGCAGGGCGGCCCTGCCCACAGTGGGGAGGCCAGCCAGAGCCTCTTCTGCCAAGTACTAGACAAGGACACACCCTGACTCCTCCAGTCTGCTTGTGAGAAGCCAAAGTAGAGAGGGTAAGTCAAGAGGGGATGCAGAAAGAGGAAGTCCCCAGAATGCTTAAAGGAGTTAAATAGGAATAAGCAACAGAGGCTGGCAGCCTTGGCGGTGGCTGACCAAAAGGAGGAAGTAGCTTCTGTGTCTGGGTTTCTGCCCACACTTTCATTCTCTCCTGCTACCACCAACCTAAATCTGGCTGCCCTGGAAACCCGAACACCCATCCTTCTTTGCTCTCTTGGTCTGGGATGCCTGCCTCCTTTAATATCACAGTTAGAAGAGCCAAAATGCTTTATTATTAATGCAGCTAAGTAGTGTGGTAGAATCAGTGCCACTTTGGAGGCAGGATAGACTTGACTTGGAATCCTGCCTCAGACCCTTAAGTGACTGCATAGCCCTGGGCAGTTCACCTAAATACTCCCTGCCTCAGCTTCCCCATCTGAAAAATGGGGTTAATAAGGCACAAGGTTATTGTGAGGGTCAAATGAGATAATATATGTAAAGTACTTTGCAAACCTTAAAATTCTATAGTTATCCCTTCCATGTCATGACTTTCCCCAGTGTGGTTTTGATATATTATGGGTTGGCATAAGAAATTAAATGCGAATTTTGTGGAAGCTGCATATAATATTCAAAGGCCAGTGGATGAAACAGAAAAAGGTTTAGAAACTCTTAAATGCATAAAATATATGTATAGTATTGTATAATATCAACATGTTTTATTTTTAATAACATAATAACTCAGACTTCTTCCATGGTATGAAGGGAGGGCCAAAAAAAATCTACTTGGATTTCTCAGGGGCAAGAGTGGGGGGCACCATGCCCATAACCCCTTCGATGCGGAAGGGATAACTGTATAATGCTATCTGTGGAGTTTAGGGTCAAAAACAGGTTGTTTTTGTTTGTCCTCTGTTCTGGAAGAGGACCATGACCTCAGGGAGGTGATGACAAGGTTAGGTTTAAGTGAGGATTAGATTTAGCTGTGCCAAGTCCCCAGCCTCACTTTCTCCTCCAGAAACATCTGAGTCCAGCGGCAAGATATAGATCAGCACGACTGGAGATGGCCTGGGTCAGAACTGATTGAAAGGAGAGTAAGAGTGAAAGACAGCCATAGGGACAGACAGTCTCCAGTTTAACTCAGTCTGACCTTGACCAACGAGCCACACAAGGCCTTTTTTCTCTTTCTCCCACCCACTCCCAGATGGGTTAGGCACAGTGTGGTAGGGCTGCCAGATTCCATTTTCTCGTGGTTCCAGTCTGTCTTGGCTGTGGGTACAGAGGGTGGTAAAGGATACTTTGGCATTCACTGAAGACCAAATTACTTTGATTTTGCTACACAAACTGCTCACCTTCCTCACAAAACAAACAAAACAAAACAAAGAGACAAAAAAAGAAAATAAACTGAGAGAAGGAGAGGTGTCATTTCCTAAAAACAAGATTGACCCAAGTGAAAATATGAAGTTTATTTTCTGGTTCCTCCAGTTGCCCATTTCTACTTCCAACCTCCCTGAGTGGTGCCCACCATTCTATGCTGTCTTCCCTGGTGCCAAAACACCTGCTTTCTCTCTTCTCTCTTAGAATCATAGACTTGGTGCAGCCAGGTGGCGCAGCAACTACAGCACCGGCCCTGAAGTCAGGAGGACCTGAGTTCAAATGCAGCCTCAGACACATAACACTTACTAGCCATGTAACCTTGGGCAAGTTGCTTAACCCCAACTGCCCTCCAAAAAGGAAAAAAACCAAAAAAAACCAAAAAAAGAATCGTAGACTTTCAGAACTAGAAGCACCACCTGAGAGAGTGCTTTTCCTAAAGTTGTTATTGTAGAACTGAAGAAATTGAAGCCCAGGGAGGTTGTGACTTGCCTGACATCATTCAGTTAATAAGGAAAACCAACGCCGCAATCAGTGTCTCTTGACACTGGCCTAGTTCTGTACCCTTTCCAGGATACTTCTTATTAACTCAGAGTTATGATGAAGATTAGATGAGATAAAGTAGGCAAAGGCCTGCAAGCCTTGAGACACTGTATAGATGAGAACCGTTACTGTGATTTAGCCCTGTCTGACTCTTTGTGAACCTGCGTGTCACAGGGTGCTGATATTGGCCGTGGAGTTTTCCTGGCCAAGATACGGGAGGGGTTTGCCATTTCTTTCTCCAGAGGATTAAGGCAAACACAGATTAATGACTTGCCCAGGGTCATACAGCTAGCAAGTGTCTGAGGCCAGATCTGAACTCGGGTCTTCCTGACTCCAGGAACAATCAATGCTCCATCCCCTGAGCCAGCTAACTGCCTCCCTTTCAGGAAAGGACCTGATAAACTCATTCAGATGAAGATTGGAAGAAGGAGAAGGGAAAGAAGAAATTATTATCATTATTATTAATCATTAAGAATAATATGGTTAACATTTAAATAGCAATTTAAGGTTTGCAATGTGCTTTATAAACCTTATGTCAATTTATCATCATAACAATCCTGGGGATGTAGGTGCTGTCATTAATCCTACTTTACAGATAAGGAAACTGAGGCCAGTTAAGTGACTCATCCAGAGTCATATAGCTCCTAAGTGTCTGAGGTTAGATTTGAATCCATGTCTTCTGACTCCAGGTCCAGCACTTTATACACTGTATCACCTACATTGCAATGGAGGTGTTTGCATCTGAACAGAGGACAAAGCTTCAAGCCAAAGAATAGTGATAATGTCATATGGCCCTTTCCAGTTTTATAAAAGCTTTCACATACATGTTTCATTTCATCCTCCCTCTAACCCAGCAGGATGAGGGTAGAGGGTATGGAATAGAGATTACTCCAGATGAGGAAACTGAGACTCAGGGAGGCTATGGAATCTGCCCAAGGTCCCAACAACTTGCAGATAGAATGGTGAGAACTAGAACCGGGTCTTCTAATACTACACTTTCCATCAATGGTTCTGTTTCCATTGAGATCATGCCCCACCTAGGATAAGGTGGTTGTATTTGTCAAAGAGGGCCATGACATCAGGGAAATGATGACATGGCTTGCAGTTGACTTTGATTTGAGTGAGGGAGGACTGTGGAAGGTCACCAGCCTTACTTTCTCCTCTAGAGCCATATGGGTCCAGTGGCCAGATGTTCATCAGGATGAATGGAGATGGCCCAGGATGCAATGGGAGACCCTGGCCCTTTTAGGCTAAGGCCTCCTTAGGTTCTCACCTAGGATAAACCGATTGCCTGAAATCTCATAATCATACTGATTGACTCAATTTTTGAGCCTTAAAAGCTTCTCCTTCCTCCCATTGGAGAGTGGAGCAATTAAACTCCTCCTAAAGCCTTCTTTATAGAAAGCAGGTGGCTGAACTTTCTAGGTAATTCCACTTTCCATTAGCAGGCTCTGATTCAATTTCTGGCACCTCCCTACTTTTCAGCTTCCTTCTGGGCACTGTCTTCCCCCCATTAGATTGTAAATTCCTTGAGGGCAAAGACTGTTCCTTCCTTCCTTCCTTCCTTCCTTCCTTCCTTCCTTCCTTCCTTCCTTCCTTCCTCCCTCCCTTCCTCTCTTCCTTCCTTCCTTTCACATGTATCCCCTTAGAACAGTTGCTGGCACACAGTAGATTCTTAATAAATGTTGAATTAAATTATTAAAAATCCTATGTGCTCTAATGGGAGAATGTCAAGAAAGAGAGTATCTTAAGATGTGCTTGATGTGCTTAATACAGCACCTGCTACACGGTAAGCCCTTAATTGACATGGAAGGGATCTCAGAAATGGATCATAAAGTTGAACACTCTCATTTTACAGCTGAGGAAACTGAGGCCCAGAGAGGAAGAAATAATCTGTTCTAAGTCGCAAATGTAAAAAGTAGCAGGGCAGGCTTTCAACCCAGGGCCTCTGACTCCAAAATCCAGCTCGTTTCCTACTACTTTAGGGGCAGGAGAAAGAGGAGGAGCTTAGCCTTTTGGTGGTCCCTAAAAATTTCCTTGCAGTGGATAGAACACTAGGTCTAGAAGACTCATCTTCCTGAATTCAAATCTGACCTCAGACTCAGCAGCTGTGTGACCCTGGGCAAGTCACTTAACCTCATTTGCCTCTGTTACATCATCTGTAAAATGAGTTGGAAAAGGAAATGGCAAATCAGTCTGGTATCTTTGCCAAGAAAGCCCCAAATAGGTTCATGAGAGTCACTTGGACATGGCTGAAAAATTACTGTACAACAGCAACAAAAATACCATTGGGAGGTATTTTTTTTTTATAACTGAGGCTGTCTGACCATGCTTGGACAGAGAAGCAAGTCTTTTTATTCATTTGGGCCCAAGAAGGCAGGGCAGGGTGGTATTTACTCACTTGGCAGGTCATAGCAAAAGAAGATGGACCTTAACTTTCAACAATTATTGAATAATTGAAGGGTTCACAAGGTTATTTGAAGAAGTTTTTTAAAACTAGACCATTTCTGAGGTTGGTTAGGGAGGGATTAGCCTGGATGACCTCATAAAACAGTTTCCTATTGCCTCTAGGATAAAATATAAACTCCTCCATATGATTTTTAAAGCTCTTCATGATTTTACCTTTCTAGATGTATTACCTACTAGGCCTTCCAGCTAAACTGGCTTCCTTGCTCTTGTCCCAACTCCCCATTCTAGCTCCTGACTCTCTCTATACCTTGGCCTGGGCTTGGTCCCATCCCTGATTAAAATAAAGTCCCTCCCCTCTTCTAAAGATATTACAGTGGTTTCCTTCTCCAGCTCACTTTACAGATGAGGAAACTGAGGCAAATGGGATTAAGTGACTTGCCCAGGGTCACACAAAGTTAGTAAGATGAGTTTTCCTGACTTCAGGCCTGGCACTCTATCTGCTGTTCCACTGAGCAGTCTTCTTAATTCCTTAAAGCTCAGCTCAGGCCCTACCTCCTTGAGGAAGATTTTCCTGATCTCTCTCCCTTATCCCCGAAGTTGTTAGAGATCCGGTCCTCCCTGTACTTCTTGTATTCCACTCCAGTAGAAAAGAAGCTCCTTGAGGGCAAGAATTTTTATCTTTGCATGCCCAGGCAGCCATCTCCAATGAGATTTTAGGGACCACCAAAAAGCCAACCTCTTCCATCCTCTGTACCTAGCACTGTACCTGGTTTGTCTAAGTGTTTAACAAGTGTTTGTCGAATTGAATTTGAACTGAATCATGTAACAATGTAGTGATATGTATTTATATTATATCCTCCTTCTAAACTGCCAGCTAAATGAAAACAGGAACCCTTGGGCTGTGAGTTCCTTGAGGGTGGGCTCTGTTTCTGCTTTTGTTTCCTATTTCCAGCATCAATGCTTCCCAATTTGACTTGCCTAACGCAATTTTGCCTCTCTCAGTATCCAGTGTGCGTTTTGTCATGGTGAGTGCCTGTTAAGTAATTGATGACATTTATAAAATGCTGTCTAGCTTTTAACCCATCTGATTCTCCCAAAAGCCTGGTGAGGTATTACAGCCATTTTACAGAAACAGAAACTGAGGACCAGGGAGATTCCTCGGGGTCACATGGGAGATGTCAGAGGCAAGACTGAAAGCAGGGTCTCTCCTGACTTAATGTTGGCAGTCACTGTAACTCTCCTGCCAAGCAGAGATTCCTTTCTCCTCCTCCCCTTAAGGACCATCCCCCTCTCCCCATAATGGCTCACAGACCTGGTTCAAAAAACTTATTCTGGTGCCTTGTCTCTATTGCTTGACTCCAGCTTAGCCTCTGTGTAACTTAAAGTAACTTAGAGCTATTTACTTGTCTCTCTCATTAGACTGGGCAACCTCAAGAGCAAGAACCCACTTTCCCCTTTGTACTTTCAGTGCTTAGCCCAGTTCCTGGCACATAGTAGGTGCCTAACAAATGTTTATTGACAGACTCTCTGTTATAGGGATTTTTTTCTTACCGTTTTGATCAGTACCCTAGTTCTTACACAAGCTAACTGGAAAAAACAAGAATGTTGCTTGGTGCTTTCAGATTTTAGTAGAGTAGGTACTTTTTATTTAGTCTCCTTTTCTCTAACAAAATAAATCATTAAAGGCCTGTAAAATCTTTCTTCCCTAGGGTCTCCCAGGGGCATTTCATAATTTTCATTGCCGTTCTTCAGGCCCCTTCCCATTTAGCCCCTTGTAATTCTGCTGGTGCGGGAGGGCAGTTCCCTCACAGACCTAAGGGCCCCTATCATTTTCCCTGAAAGCTCTCGCTATCCATCACCTCCCCTAGTTTTATCTTCCTGCAGTTTCAGCTGCCTGTGACTAGAGCCCGTGAATGTGTCACCAATACATCTTTACCATCTTCCCTTGGAGCAGCGAAAGAAAATGATTGTTAGGGAGGGAGTTCCAGGGCATCTGCCCTCCCCAAAAGGCAATGTGGTATCATGGAAAGAGCCCAGAGTCTGAAGGCAGAATTCAAAGATTTAGAGCTGGAAGTGACTTTAGTCATTACCTAGGCCAAGAGAAGCCAAGAGAAGCCCAGAGAACAGAAGCAACCGGTCCAAGAGGTCACACATATAGGAAACATCAGAGCCAGGACTCAGATATCGGTCTTAGGACTCATCTGAACAGGTCCACAGCTCCAAAGGACTATGGCACTGTTTAAAATCTCTTTTTCCTCATCTGTGAAATGGGGGTAATGATGCATTCATTCCCTACCTTATAGGGTCATTTTGAGCAAATAAGGTAAAGTACAGAGAGCATTTTATAATTTAAAGCACTAAATGCATAGAGAGTCAACCTCTAACATAGAGCTGGGTTCCAACATAGTGTTCAAGCCTCACCTCTGACTGTGTGACCCAGGACGGTGTCTTAATTGATCAGTGTTCTAGATCAGTGTTCTAGATCAGTGATTCTCAAAATGTTGTCCTAGGACCCCTAGGGAGTCTCTGATACCCTTTCAGGGAGTCTATGAAGGCAAAACTATTTTCACAGTAATATTAAGACATTTTAATTTCTAAGGTGGAATAGATAGAACCCACATAAATAACATTTCTTTGGGACCTCCAATGATTTTTTAGAGTATAAAGGGATCTTGAGACCAAAAAGCGTAAGATTCATTGCTCTCTAAGACTGTAAGTTGTAAGGTACTGAAATGCCCTGGTAAAGGGAGTTTCCTTCTTCTGGAGGTGACTTTGTTAAGGAAATCAAAGTGAGACCCTATACATAAGTTTTGTTCAGTCATTTTCAGTTATGTCTGACTTTTTGTGACCCCATTTGGGGTTTTCTTGGCAAAGGTACTGGAAAGGTTTGCCATTTCCTTCCCTAGGTCATTTGACAGATGAGGAAACTGAGGCTAACAGGATGAAGTGACTTGCCCAGGGTCATACAACTAGTAAGTGTCTGGGGTCAGATTTAGATGGGTCTTCCTGACTCTAGGCCTGGCGCTCTGTGCACTATGGTGCCACCTAGCTGCACATATACATAAGTAATGAATAACAAATTTCTCTTAATATGAGACTGCCAAGGCAGAAATCAGAAAGAGACAAAATATCTGAGTAAATCAGGGCAAAAAGATGATAGAACCAGTCTTTTTCCCATCCTCTGGATGGCTGAGGGGGATGGGAAAAGGGGGAAATAATTTCCTCTCTTTGGGCCCAAGTTTTCTCCTTGGTAAAATGAGGGGGTCGGACAAGATGATGTCCAAGGTGCCTTCCAGCCCCAAATCCTTGGGTCTTCTTTCCATTATACTGCATTGCCTTTGGAGGAGGGAGGACGCTCAGGAGCTCCCCAGCAGTCATTTACTTTCATTGCTCCAAGAGAAGATGGTAAAGATGCCTCAGTGGCACATTCATGGGCTTTAGTAGCAGGCATCTGAGACAGCAGAGAGATAAAACTAGGGGTATGTCTACAAATGAATGAAAATCATGTTATAGAGCTGACTTTTTAGCTTGAGTAATAAGCTGAAATGAGTGAAATACTTTCAGCTTCTCAGATGAAATGTCTTTTAGAAATTCAAGGTGATGCAGCGGTTGGGAAATTATAATTGAATCACAGGTTCATCGGTTTAGATCAGGAAGAGACCTTAGAGATCATCTAGTCTCACCTCCTTTATTTTACAAAAGGGGAAACTAAAGTCTGGAGAAGGGGAAAGAAACTTGTTCAAGGTCAGTCAGCTAACCAATTAGTAAAGCTAGAATTCAAACTGATCTTCCTTTTCCACATTCTATGTCGTGTAAATCTCAGGGTATTTACCCCATACTTTTCCCTGTCATCTGGATATATTGAAATATGTCCTATACTTTTACTTACTCTATTCCTTAAGACTTTTGGGGTCCAGATCTATGATTTCTTCCTTCCTTCCTTCCTTCCTTCCCTCCTCACTCTCTTCCTCCCTCCTTCCCTCTTTCTCTTTCTTTTTTATCATTAGTGTTGGGAAAGATGTTGTGTGTAAATTCTGCCGATGTCAGTCAACAACTGAGTCCTTCTGTAATTTATATTCCAGAAAAGTCGCCTGGAATGCTTTGGGGTTCAATACATTGTCCACGATCTCGCAACTAATATCGGATGTCCCAAAAGTCTCAGTGCAGTTTTAAGCTTTAGGAAAACTAAATGGCACAAATTTATTTTTAAAATCATGAGAAAATTTAACTACTGCAATTTCTTACATGCTTACTGAGTTTTGTGAATTTTGAACAATACATTTTAATTTGAACAAGATGGAGCACCCTGTTTTTATGTATTGCTGTTTGTTGACACTTTCTGAGACCTGAGGCTTAGTGGAGTGAATCCTCTTGCTTGTCTACCTCAATTACCTTACCTATCTCCTCTAGTCTTTTTTCTTGTTGGATCATCAAAACTGTCATGTACACATCAAAACCTTGTTCTTTGGATGATTTTAAGGCTAAAATGCAATCTTTTCAGTCACTGAGCAAGTGAATGATGAAAATTTTTACAAAATTCAAAAATTCACGAGAGCAATGTTCAGCATAAAGCAGTGGTCATGTGAAGTTTTAATGAGAAACAGCAATATTTTAAAATATATATATATAATTAACCTTTACAATGTGTTTTTGTTAAGTTAGTACCATTTGTATTTCTGAAGTTATTAAAGCTTAAAACTATACTAAGACTTTTGGGACACTGTGTAAGAAGTAGTACTTGAACCCATCTATTATAACTATTCCCACTCTGCCTTTCTATCTATACCTAAAATGAATGTAGTTTCCAAATAAAAAAATCAGGATACATGGTTTGACAAAGCATCTTCCTTTTGCCAAGCATTATTAGAAGGACCCATTCTTTTCTTGAAGTTGTAACTGGCCTGGAAAATCCAGGGCATGTATATAGGGCATATATAAGCATGCGCGTGCACGCGCGCGCGCACACACACACACACACACACACACACACACACACACACTTCCTCTCCTCTAACAGCCTCCAGCCTTGGCTGTCTAGCTCCAATGCTACTTCTTCCATGAAGCCCTCCTAGATTTCCCCAGTGAGCACTGTTCCTTACAACTCCCTATTGAGGTTGTATTCCTCATGTCCCATTTGGTGTTATAGCTGTTAATATGAGCTCTTTGAAGGCAGGTTTCGCTTCACTTCTGCCTTTGCTTCCCCAGTGTGTGGCATATACTAGGTGCTTAATAAATATTGGTTGAAATGAGTTTAATAAAATTGAATATAGTGGATTCTTATACTAGACTGTAAAGTCCATGAGGACAGGGACTGGGTCCTATTTATCTTTGTATGTCCCTCCAGCCCAGTATAATGCTCTAGGTTCCCGGGGTGGGGAACCTGAGGCCTCAAGGTCACATGTGGCCCTCTCGGTTCTCAAGAGAATCCATTTGGATTCAGTCTAAGGGCCTCACTTGAGGACCTAGAAGGCCACAATATGGCCTCAAAGCCACAAGTTCCCCACCCCTGTGGGTCTAAATATAGGACTAGGGACAGGGACTAGACCTGGGATATCATTAGTATTGGGGATTTCCAGGTGAGGAAACTACCTCTCCCAATATGGGTCAGCACCATCTTTGTAACTTAATCATAAGATGGGCTCTGTACACAGTAAGTGTTTAATACTTATTCATTGGATGGTCGCTACATTGAGTAAATGAGAACACAGGCAAGGAATCAAATTCAGCCACAGCCAAATGGTGGTCTGTGGAGCCTGGTTCCTGCAGCACCCTGTGAAAATGGGAAGCCCAGGACCCAAGAGCCACCCGTGGGAACTGCTTTCTTAGGCTACTCAGAGCACTTAAACTGGTTCTCAGCTCAGGGTTTTGGGCTATTCCTTGGACCATTACCAAGAAACATTGTAGTAAGTTCCTAAAATTTTCTGTAAATGCATTGGCTGGGCTGGCTCTAGGCTGTGTAGTAAAGGCCTTCTGGTGTATCTCACAGACTTCCCAGCTTTCTTTCCTGATGGATCCAGACCCAAATCCCCATACCTACAGCTCTCATGGGATCCACATGTTTTCAAGACCCCATACTGTACCACCCTATCCAGACTCACTCTCCCCATATTCAGAATGTACATCCAGTTCAGCTCTAATCAGAGGGACCTAGCCTCTCTCCTCATCTCCACCTCCCGGCTTCCTTGGTCTCCTTTGAATCTTAGCTTCTGCCTTTCCTGATTACACTTTAACTCTAGTGCCTTCTCCTGTTGATTTTCCCCAATTTATCCTTTATCTAGGGGCAGCTAGGTGGTGCAGCAGATAGAGTGCCAAACTTGTAATCAGGAAGACTTAATTTCATGAGTTCAAATCTAGCCTCCGATTAAGCTGGGTGACCCTGGTCAAGTCACTTAACCCTGTTTGCCTCATTTTTCTCATCTGTCCAGATGAACTGGAGGAGGAAATGGCAAATCACTCCAGTATCTTTGGCAAGAAAACCCCAAATTGAGTCACAAAGAATCAGACATGACTGAAACAACTGAGCAATGACATATAAAGGGAAAACCAGCCACACCAAGCACTTATGTGAAGACTTGCCCATTCCCCAAGGTTGGGTTTTAGTGATACTTGAGACTTATTTCCTGTTTATTGAGGAGTACTAGTATTAGTAGCAAGGGCACAATCCAAGCCAGCAGCTAGAGCCACCTTCAAATAGAATTCCCACGTTGGAAAGAGAACAATTTCTGGCATTAAACGACCCTGGTTTGACCTCTGAATTTTGCTGCCTTTGAGACCTTGGGTAAGTCTCTCAGCCTCCATTTCCTCATCTGTAAAATAAGATTGTACTAGATAGCCTCTGAAGTTCATTCCAACTCTAGATCTAGGACAGGGTGCTCTCTGAGATGCTCAGATCCTGCCAGAGCCAGGCCGCAGAGAGGCTCTTTGAGTGTTGGCTTTTGCCCGCTGAGTGGGCAGGGTTATTGGGGCTACTTCCTATACAGAGGAAGGCTTTGCTCATGAGCTACTAACAAAAATGAGGGCTTTTCACTGTGTTTGGATGTTTGCTTCCTTAGACTCTGGAAACCAGTAGATCTGAAAAATGAAAGTGGTCAGGGTTTAGGTCAAAATCTATAGAGCCCAAGATTCCTCAAGGTTCTACCTTGTAGTACCCAGAAGACTTCACAACTGCAGGTGGAAGCCTGACCTGGTGGCCTACAGGAGTGGCAGCATGGAGCATAAAATCTCCTGTTTCCCCCTTTTCCTTTACCCCAAAAGTAAAGCTAATTGAGCAGGCAAGAGTCAACAATTCTGGGCTTTCTGGTGCTTGGTTTGGCAAGGTGGTCAGTCAGTCCTGTTGACTCTCAGTTAGATGTGCTCCACCTTCCCCAAGCAATGCAGCCTGGTCCCAGGAGTCAGTTCATACAATTCCAGAATTAGAGGTGGAATGAAACTTAGAGATTATCCTGTCTAGGACTCTCATTTTATTGATGAGAAACTAAAGCTAGGAGAGGTTAGGGAACCTGCCAAGCTCAACCGGCTGGCACACAGAGATGGTATCTGAGCCCTCTGAGCCCAGTGCTTCCTCTATAGCATCATGCAGTTTTCTGCTCTTAGGTGTTATGGGGCTACATGTCCTGCCCACCGCCTCCCTCAGGGAGTTGAACTGATGAATCTTAAGTAAAAATCACCATAAAATGAAGTGATTAAAAAAAAAAGAGAAAAGAAAGAAAAGAGGGTGATTGAGGCATCTTTTAAAAAGGAAAATAGACCAGAAAGGAAGACCAGGAAGAAAGTCAGATAAATAGGATGACTTTGAGAGCTACAAGTTGAATTTATATATAAAAAGAAAATCAAGCTGAACGTAACAGAGCCCTGAGGTTTCCGTACAGGGTTCCTTTTTTGTCTACTATGCAAATGCACATACTCTAGTATTTGCCAGGCTCAGAGTTAAAATTAATAATTAAAAAAAAGCAAAAGAATAGATGGAGGGATTATGTCTCTTCTGCCATAGTGAAAGTGCTGGTTTATTAAAGAACAGCAATTTTATGGTGATGTCTTGAACTGAAAGTTGATCTTCAATGGGGGTTGATCATTGGGCCACTTAGAGATTGAAAGATTTTCCCTCCCTATGTATGTATGTGTAGATTTGTCATTCTGTCTTATCTGTCTTCAAGGACAGACTTTAAGGATGTCTTTAAGAAATGACTCCACTAAAAAAAAAAAAAAAGAAATGGCTCCACTTGCCTCACCTCCCCCAATCAAAAAACAAAAAGGAAGAAAAGAAATGGGGGCAGGTAGGTGGCACAGTGAGTAGAGCACTGACCCTAGAGTCAGGAGGATCTGAGTTCAACTCTGACCTCAGACACTTAACACTGTGTGACCCTGGACAAATCACTTAACCTCAATTGCCCTGCCTTCCCCCCTCCAAGAAGACAAGACAAGAAAATAAAGAATATCCTTTTTTTGACATCTAGGATATCATCAAAGAAGGCATGTCACAGTGTTGAAGCTTTCTGCAGTGAGGCAACTCATTTGTAATTTAACAGTCTTAAGAGATTTGCTTGGAGCACTGGGAGCTTATACTACTTCTGTAGGGCCTGAAGCTAATGTTAACCAGTCGATTAGTCAACAAGAATTTATTAAGGACTTACTCTTAGGTCTGGATGGGGACACAAAGAGAAAAAGAGAAATAGTTCCTTCCCTCAGAGAGTTTACATTCTATAGTGTGAACCAATATGTATATAAGTGAGTATTTATTGGGCAATTAGGTGATGAATGAAGTAAGATAGAGCAGTCAGACCTGGAGTCAGGAAGACCCCTCTTCCTGAGTTCAAATCTGGCTTCAGACACTTACTAGCTGTATGATCCTGGGCAAGTCACTTCACCCTGTTTGTCTCAGTTTCCTCATCTGTCAAATGAGCTGGAGAAAAAAATTGGCAAATCACTCCAGTATCTTTGCCAATAGAACCTCAAATGGGGTCATGGAAAGTCAGACATGACTGGAAATTCCTGAACAACAACTATATACACGTGTGTGTGTATATATACATATATGTATATATCTATACGTATGTTTGTGTGTGTATTTGCACATACACATTCACATATACATATGTCTATACATATATGAAGCAATTCTTCCTGACTCTAAGATTAGACCTCTACTTCCTACACTACACTGTCCTTAACAAGCATCCTTGGTGCTGCTAAAAAGTCTTAGTGTCAAAATAGACCAAAGGTTCTTAACTTTTTCTTTTTCAGAGAATCTTTTGCCATTCTAGTGAGGTCTATGGATTCTAAGTGTATATAAACATCCCGCCCCCACACAAACATCTATACACATATATACAAATATATACATTAAACAAAATATATAGGATTACAAAAGAAACAGATTGTGTTGAAATTAGTTATCAGAATTAAAAAATTAAAACACAAGTTTGTGGACAGTGAATGAAGCAATTCTGGTCTGGTACACCCTTCTCACATTCATCACTTCTGTTCTTAAACTCAATCTAACCCTTGTCTGTCTAATCCCAAACCATCTTTAGTCCTGCTTCTGCGTCTTATTTCAGTCTTTTTTTTTGGGGGGGGGGGGAGGTTACCCGTTACTATTAAACTCCCATTTTTGAGTTGTGTTCTTTTTAACCAAACCTGTCTTCTCTGCCCACACTCCACCCTCCCTATCTCCTGTTCCTGTACTGTTTTCAGTTGCTGATTGGACTTTCCTGGCCCTGCCTCCATCTAACTCCAATGCCATTGTCTAGCATGGATCTGCTCTTAGCCATTAACCTCAGGATCAACCCAATCTACCAAGGCAGCCCACTTGGTCACATGGGTGCCCAGTAGCAGGCTCATCCACTACAGAAGCAATTATCAGGCACTGGGCATTGGAAAAAGAGATGATGCCAGGTACCCATTCAGGAAGAGCTGAGGATGGCTGAGAGTGGGCATTTGATGAGGAAAGGGAACCAGACTGCATTGTCCAATAATCCCCCTTAGAAAATAATTCATAGTTTGAAAAATATAATTTGAGTTCATAGAAGTCATGTACAATTTGGCTTCTCTCCTTTTTTATTCTTTGTGTTGGAATGGAAAAGTGGAGAGCTATAAGAAAAATTAGGGACTGTGCAGAGGGATATGTCAATAGGATTTAGAGTTGAGAAGGACTTGGAGGTGTAAACATCTCAAAACCAAAAATAGCTCACTCCCCCCATCATCGCCCCCCTCCCATACTTATTTGCTCATTTCTGCCTTGTAAGAGTGAGGAGTAAGTTAGTGGCACCAAGCTTGTTGATGCTTTGCCTTGAGACCCTTTCAATGACCCACTCTCTATGGGGTGCCTTCCATATACACTGGAAAGAGACCATGACTTAATATCAGAAAACCTGGCTTCTCATGCCAGCTCTGCCACCCATTGGTTCTCTGATCTTGCCTTAGTCACTAGTCCTCAGTTCCCTGATCTATAAAAATAAGAGGGTTGGCATGATCTCTAAGAACGATTTTTTCTAGCTCTAACATTCTGGGAAGCTGAAATAGAATTCTTGGGGGGGAAGTAGAACTATCTGGAGAAAAGGATATTCCTAGACTTTACCTTTCCTGATATTGAACCTGCTTTCCATTCCCCTCTCCCCTACAGTACTCTGTTTTCTGTCTGAGATGTCTGGCTTACTACTCATGAAAGAAAATCTTGCCATGTTCCTCATTCTCCTTTTATTGAGAGAGAGTGATGTAATGTTAATGGCATTTAAGATCTTCTCCACACATTAATATGCTTCACTTGGAGTCCATTAAGGGAAGCTTGCTTAGGGGAGGCTTGCTTGTAGGAAGACTTTCACACCTTTTGCTAATTTATAATTAGGCATTGAGTCATGAGGGTTGTGATGCCCTCTGGCTCTAAGAAGTGTACATATACTCTGAGTTGGTGTTTTGCCTTGGGAGTTTGCTTATGAAGAGGTTCTTGTGATTCCCTGGTTGAGATTCTGAGTGATCATATATGCAGAGCTCCCAGCCTGCCCAGATGTAAAGGGGCTCTCTCAATCCAGGGATGTATGTAAAGTATATAGGTGCTTCAGGCAGTCAGAGCCCTGTCTGTTGGTCTTTATTTTTCTGCTTGTTTGAACTCTCTGAAGTTCAAGGTGGTGACTTTCCCCCTGGACTAGTGAATATAATTAAAGATTGTTGACCCCTTAAACAGCTATCTTTCCTAGTAAAGCAGATCTAAGAACCTATGCTAGCAGCCATCCTGGGGATGCCAGTGTGGTTGCCGCTATAATTGAATAGTGTGATGCTTGACCTCAGGCCAGATTACAAATTGAGTAGCTGAATTTCACCTAGAGAAAAACCGTCCCTTCCCCTTCCTTGTGTTCCCCTCTCTCTTCTTGTTCTCCTGTCTCCCCCCTCCCCCTTAATAGCACTCACCTCAGTACACATCTGGGTTGTAGATCTAGCTCCTATACACTGAAGAGTCAACAGGCTGGCCAGAAGCAGACAGCCCATGTAGCCTGCCATCACAAAGGCCATATATCCTCCAGTCCAGCTGACTTGTCCACCTTCTTAAGTCAAGCAGTGACCATCAAGGGAATGCACAACAGGTCAGGAGCTCAAAGCTCAAAGCAGTGCACTCTGAAAACATTGAGCACATGGGTCAAAGCTTTCACCCTTTGGGCAGTTCCTCTCTCCTGTCACAGCAAAAAGAGGAAATTTCTCTGGGCCTGGGCCCCTCCCCATCCACCCACCACCAACAGTTCAGCCGCACTGGGAGTATGAATAATTAACACAGAACTTCCTGATAGCAAACCCGATATACTTGAGCAATCTCCTAGGCTAGATGTTCTCAACCTGGAGTCCACAGATGGATTTCAGGGGGTCCATGAGCTTGGTTGGGGAAAAAAATTACATCTTTATTATCACCATAACTAATATTCTTGGTTATCCTATGTATTTTATTTTGTTAAAGAAATGTTAATCTGAGAAGGAATCCATAGGTTTCACCAGACTGTGGGGAGATGGAAGGGTTGATACAAAAAAGGTGAAGAACCCCTAGTCCAGGGCTGGGGGTGGGCAATGAAGTTGGTTCCCAGACTAATAATTCATTTTAATGTGGACTAGCGTTAATATTTTGGCTGATGCTGAGAATTTCCTGCCCCTGAAAATGAGAGCTGCTAGGAAGCCATATATATGGATATATATGTATACACACACACATATATATATACACGCATATACATATATATTTATATATGTATGTATGTATATATGTATATGTGGTAGAGAACTTTATTTGATTTGAGGAAGCTTCATTAGAATAATTGCTTGGAGCAAGGTGAAGTGTGCCTAAGAAGGGCAGAAGGATTCCCTGAGGTTTTGGGTAACTTGGCACAGTGAAGGGCAGGATCTGGGAAAAACTGGATTGGGTCACAATCTTCCTGTGAGCTCTCACCCGGCCACCTCCACTCACCACCAAGCCTTCTTTTCCTGAACACTCTGGGTTTACCTGACACTGCTCTCCCCTCCTAATTCCCTTCTTACTTGTTTTGCCTCTCCTTAGTCTCCACTGATAAATCATTATCTATTTCATGTACCCTAAAATGAGCTGGAGAAGGACATGATAAATCACTGCAGTATCTTTGCCAAGAGAACCCTAAGATGGGATCCTGAAGAAACAATACAACAAGAACATGAACAACGACAACTATAGATGTTCCCCCAAAATTCCGCCCTGGGCCCTCTTCTCTCTCTATCCCCCCTCTCTTAATGATCTCATTGATCCCCATGGATTAAATTATGATTTCTAAGCAAATGACTCACGGTTTTATATATTTAGCCCCAGTCTCTCTCCTGAGCTTCAGTCCTGGATTACGAGCTGCCTATTGAACATTTCAAACTGTATGTCCTGGAGACCTCTCAAACTTAACATGTCTGAAACAGAACTTGGTATTCTTCTCCTTCTCCCTCCAAAACCTTCTCTCTTCCTAAATTCCCTTTTCCTGTCAAGGGCAGTATCATTCTTCCAGTCTCCCAAGTTCATAACCTAAGTGTTATCCATGATTACTCAAACATCCCCCTAATCCCACATATTCAAACATAGGCCTGACCTTGGCTGTTTCTATCTCTATAACACATCTTCCAACGGGTTTTGACTCTTTATGTATACAGCCACCACCTTAGGGCACTTCTAACCCAGACTATTGCAATTTCCTCCTAACGGGTGTCCCTACCTCAAGTTTCTCCTAAATTCAATTCACCTTCCATTCAGCTGCAAAAATAATCTCTTATAAACACAGATCTGATGATGTCATTCCCCTACTCAATAAACTCCAGTGGGTCTCTATTGCCTCTAGGTTAAAGTATAAACTACCCTTTCGGGCCTTCAAAATCCTTTACAAACTCATCCCAGTCTATGTCTCTAGCCTCACTGTACGTTCCACCCTTCCTGATTCTACGGTCCAGACAAACTGGCCATCTCTATTCCTCACACAGAACACTCAAATTTCCATCCCTGGCTTTTTGCACTGGCCATTCCCACGGCTGAAGTGCCTTTTCTCCTCACCTCTGCCTGTTGAGATTCCTGGTTCAAATCTCTGCTCAAGTATTTCTACTTGATACCTTTCCTGATCCTCCCCCTGCCCCCTATTAGTGCTTTTCCTCCCTAAATACCTTGTTTTAATTTTGTATTTATTCTGTATGTATTTAAATACGTATATGTTGTCTCAGGGGCAGATGGATGTCTCAGTAGATAGAATACAGGGCCTGGATTCAGGGAGACCTGAGTTTAAATCTGACCTCAGACACTTACTGGTTGTGTGACCCTGGGCAAGTCATTTAACTTGTTTTCCTTAATACATTAGAGAAGAGAATGGCAAACCATGTGAGTATCTTTTCCAAGAAAATCCCGTAGGAGGCAGTTAGGTGGTGCAGTGGATAGAGCACTGGCCCTAGAGTTAGGAGGATCTGAGTTCAAGTCTGGCCTCAGAAACTTACTAACTATGTGACTATGGACAAATCACTTAACCATGATTGCCTCCAAAAAAAACCCAAAACCCATGGGATCACAAAGAGTTGGACATGATGAAACAACAACAACGTGAACAGAGGCTCCTTGATGTCAGAGAATTTTTCTCTTCTGTCTTTGTATTCCCAGAGCCTAGTACCATTCTTGGCCCATGGGTACTTGATAAACATTTGTTGATTCATTAGCTGATCGATCAACAAGGATTTATGAAGCATCAGTTATTGTGTGCTAGGCAGCATGCGGGTGGCTGGGGTACAAAGATAAAAATGAAATACTTTTTGTCCTCAGGGAGTTTGCATTCTATCAAGGGAGACAACATACACACATATAACTGTTTAGAAAATACATAGAAGGTGATGTGGAAAGGAGGCACCAGCAGCTGGGAGGATCACAGTCACAATGGAGATCCTAACTACTCCCATCCCTTTGTTCTCTTCGTCCTTGTCTTTGGAGAAAAGGCAAAGAGTGAGTAGAAGCCCCATTTCCCAAGTGCTTCTAGTTTACCCTAGGGGTGGGATAGTATCCCATGCCTAAGTGGAATGTAATGACAGCCTTCTGGTACAGGGGCCAGGACTGAGAGCTGGGGGAAGCAGACAGCCCAGGAAGGGAGGGAGTTTCAGATTTCCCTGGCCTTTCCAAAAAGTTATCCCGAAAGAAACTCCCAAAATCTAATAGAGGCTGGGTGTTTGGGGCACTTCATGGAAAAGAAAACCAGACAGAAAACCGACTAGTTCTGTATAGGACTAACTTCTATCTGTTGAGGATTAGCAAAAGGTCATGGGCTCTTTGGTGTACAAATGGTGTACTGGTTGGAGCCAGTCCTGAGTCCTGCCTGAATCTCTCCTCGCTTTCATTCTCTAACCTTCCCTTGTCTGCATCTCTGGTTTCCTCCTTCTCCTTCTGAGGCTTTAGTGACCTCCCTTCTTTGCTGAAATAATTTGCACTCACTCTGCTTCTGGGCCAAGGTTCCATCCTGGACAGCAAGCAGCAAGCCTGCTGATATAATTGGATTTCCCTTTGTGTTTATTATCATTACCTCCGTAATTTAAGGTTCTATGATTTCATCATTCTGGGTGCCCCTTTATTGGTAGACATCACAGTCCCTCTATAATTTAGGAGAAGGTCTTTGAGAGTTTCTGTGGCTGGAAAATTCAGCTCTCTGTGGCCAGCCTGGTGAGAGCTTCACTAAACTAACTTACGTAGGCTGGTCCCCAGATGACA
Organism: Pseudochirops corinnae; assembly: GCA_028646515.1. NCBI lineage: Eukaryota > Metazoa > Chordata > Mammalia > Diprotodontia > Pseudocheiridae > Pseudochirops > Pseudochirops corinnae. Next base: position 99,842,374 of record CM053587.1, read on the forward strand.
GATATAGTCAATCATTGGGTCTATAACTGATGCATTTCTGTCTTGGTAGAACCTGCCTGCCTTGTGTTTCATTGGTGGAGCCTGAATGAGCTCAGGGTCACTTCAATGCCATGATGAAGCACTGCAAGGGGACTTGGTGGAAGGCTCTTAATTATGCCCTTCCTGTTGCCAAAATGTACTCAGGCAGTAGGCTTTCTGCTTTGTATTTACTCTTTTTCTCCATTTCATTCAGTTCCTTAATTTTTCTTTGGCTTTTAGAATTATAGCTTTATGGTTTGTACGTGTTGGTCTGCTCCCTTTAGATTGTCAGCTCCTCGAGGACAGCAATTGTCTTTTTGCCTTTTTTGTATCCCCAGGGCTTAGCCCAGTGCCTGGCACATAGTATGTTCTTTAATAAATGTTGACTGACTGGACTTTTGCCTCTTTGCTGTTTCAATTTCAAAGTCCACTTCTCTCTGGACCTGTTCTATCCCTTGGCTGCATGTTCTTTTGTGTTTTTACATTTTTACTGAGCCTCACTTGTGTGTGTACAGGGGTTACTCCTCTCCTTTTTTGTCATAGATCCCCTCTCTGGTATTATCTCTGGGGACTTCACCAAAGTTATTACTGTAACTTATGGGGGCTGCACAGTTTCCTGAGGGGAGAGGAATCTTCAAATATCTGTGACTGCATTCCTCCACTGATGCAGATACCTCCTTTGTACTTTAGGAGTCAGCCTGCCTGAATTGCTAGGGTCAAAAATTGAGGGCTATAGGAGGTCTGATTTCTCAGATTTTTTTTGAGGGGAGAAAACAAGGCAATTGAGGTTAAGTGACTTGCCCAAGGTCATACAGCTAGTAAGTATGTCAAGTGTCTGAGGTCGGATTTGAACTCAGGGTCTCCTGAATCCAGGGCTGGTGCTGGTTTCTCCGATTCTTGAGTTTAGAAACATCCTTCTCCGGCAGAAAAAGACATGTCAGGCTTTCTATTTGTTGACTTATTCTCAAGGAAAGAAACAAAGTAGAAGAGGTAGCCAGTGGTCAAAGATCTAGGTTCAGGCTCTCCCATGTTGCAAATGTTCCCACTACCACATTTAAGCAATTACTGAAACTACTTGAAGTCCCAGGGAAAGGGAGAGAGTTCCATCCCATTTATTCTGGAGAGGAGAAGAAGAAAGCAAACGCAAATGTTATTTCTCCTTTTAAAGTTCACTGAGTGGAAGTTTCTTCCTGGCTTAGTGAACTTTGCTTCTTTGTCACCGCCAGAGAGACAAAGGGAATAATACAAGGATGTCTCTGTCACTCCCAAAATGCAAGTCCTGCAGCACCAAGCCGCAGGCACCCCCAGCTCACCTCCACACATGCTCCAGAGGGGTATTCTCTCCCCACAGTAGATGGGGGGAGGTCTGATGACACTGTTACACTTGTAACATCCAACCCCAGTCTTCTATCCATATCCTTACATTCCATTTTGCTTACCTAGAGATGTTATGTAGGTATTATCTCATCCGCTGGTTCATTGTGACCTCTGAAGTCAAGCTTGACACCTTCAGACTCGGTCTTTCCTTGGTGTATAATTTTATACTTAATGTGTCTAAATAACATTTCGATATCATTGGAAAACATTCCATGAAATGAAGGAGCTGTTTAATGTGTTTTTCAGTGGAGCAATATGGCTCGATATCATCTATATACATCAGGGAGTTAATAAGAGGTTTTGTTTTGACTGCTTTAATTCAGAAACCATATTTATTTCTTTTTAGGAGAGATGATAATAGATTTAAAGCTAGGCAGAACCACAATGTATTTAAACAGTTTCCCTAGAAAACTGTGATGGTTTTTTATTTATTAATTTTTGACATTTTAAGTGGAGAACAGTTTTCCAGATAGACATTGAATACTCTAATATTCTCATTATATTTGGGCCTATTCCATATATTTGCTATACATGAACAAGCCATGAATGTGAAACTTAGTCAAAGTCTTTAAGATAACCAACATAAGCAATATAAATGTTATAGAGTTTTTGGGGAGCTTGTTTAATAATTATCAAATTGATACACTGCTTTTTAAATTCTCAGGTTGTTCATATACATTCTTTTTGTTCTTCGGTCAATATAATGTTCTTTTCAATATAGTGTTAGTAAGTTGTGTGTGTGATATGAGCTGTGAGTGTTTTGCATAAAGTACATTAACACATCATTGTCCTATATTTGGAGGTACAGTTGGTGTTCTCAGCTTTGATGAATAGATACACAATGCCTCCTGTTGAGGAAGGTAGGCTCGGGCTTGTGTTTGAGAAGGAGCTGGTAGAGTGCCTTGCTAGTAATTCATGGATCATCCCTGTGAAGAGTTTGAGCCAATAACTGTTGATCTCACCTGGTCTGACAATCACAATTTTGTAAAGAAGTTAAAATTTCCTTCATCTCTCTGAATGGAAGTGTTCTATCATTCAGTGTTGTGGTTGTCCAGTTGTGTTTGACTCTTCATGACTCCATTTGGCATTTTCTTGGCAGAGATATTGGAGGGCTTTGCCAGCGCCTTCTCCCGCTTGTTTTACAGATGAGGCAAACAGGGTTAAGTGACTTGTGCAGGGTCACACAGCTAGTAAGTGAACTCAGGTAGGTCTTCCTGATTCCAGGTCCTGTGCTCTACCGTAATAGTGGATTAATAAGTGATGTGTAAGCTTTTCAATTCTTATTTGGTCCAACTGTATTTTTATTGTGTTAGAGAACTGTACAGAACCCCCAGTTGTGTAAAGCCTCCTCCTTTAGGGGTTTTCTCTCCCTCCTGCATGTTTTTTTTTAACTTCCCAAACCTCTGTAGGAAAATTTTAATTGATGTCAAAACTGTGTATTTTAGTCTTTACACAGCTTTGATTCCTTCTAATCTAAAGTTATAGATGTAGAGTTCAAAGAGACCTAGAAGTTATCTAGTCTAACACCTTTATTTTATAGATATGGAGTCTGAGGATCAAGGAGGTTAAGTTACTTGTCCAGGGTTTACTAACACCAGGAATGGGATTTGAACCCTTGTTCTCTGACTCCAGAACCAATATGTTTTCCCATTCTTGAGTACCAGGCCTAAAATTAGGAAGGCCTGAGCTCAGATCCAGTCTCAGAAGCTTACTAACTGTGTGGCCCAGTCACTTAACTGCTGTTTGCCTTAGTTTCCCCAACTGTAAAATGGGAATGATAATAAATCTCAAAATAGCTGTGAAGATCAAATGAGATCATAACTGTAAAGCACTCAGTACAGTGCCTAGCACATAGTAGGAGCTATACATGTTACCATTCTAAAAGCAGCTAGGTGGCCCAGTGGATAAATCTCTGGGCTTAGAGTCAGGAAGACCTAAATTTAAATCTGGCCTAGAAGTTTAATCTTTTTTTTTGCCTCAATTTACTCAATTTTAATGCTACAGCTTCTCAGAGACACAGGTGAGACTTAGGTGACAGGTAGACAGTGGATGAGTGGCCCTGGAAAGGGCTCTGCAAGCCCTGAGGCCACATGCTGTGGCATGCCCAGTGGCTACGCCCTGGCGGCTTGAGCAGGTGAGGGTAATTGACAGGCCTCACACCTGTGGATGAGTTAGGAGGGTGTCTACCCCAAATATGTGAAGACTCCGCCTGGCAGAATGGGTAGATGAGAACAATTTGTTCCAATGGCCAGGAAGGCAGCTGAAGTGGCTGTTCTGGAGCACTTAGAGCTTGGTCAGATGTCTAAGATGCCAACACCATCCATTGCATCCAGGGAGGGCATCGTTGGTTGTCCTGACTTTTGTCCTGCCGCTGGACTTTTGTAGCCCTGGAAGAGAGAGTGAGGCTGACAGCTTTGTGCAACTCTGCCTCAGTTAAATCTAATTCATTCATGAGTCAAGACATTACCCATCATCATGGGTCCTCTTGCAAAGGAAGGACCACTACCACCACCACCAAAACAAAACAACAAGAACGCCATTTCATCTAATCCAGGCTTAGGGATGAAGTTTGTTTTTTTTTTTAAAGTTATAGTTCTGCCTTGACTGGAGATGTGTCATATGATTTGGGCCTGAGTGTACTTTTTAACAAGAAGCAGGATGAAGCCTTCACTTTTAACTGCTGATGTTTAGTTGCAGTTTGGGTGTCATACCAGCTGATTACCACCATCCTTAGAAGAAGAATGAGCCTGACCCTCCCACCTGTCTCCTTCTTAGATTTGTTAGGAGCTTCATCTCACTGGCTGACCTGCTCACCCAGCCTGTGCAATCATCAGAACTCAATTGGCTAGAATTTCCTGTTTCCTATCAGGCCTTCCCAGATGCTGTACAGATCTCAGGGAAGCCAAAGTTCCTGCCATGTTTCACCCCGGCTGGCCTTTCTCTACTTTGCTGTAGTTTTCCCTAACACAAATCATGAGTTGGGCTTTTATTAACAACAACAATAATAGCATTCTCATTTTTCTCTTTCTCAGAGCTAGGCAACCCAGGTTAAAGTCCCGTCTCTGACAGCTACTGGCTCTGTGACCCTGGATGAGTCACTTAACCTCTTAGTGATCTAGACAACTCTCTGGATTGTCACTGGTAAAGAGAGGAAGCTTCCTCACCATGGAGTTCCCTATACCAGTGAAACCACAGATCAGTCCCTGTCCTATTTTGCTATTTGATAAAATTCAGATAAAAGCAGTTCTGGGAGAAGTCTGTATCCTACCATTATTCTTTTATGTTTAATGCTTTCTAGACTCTTGTGCAGGTGAATTAAATGGTTAATCATCTCAGAGGAATGAAAATATTGGGATGCCAGCAAGTCCACCGAAAGCATTTTCTGAACAACTCCAGGAACACACAGGACGAGGAGAATAATATACACCTCTTCCCATATGGTTTTGATTTCTTCTGCTAGAATTCCATCTTTTGAGAGTTTTTTATCCCATGCAGATTGAAGATTATGAATATTCAATATGATGACATCTATTAAAAACATTGTTCTCACATTATTATGGGTCAGTGTTAAGCTTGGGTGATTGTAGGCAACAATCTTGTCCATTGGGGACACTCTATTTCCAGTGCAATTATTTCTTGAATTCTCTATTGCAATTACTGGCCTGGTTCATCAGGTTTTGGGCTGTAGGGCCGGGAAGACCCAAGTTAGAACCCTGTTTCAGAAATGTAATAGCTGTGTGACCCTGGGCATATCACTTACCCTTTTTTGAGATTCAGTTTTATCTGTAAAATGAGGGTAATTATAGCACCTACTTTACAAAGTTGTCAGCATCAAATGAGGTCTCTATCATCTCTACCTCTATCTCCGTATCTCTGTCTTTCCATCTCCATCTCCATTTCTGTCTCGAACCAAACCTGTACAAAGCCCTCTACGCACTTTAAAAGCACTATGTGCATGTTAACTGTTATTACTATATTTGCACCATTTAGGTTACAGCATTATTGTGAAGATCTAAACTGACAATGTCTGTTGAAGACTTTTGGAAACTCTAAGCCCCAAACAAATGTAAGTTATTATTTTTTACCATGAAAAGGAAACTGCAAAAGGCTATTAAATGTCAGCTCTCTAGGAGGTCCTGGGATCATCCCTTTGATTAAGCATGGGATGCCCAAAGGCATAACTCTGCCCAGATTAGCTCAATAGGCTGGGTGAATTGGGAGGAGAAATTCCCTTGCTTATTGCTTGGGGACCCCGAGGGAAGTTCTGGCCTTTTAGTAGAAAATGGATGGCATCCAGACTCAGGAGCCCTCCAGGACTTCAGCAGTTACTTATCCTCAGGGAGGGCCTCTGGCATTCAACAACTCCATTTCAGAGGCTAGTGTATGAGTGTAGTAGGTGTTTTTGAAACTGCTCCACAGATAACGGCCTTGGTAATTCAATCATGGGAGCCTCAAGCAATCAACATGCCATCTGGACAGAATCTAACTTGGTGCCCAAGAAGATAAAGACATCTGGACTTTGTAAATGCCAAGGACGTGCCAACTCAGTCCGGGACTTGTGGACCGATCCCAGACTTGCACTGACAAGCTCCCTTAATTGCACAAAATCTACAGCTTTGAGCTCCTGCTGGGAAAGCCAATTGCCTGATGCTGCGAAGGAGCATCTTAGATATCATGCCCTGGTAAAAGCTGTCAGTGTGCTTTGGCTCCAGCCAAAAATCAGCAACTTTTCCATTGCAATCTCAGTGTTAAAGAGATGGATTTACTACCCAGACCACTTACCTGAGGCTCCTTTATGATGATACCGGGGAGCAGGCGGCTACTCCTGGCCCATCTTCCAGTGAGAGCCTCATTGTGGCTGCTGATTGTGAAGTAGAGCAGAGTGAAAATGTTTGTACATACAAAGAAGCTAACTAAGGTGGCTTGCCAGCTCTACATACACAATCAGTCTGCCCCATCTTTTCAGCTTTCTGTGGCCTTTTCAGAGAAAGAATAACAGCTCTTGTTCAATCTGATACAATCCTGTTCAACAAGCATTTATCAGACCCCAACTATGTGCCAGGTACTGTGTGAATCATTAGGAATACAAAGGCAGAAATCAATCAACAAACATGTGTTAGACACCTACTATTGGCTAGGCACAGGGTTAAGTGCTGGGGAGTGTGTGTCTCTGTGTGTTTGGGCTGAACTTGTGACTTCATTGTTATGGAACTTCTGGTGCAATATAAGCAGTTTTATGTGGTTTAATGACTTGCCACTAAGTTTAGAAGGAGAACTTGAAATCACTGCCTCTGACTTTTTAGTGCAAGCTCTTCATCCATTATAGAATACCTCTTCTCAAAGGACTGGGGATAAAAAGAGAAAAACAAGATAATTCCTGACCTCAAGGAACTGACATTTTCCAGGAAAAGGTAAGAGATTGTCAATCAATCAATAGGTGTTCATCAAATTCCTACTGTGTGCCAGGCATTATGCTTAGAACTGTTTATTAACATCATTATTATTTTCGTTGCATTGAGAAAACCTCGGATCCCTACATAAGGGAGGGGATAGAGGGTGTACCCAAGAGCAGACTGGAGGAAGGTGAGTACCAAGGTGAACAGGAGAACTCTCTTTCAGGGAACTAGAAGCTGGAGGCAGGGGAAGGGTAGAATCAGCAAAGGCTTCATGTAGAAGATGTCACTTGAGGAGAATCTTGAAGGCTTCTAAGAGGTGGAGGTGATATGGGAGTATATTCCAGGATGGAGAAAGTCAGGAATAGCAAGGCCAGTGTGGCTAGGTTTTGTGGTACAGGAAGTGGAGTAATACATAATAAAGTTGGAGAGGTAGGTCAGTGCCATAAACAGAGAAGCTTATAATTGATCCTGTAGGCAGTTGGGAGTTCTTAGAGTTTGTTGGTTTGGGAATGACACTGTCAGACCTGTGCTTTAGGAAAATCACTGTCAGATGAGCAGAGGATGGATTGGAAAGGGGAGAGACTTTAGGCAGGGATGCGAATGAAGAAGCAACTGCAAAAGTCCAAGTGAAAGGTGAGAGATAGTGGCTGTGTGATGGGAGGGACATGGAAGAGAGGTCATGGAGTTGGAAAAGACTATTTATCAACTGATTGGAGATGCAGGGTGAGTGACAGGGAGAAGTGAATAAAATGAGAGGAAAGAGAGACAATGGATAAACCTAGCTTTATCTAAAAATTTGTCTATAAAAGACCAGCTCTTGAATTTAGGGTTAGGATAGGATAATAGTTTGAGAGAATGGTAAGGTCTAATGAGGATTTCTCAGAATAAGGCTCGAGGGGGCATGTTTGTAGGCAATAGAGAAAGGACTAGTAGATGGACACAAAGTGATTAAATATTGCCAGAGGTGATGATGGGGAGGATCTATTAGATCCAAATCACATATAAGTCTAGACATCATGGTATGATGTTATTGGTCTCTTTTTTGAGAAGGAAGGACTAACAACAACAACCCATCCAATTCTTTGTGACCTCATTTGGGGTTTTCTTGGCAAAGATACTGGAGCAGTTTGCCATTTCCTTCTCCATCTCTTTTAACAGATGAGGAAACTGAGGCAAATAGGATTAAGTGACTTGTCTAGGGTCACATAGCTAGTAAGTATCTGAGTAGGATTTGATTTCAGGTCTTCCTGACTCCAGATGGGCATTTTCCATTGCACCACCTAGCTGTCAGATTAGAAGACGGGATAGGGCCAAATTGACATGTAGAGAGATTATTCTTGGTGAGGAAAAGAGCCCAAGAAATTTGGGAGCAGAGAACTGTAGAAGGCTGAAGACTAGAAACCTAGGTTCCAGCCCCAGTTCTGTCACTTACTAGCTATGTGCCATAGGAATGTCAGTAAGTCTGTGAAGCAGTTTTCTCATCTGTAAAATAAAGATGGCAATACTTTAAAAACCTCATAGAATCTAAGAGCTGAGTGTGAATGTCAGAGAGAGGTAGATTTCTGCTTGATCTAAGGTAAAACTTCCTGACCATTATAGCTGGCCAAAAGTGGATGAGCTGCCTCAGAAGGTAGTGAGCTCCCTGCTGCCAGAGGCTGGATAACGGCTTCTCACTGATGTCAGAGAGGAAATTCCTATTAGACTAGGAATTCCATTCAGGAATTCCTCTTACAAGATGATCTCTGAGGTTCCCTAAAATTCTGAGATTCTCTGCTGTGGATGATGGCTTTGGAGATTTGGCAGCCAAAGAGGCTACATTCAACAAGCATTTATTGTGTCTAAAAATCACAAAACAAAACGATCCCACTTCCCAGGGGCTTACACTCTCATGTGGCCTTAGTCTGTCTTAAGAAAGGAATAAGCATAAAATGGAGAGATAGTATGGTATAATAGTTAAAGAGCCAGCTGCTGGAGGAAGGCAGACCTGGGTTCGAATCCTACAGTTCTGCCACCTACTGGGTATTAACTTCTCAGTGTCACAATGACTCTCTAAGACTACATTGCTGATCAGGGTGAGTGGACAGAGGATAATGATAATAGGAATAGTAATGACATCTGACATTTATACAGCCCTTACTATGTGACACACCCTGTACTAAGTGCTTTAGAACTGTTAACTCATTTGATCCTCACAACAAATCCTGGGAGGTAGGTGCTATTTGTATCCCCATTTCACAGATGAGCAATTGAGGCAAACAAGGTTAAGTGACTTGCCCTGGGTCATATAACTAGTGAGTGTCTAAGTCTGAATTTGAACTCAAGTCTTCCTAGCTCCAATGACAGCCCTTTATATCCCCTGGGCTACTTACACTTACGAATTAATAGGTCTAGCCAAAGAAAACAAAGAAACCCGGAGAATGAAGGACGTGACAGTTCAATTGTAATGTGTCTTGAACAGCTAGGTTGTGTAGTGGATAGAGTACTGGACTTGGAAATCAGGAAGATTCATCTTTGGGAGTTTGAATCTGGCTTCAGACACTTACTAGCTGTGTGACCCTGGGCAAATCACTTAACCTTGTTTCCCTCAATTGTTCATCTGTGAAATGAGCTGTAGAAGGAAATGGCAAATTTCTTCGGTATCTTTGCCAAGAAAATCCCAAATAGGGTCCTGAGGAGTCTGACAAAACTAAAATGATTGAGGGAGAGTTTCTTTAGTGGGAGTTTCCTACACTTGTGAAATCACAAGTCCAATCTAAATAAAAAGTCCAAGTTGTAATTTGGTAAATTACTTGTAAAATGATCTATTTATCTGCTTTTAATCAATGTAACGCAGTTTTCTCTGAAGTTGAATACTGTCATTCTGATTTCTGTAAATATTCCTAATGAGAAGAAATTGATAACACCTCCTTTCTTTGCCGACGTTTAGCTCTCACAGGCTTAAGGAGTTTTGAAAGTGTGTGTCGGGGAGGGCCAGGATTCTTTGCTAAGCATCATGAATATGTTTCTCTAAGATAACAGTAATTAGTGGTATTGATATAGAATAGGCAAAGTACTCCACTTAACATTATCTCATCTGCTGTGGGGCTATTTGGAGTTGAGTTTCTTTGTTTTTAGAATAATACAAAAAGATGGTGAACTTTTTTTTTCTTTTTGCCAGGTTTACTGTTTAGAAAAAGATTTTGAAAGCCTTATTGTTTCTGACTTTTAAAAACTGGTCAAGTGTGTTTACTCAAGTGGTTTGAATGGAGCACTTTAATGAATGGCAGACTGCCACCATCAGTTGGAGGCTGGTCAGCAGCTCCCATCGTCCCACAGAGCCACTCTGTCTCCTAAAAGAGATTTCCATTCTTCTTTTCCCTTGCCTCTTTTCAAGCTCTTGTTTGTCTTCCTTGCCTGTCAACTCATTTCATTTCTCTTCTGCTTCCTTTCCTGATGCTCTTTCTTTTGTTTTCCTTTTCCTCTCTCCATCTTTTACGTCTCTTTAACTTTAGCCCTTTCCCCTTCCTTTGCCTATAGACCTTCATTTTCCTCTTTCTGCTGTCCCTTCTTCAGCTGCTTTTCACATCCTGACAACATTCATCTGTCCCTCACTGCCTAAAGCCCCACTCCCACTGGCCAGCTGCGTCTCACATGCCTTGGATGTTCAGATTGGGAGCTGGGCTGCTCAGCTGCCTGAGTAAGTTGGAGATGAAACCTTCTCTCAGCTCTCGGGCTAGAGCTTCCTCTCTCTGATTGACAGAGTGCCCGGTGCCCAGTTGAGATGTGCTAACAGGATATGCCAGCTCAAACGCAGGGCGAGCAGGTGGGTCACAAATCTCCTGAATGATAGCAAACAGACTGCCTTGGCCCTGGCTGGAAGAAGGAAGCATTAATCAGCAGAGCAGCCAAGTTTATCCCCCAATGGGACCAAATTGAGATTTCAGCTTTTCCTATAGGAGATGGAAGACTATGAGACATGCTGGGAAGAAATTTAAGGAGCCAAAAACCAGTGTAGCTTAGGGATTTTCAACAGGAAGTGCAGGAGCCTTTTTAGGAATAGGAATTGGGAAGTCTGGGAGAGTCTACGCTTTTATATGATTGTATAAACAAATGTTATAAAGGGCACAGAAACAGCAGAGACTGGGAAATAAAAAATTACTGAGTGTGTCAAATATAGGGGAAGTGGTTAAGGTTGAGGGTAGCCAATTAACAGTGACTCAAGTAAGGGGAAAATGTTGAATTCATAGTTCTAAACCCACTCGACTACTCCGTTGGAATCCAATTGTTTCTCACTGCAGTCTTTTATTGGGAACAAAAAAAAAGAAGAAATTTTGAATCTCCATTTCTCTTTTCAATATATAGATGTTAATAAGCAAAACAGATTAAGAAATATGACAAATATATATAAATATAAAATAAATATAATAAATCATATAAATATAATAAGTTAAAAGATAAATATTCATTCCTATAAGAGATTATTTTATGAGAAGCATCATGGATAGAGAATTGGCATTAGAGTCAGAATAACTTGGGTTCAAGTCCTACCTATGACATCTAAGAGCCACATTACCCCTGCCAAACCACTTAACCTCTTAGTGTCCCCAGGCAACTCCCTGATGATGTTAAGTTGAAGGGAAGATACTAAACAGCATGAGTAGAAGGAGTTTCTCACTGGGAGCTCCATAAAGCAGTAAAATTTCAACTCCAATGTGTTTTTTTTAAAAATAAGATTCTTTGCTTTATTAAGGAATTATCCAGAGGTTTCCTTTAAATAATGGGCTGTTCTATTGCATTTAAAATATGATCTAATTTATAAAAATTCAAGTTACACATACATCTGTTATATAAATTAAAGACCACCAGTACATTTGAAATATATTTAGTGCACACATTTGAAGGCCACAAATGAATGGTGTCAAAGTATATTAACTTAGTATTTGTTAGGCTTCTTCAAACTCCAGCCCTGTAATCTATTTGAAACCAGATAAAGTTTAGTTTGAAAAATGGCTTTATTGGATAGTATGGCCCATAACAGGGGCTGGCAGATTTCCTTGGGGGAGTGTGATGCCTCCATTGGATGTTGGCATGCATATGCTATGAGCAGTGTCAGTAAGATGGCATTGGTGTTGAAGTGTCAGTGATAAGTCACTGGCATATGGCTCATTCGCTCCCTTCTTCTACTAGTTATGATGTCACTATTAGAAGTGTTGGAGTTTAGGACTAAACCAAATACCTGAAGGGCAGATTGTAACCTATGAGCTTTACTTAGCCCAGGAAGTAGGAAAATGGCTAGGTCGGTTCTAATAGTTCCAGAAGAAACAAGCTATTGAGATATTTGTCTGTCAATAACTCAGATTTCATGATTTTCAAAATCAGATCTCTTTTTAAGATTCCCGTTCTCCCTCTTGACCTAACCCCTAGAATATTGAACTCAGGGTCAGTAAGACCTTGGTTTGCCCTCTGCCTCAGATATTTTCTGTTTATATGATTGTGGGGAAACCTCTTAATTTCCCCGAGCTTCAATTTTCTCAGCGGTAAAATGAGGTTGATGATAAGAGCACCTAACTCATAAGAGCCTCATGAATAAGGAGGTTTGTGAATCTTAAAGCACTGTACACATGTGAACTATTGTCATTATTATTGTTAGTATGACTTCTAAGGTCTTTAATCATATGATTCTATAATTTGAGATTTTATGAGGGTGAGTGTGCCCTGCACCCAAACAGATCTCAACCCCTCTCTGACTCAGTAGCTAGAGTTGTGATCTGCTCTGGCTAAAAAACTCGCCACTTGGTATTCTAATGATGAACTTTTCCTCACTCAGCTAGCTGGCTAGTCTGGTGCTCAGATTGTAGATACACCACCCCACACTCAAGGCTTTTCTGGTTTGGTAGCATCCTTCAGAATCTCTTTTTTTCCATTGAAAATCATTGAGGAACCAAGCGAATCTCTGCGCCACAATGAGTCACTGGAGTAAGGCTTTAGTTGCTAAAAACCAAAAACCAAAACCTCACTGTGACCTTGACCTATATTTGATTAAAAAAAATAAATGTATCATTTGCTAAAGAAAAAAATGTAATGATGGGACTTACATTCACAGGATTGTCTGAATAGCAGTATATTAAAAGAGGAGAGGAAAAAACCTCCAATAAAGAATAGAATTTTATTTATTTATTTATTTTTTGCTTTTTTTTTTTTGAAGGGGGAAAGGCAGGGCAACTGGGGTTAAGTGACTTGCCCAAGGTCACATGGCTAGTAAGTGTCAAGTGTGAGGTCAAATTTGAACTCGGGTCATCCTGACTCCAGGGCTGGTGATCTATTCACTGTGCCACCTAGCTGCCCCAAGAATAGAATTTTAGAGCTACATGGACCGTAAGTTCCTTGAGGGTGACAACTAATTTTTTGGTCTTCATACACTCAGCACCCAGCATAGGGCCTTGTAACCAGTAACTGCTTGCTTTTTGTTGCTGTTGTTAGGTGATACCACAGTATAAGAGGTCTGTTCAAGAGCCTTTGTTTTACAGATGAAAAAAATGATGCCCAAAGAGTTTTACTTACCCAATTCAATTTGATAAGAATATCTGTGATGTGCAAGTCACACTATGCTAGGCACTGAGGATCCAAAACCAAAAATGGCCTTGGGGTCAAGGAGCAAGTACATAGATACATGAATGCAGCATAAATTGAGGAAGGAAAAAGCATGTGTCAAATATAGGTTAAGTGACTTGCTCAGAGTCACACACCAGAAATGTCTGAGGCAGGATTTGAACTTGTCTCTTCCTGACCAGTGTTCTATCGCCTAGAATGTTTGTTACCTAAAATGTTTGCCTTAAAATAAGTTAAAAATAAATTCCTGTGGCTAAGTAGCCTAATTAAATGTGTTGTCTAGTCTATCCATCCTACCTACTTCTTTTACAGAGGATAAATTGAGACCCAGAGGAATTGTAACTTGACCCATGGAGTGACTATCAGAGCCAGGATTTCAATCCCAGTCTTTTGACTCCTAAACCAGCATTCTCTCCATTACACTGTACTAAAACCACTGTTCTGCATACCTCAGGCTACTAATAAATGTTGGTGAACTTAATGAATGGAAGTGAAATATGCATAACGCTAGATTTCCCTGGCTGATCCAATTCTCTGGCTTCCCCTCCTCCCTGTCCATCACACACTCCTGGGAAACAAAAGCCTGGCTGCTCAAATAGCTTGTTCTAATCTAGTACCTTCTGTGATAAACTATTGATTTAATCGCTTTGGCTAAGTAATCGTTTAGTGAGGCTAGGTTACACAGCAATTTAAAATCATTTACTGCTATTCTGTTAACTGGTTTAATTGGGATAGGAAACGTGGCACTCAGAAGGGAAAGGTTTTGCCTTTGGCACCAGATCCCACAGTGATCCTTTAAAAAGCTGTGGCTGGTGCTTCTGTCTCTCAAATGTTCATGCTGCCACCTAGTGACCATTTTTTGAATGTCACAGCAAAGCGGTGCTTTGCCATCCCACATTCTGTAATAATGCTCTTGTCTTCTCTAGCCTTCTTTTATATCCCCAAATGCTTTATATGTTAAAATTTAAATTGTATTGATATCTTTTGCTTCGCATTCATTTCCTAGATACCTCTCTCTACCCCTCCTCAATCTAAAGGGTCATTCCTTGAAATAAAGATGAAAAAAAAAGGGGTTGTGGGACAAAAAGCAGGTCAAGAAAAGCCAACCAACATGTCACCCGAGTCTGACAGCACAGGAATCACTCTTTGCCCAGTCTCCCGATGGGAGCCGCATTTTCTCAACTCTTCTTCAGGGATAACTGTGGTCATTTTTATTATACAGAATTTTGTTTCATTTGATTATTCTTCCTGTTTACATTGTTGTCACTGTGTATATTGTTTTTCCACTTCTGCTGATATCAGTCATTCTGCATCAGTTCATCCAAGTCTTTACATGATTCATCTTCATGGTTCTTTGCAACATTCCTGTGATCCTCTGTTCCATCAAGAACGTGGAAATCTGACCCTCATCAGAAATATTTTATGTAAAGATTTTTTTCCCAATTGATTAAAAAAATTCCCCAATTTTGCCCAATTGAGTATTATATAACTACAGCTAGGAGGGAGCCCAGAGGCCATTTATCTAATTCCTTCCTTTCACACTTCAGGATGATAAGATTATGGGAAGAAGAAAGTACAGGATGGAAGGATCATCCATTTAGAGCTTCATGTTGTTTCAGAGGCCATCAAAATCCAGCCTCCTCATCTTATAATTGAGGAAGCTAAGGCTGAAAGAGGAGAGACAGCTAATAAATGGTGGGTAGGATTAACACTCAGGTCTTCTGGATTCCATGTCCAGTATTATACCACCTAAATTGAGGTCAAGGGAAATTAAGTGCCCAAGGTCACACAAGCATTAAATATCTGAGGTAAAATTTGAACCCAGATTCTCTGAATTTAAAACTAGTGCTCTTTAAATATTTGTAACAGACAGATGGCAATGGAAAGCTCTTGTTTGTGACTGAAATAGATACGTTGATATGATATAATTTGGTGATGAGTCCCATTTTTCTTAGTTCCAATGAGAAATAAGATTGCTAAGGTGGCAAGACTTCTCTACACAGTCCATATAGGATTGTTGTCCTTGGTTTTAAATCTGTCTGTCTATCTATTTGTCTATCTGTCTATCCTTCTATCTGTCCATCTGTCCATTTGTTCATCCACTATCTCTCTCTCTCTCTCATATAATACACATACACATATATATATACACACATAAGCATATGTACACACACATATATGTGTATATGTGTGTGTATACATATACACACATTTTTTGTTTTTTAGGAGGAAGAAGAGGGTTCTGGCTACATAAATGTCTATAAAACATAAAACGTCTAGAAAATGAGAAGCACTGGTTGAATAAAATGCCTAGGACAACAGGAAAAAATGCAAGTGCAGTTAACAGAAAGGGGACTGGGGTACTTGCTGGTACAGAAGCTATCCTCAGCTCGAAGGGAATGGGAATGTATCTCAGTATGGAGGGAGCAGGGAACGTGGGTGTGTGTTTTGTTCAGTAAGGATATGACAGCGTAATTTAGGTGCCTAGAAATTGTGCCAGTCATTCTATTTGTAGACTAACTTCCTTCCGTCTTCCACTTTTTTTTTTTTAAGTACTTGACACATTTTGTGGCTCTGAGAAAATTTAATACTAAGTTTGCTCTCCCTTTCTTACTTGGGCTCTTTGGTCCAGAGAAGTCTAGAAGCTCTTCCATTGAGGCTCACAAGACCTGCCATTTGGTATGAATGAATGAATGAAAGAATGAATGAGGAAGCATTTCTTACTATGTACAAAGCAGTCTTCTAGACACTAAGGATACAAATAGGAAAGCAAGACAATACCTACTCGCAAGAAACTCAGGTTAACAGAAGGAGACAACTTGTGCAGGAAGTTTCAATATCATAGATCATTTATTTGATGTCAATATTAATATGTCAATCTTCTGATATGGGAAAGGGAGGTGGCAAGAAGGAAGAAGAAAGGTCTGAATTATAATCATTTCTTGGATCAAAAGCCTTCAATGACTTCAGATTGCCTAGAATCAGGACAACTGGAGTTCAAATCCAGTCTCAGGTCAGAGTCACTAGCTATATGACCCTGGACAAGTCACTTAGCCTCTGTTTGTCTCAGTTCCTTAACCATAAAATGGGGATCATAATAGTACCTACCTCTTAAGTTTGTTATGAGGATGAAATAAGATAAAATAAAGTGCTTAGCAAAGTGCCTGTCACATAGTAGGCACTATTTAAATGTTTATCCCCCTTGACCCCTCAACCTGGTAATTATTAGAGAAAGTACCTTTGTAAACTGTGAGGAATTAAGTAAATATGAGTTATGATGAAGTTAAGGTCCTTCTTTTGCCCAAATTTCTCCTACCTTCTTTCATTGACCTCTTCCACCCTCTACATTGACTCAAAATTCTCCCTCTTTCAGAGAATAAGAGTGATGAAGTAAGAATTCCATTTTTCTTAGTTCCAATGGGAAATAAGATTGCTAAAGTGGTAGGACTTCTCTACACAGTCCATTATAGGATCGTTGTCCTTGGGTTTAAATCTATCTAACTATCTGTCTGTCTATCTACCTACATACTTTACATATTTTACTGTTGTTGGGTCATTTCAGTCATGTCCAACTCTTGGTGACCTCGTTTGGGTTTTCTTGGCAAAGATACCGGAATAGTTTGTCATTTTCTTCTCCAGCTCATTACAGATAAGGAAACTGAGTTAGACAAGATTAAGTGATTTGCCCAGGGTTTTACAACTAGTAAGTGTCTGAGGTCAAATTGAATGCACAAAGATGAGTCTTCCAGACTCCGGGCTTGGCACTCTGTCCACTGTATCACCTAGCTACTCTAGAAATATGTAACACATATAAATATATTATAAAGATAAATGATTTATAAATTAAATTTATGCATTAATAAATATAAGTACACATTTTCATAGAAATATAATATATGCTCATATATTTATATAATATATATTCTGTTTTATAGCTATACATGTCTGTACATATACATATATTTGTTCTATTTTTTGTTTAGTTTTGTTTTAAAGAAAAATCAACCCCCGAAAAACTGAATTTTAAAAAATTTCATCTCAGCTATTTGCCCCAGAGAGCCTAAAGTGCCTACTGAAATGGTCACTAGTTCTGTCCAGACCTTACCCTGAGCCAGACAAGCCAGCATCTCCTGTGTTGCCCTACACCTGCCAGCCAGGTGAGATCCAAGAGCAGGAGTGGAGCTGAAGCATTCTGGGTAGTTTCAATGAGGAAGCATGGGCCCATTGGAGGGAAGTAAAAGTCCATATCAAGTGATCTTAGGTAATTACAGGAAATGCAATGTGACTGTCTGATAAAGGAACTGAAAACGACCAAAGAAAATAAAGAAAAAAAGCACCAGGTTCTTCAGGGATTTCAAGCAAAATTATACTAGCTACAAACTGCTAAACGAGGGGGAACAGAGCTTCTTTGGCCTCCTCACAAAGCCATTTGAAAATCCAAGCTCAGCCCTGATTTAATGCTTAATTTACACTTTGGTTTAGGAGCTTCAGTGTGGACAGGCCCGAATGAAGGCCAAACGCAAGGCCTTTTCAAAATGACTTTTTAAAAAGCCTCCTAAGGCCTTGTATTCAAATAACCCAGACAGGACTCAGTCAGCTTGAGGAAGCCAGTTTTCTCCTCAGACTCAACAATAATATATACCAAGGATTTATTTATCCTTAGCAATTGTATCAAAATCATGCTCTAGGCTGTTTTTGTCATGATTTTCCAGAAGCAAGTATAGCTGAATCCCAAAGTCCATGATCTTTTATGGGTAGGAGACAGGGTGATGAAATGCAAAGGGCACTGAATTTGAATTCAGAGGCCCTGGGTTCGAATCCTCTCCTACCTTCCCATCTCTAGTATTTATTTGAATCATGTTTGACCCTTTGAGGCCCCATCTGAGGTTTTCTTGCCAAAGATACTGCAGTGGTTTGCTATTTCCTTCTGCTCACTTTACAGATGAGGAAATTGAGGCAAACAGGGTTAAGTAATTCACCCAGGATCACACAGCTAGTAAGTGTGGCTGATTCTAGATTTGAACACAGGTTTCCCCTCTCTCCCTCCCTCTCTCTCTCTATCTCTGTCTCTCTCTGTCTCTCCCTCCTCCCTTCTCTCTCTCCTTCTCTCTCTCCTCTCTCTCTCCATCTCTGTCTCTCTCTGTCTCTCCCTCCTCCCTTCTCTCTCTCTCCTTCTCTCTCTCTCTCCTCTCTCTCTCTCTCTCCATCTCTGTCTCTCTCTTTCTCTCTGTCTCTCAGTCTGTCTCCCCCCCCCCCTCCACTCTCTCCTTTCTCTTTCTCCCCACAACTGTTCCAGGAGCTGATGCCTACTGTTTTGGTACCCAGGAAGATGCCTTTCGAGACCTTACAAGGCCATGGAAGGAAGTGATCTCATAATACAAAGGACAGAAGACACAAACAAGAGGTGACCCCATCCCAGACACAGAGTTGATGGGGAAGCCATATGCTTACAAGGCCCCCACAATCTATAGGGGGAAAAGCATTCTGCCACAGATCCACCCAAGCATAGAAAGCTGTTTTTATACCTCAAAGTCAGCAAAAAGGAAAGGCCTGAGGAGTTGAGATTGTCCCCTTGGTCTGCCTGTGGAATTCTGACTCAGCAACCAGTTAAAATGCCATAGCTAATAGGAGGCAGTCTGAGAACACCTGCATATGCTGTGTGGGGTGTGGGATCAGGGGGTGTGGCTACCCCCTCCCCAAAGTGGGATGGCAGCCAGAGCAACTTAGGCCTTTCAGAATAACTGTGAAAGCAGAAGGAATAAAGGAGGTTTTAGAGCTGTAGGAAATTATCAGACAAGATCTTGGGTGAGCAAGCTGGGGGGAGAATAGCATGAACCTGTACTTATAACTTAGGTCTTCTGTTTAATATTTGTATCCTAAGATTTCTTCATATTGCAGGCAATCTCTACATTTTGTATATTACTTCTGATTCAAGATTTATTTAATTTTTTTGGTGGAACACCCACTGGCCTGTGATTTCGTTGGGGTAGGGAGCTCCTGGGTGGGAAAACTCCCTCCACCAGTGGGGATCAGAGACTGTTTTACAATTTATAAACATAGAAAGTTTCCTGGGATGCAGTGTGTGTCAGTAGGGGAGGGGGTAGGTGGAACTTAAACCTAGACCTTCTTACTTCAAGGCAAACTCTATCCACTAAGTCAGGGTTTTGATTTTATACTGCCTAATTAACACTTTGGACCTAGAGTCAGGAAGATTCATCTTCCTGATTTCAAATCTGGCCTCAGACACTTGCTAACTGTGTGACCCTGGGTAAGTCATGTAGCCCTGTTTACTTCAGTTTCCTCATCTGTCAAATGAGCAGGAGAAGAAAATGGCAAACCACTCTAGTATTTTTGCCAAGAAAACCCTACAAAAGGTCCCAAAGTGTCAGACTTGAATAAAATGACTCAATAACAAATTAGCACTTCATTTTTCCATTCATTTTGGTGACTGGTCCAAACCCTGGGAAGGTAATGGTGTATCTCTCTCCATTCTGTGAGAGATATTTTGAAATTCTTCTTAACTATGAGTTTTGTGGCTTTCCACTGAAGGGTGAGGTGTTCTGATCACCCAGAAAGCTATCAGATATGAGGTTTTATTCCTTGTTGGCCTGTGTGTCTGTGAGGTGAGCCTCTTGTAGCTTTCAAAAAATTGAGGTGGTCAAAGATGAATATGAGGAATTTCAAGAAATTCTGTTTCTTTTTTAGTTTTTAAAAATGTTTTTCAGTGGGAGAAACATCATTGTTGTAATGAATAACAACTTTAGTACAAGGGAACGATTTTGAATGTTTCTACCAGCAAAGGGGATTTTTTTTTTTATGAGGGTGGGGCAAGAAGGCATTAGCTCAAACTTCCTTGGAGAGCTTTTTAAAGAGACTTAAGTCATCTAAATGATCCTTTCCATCACTCCTCTCACCACCCAAGAAGTCTTTCCAAACTCTAAAAAGGCAAATTAATGCTAGTTAATTGTTTAATTAATACTCATTAAGTACCAGCATGTCAATTCAGGCATAGTCAGAGAAACTGCAAAGTTCTGTCCGGACAGATCACTCCACAAGTGAATCAGTGAGCCAGACAATCTGTGATCAATATGGATAATGCAGTATAATTGTATTTTTAATCTTTTCTATAATTTATAGGACATTAGAGTCTTTTGCATAATCACTGTGTTAGATATATTTATGACCATTGTCAGTATAACAGAGAGAATTGGGCACTGCTGGGCACAAAGGCAAAGGAAGCTTTGAGTAGCACATGGGGAAGTTTCCCTGAGATCCTCCCTTGGTGCTGGGACTCTGAGTGAACAGAAGCTGATGGCTCTGATACTTCTTTTTTTAAAATTTATTTATTTACTTTTAGCTTCCAACATTTAGTTCCACAATCCCTTGAGGTTCAAATTTTTCTTCCTCCCTCTCCTCCACTCTCCCCTCCATGGCAGCATGCAATCAAATATAGGCTCTACAAATACCTTCACATTAAACATTAGTCAAGTTATAGAGGAAAAAAAACAAAACAAAAAAAGAGAGAGAGCAAGTAGTTTGCTTCAATCTGCATTCAGCCTCTGTAGTTCTTTCTCTGGATGTGGATAGCCCTTTCCATCATGAGTCTTTTGGAGCTGTCTTATAACCTTGCATTACTGAGAGGAGCCCAGTCTATCAAAGTTAGTCATCAGACATATGCCATGTCTGTAATTGTGTACAATGTTCTCCTGGTTCTGCTCCCCTAACTCAGCATCAGTTTATATAAATTTCTCCAGGTTATTATGAAGTCCGTCTGCTCCTCATTTCTTGTAGCACAATAGTATTCCATTACATTCATATATCACAACTTCTTTAGCCATTCCTCAATTGATGGACATCCCCTTGATTTCCAATTCTTTGCCAGGCTCTGGTATTTCTAACAGAGTTTTTAAGGGATGCAAACGGTGGGAAAGGACCTCTTATATCTTCAAGCAAAGCAGCCTATATATAGCAGAGAGTAGAGCATGTGTTGAGAATGAATTCAGGGAAGAGAACAGTTGAGTCTGGTTCAACTGTGGTATTAATTTTAATTTTTTACAAAGGGTCTGGGGTTTTTCCCTCTGATGGTGTCATTGTAGTGTGGGGTACTATAGCTCTCTTTTCTGGTCCAGGGTCCAAGGCCTTCCCACATAGTGTGCACCATTATTGACAAGTAAGTGGTAATGGAAGCTACAGTCAGATCTAGATTAGAGCTGCCTACTTGAATTTTACCAGAAGACAATATTTCCAATTTCTCATATATGGGAGAGATCTCTGGTGGAAGGCACTGGACTCCCATGTTATGAATTTGGTGCCTACTTTTGTTGTACTTTAGGGAAAAGACTTGGTTCTCTCCCCACAGATTTTATTCTGGGCAGAGAGCCAGCCAGGCCTTGAAACTTGAGGAGATAAAGCAACCCATCCTAAGGTGTCTATGCCACAATGAAAAGGGAGGCATTCTGGAAAGAATTCAGATATAGGCTACTGGCTCATATAGGAAAAAGTTTGAAAACCAAAAATTCCAAGGGAGAAAGATTGAGTATAAGCCTAGGTCACAGTTGGTAACTAATAGTGAGACTCATAAAAATAGAAAGAAAAATGAACGAATTTTTAAAAAGTTCATAACACTTGAATAAGTATAATAATATTGAAGGCCCTTTGTGCCTCTGGAGAGAACTTAATGTAGGCTCATGGTTAAGTAGAAGGCAATTAGTTTGATGAGTTCCCCACCCTTATGTTGCCAACTCCTTTACAGCAAACATACCCTCAGAATGCAATAGAAATCAGCTTCTGTTTATTTTTGATATAAAATCCATTATAAAAGTATAGACAGTAGATAAACATGGTTGATACAGAGCAGGAAGCTAAACAATGTGAGTCAGGCAGCAATGAGACAGAGAAAAGGGAGGAAACAAATAGTATGTATGTCCTCTACAACCCAGTAGTAATCCAGGGGCCTAGTCAAGGCAACTCCAAAGTTCTTTCCAGACAGATTACTCCATAAATAGTGAGTCAGACAAGGCCATTCATCGGCTTGCTGTCAGTGTAGGACCATACCCTAGAGCACCTCTCATCTTCAAAGAAATAAAAAGTTCCTGGGCTTCCCATGCCTTATGTTATTTCTGTCTTCTATGATCCTTCAGTCCCTCCTTTCATCTCAGAAAGCTACTCTTTCTATCAGTGAAATGAACTCAGTGAAAAAGAGAAGTCTTCAAAAAAGCTCTTCCTTGCATGCCTCTTTTATGTGATAAAATTTTCCCCATTCTACCTCTCCCTTCCCCTTCTCCCAATATATCCCTCTTTCTACCTCTTTCATATTTTTTTTTAGATCATCCGAGCATAATTCACTCACGCTCATGCCTTTTGTCTATGTAGATTCCCTCTAACTGCCCTAATAATGATAAAGTTCTTAGGAGTTACAAGTATCATCTTCCCACATAAGAATATAAACAGTTTAACATAGTAAGTTCTTTAGGATTTCTCTCTCATGTTAACTTTTTTTATGCTTCTCTTGAGCCTTGTGTTTGAATGTCAAATTTTCTATTTAGCTCTGGTTTTCTCATCAGGAATGTTTGAAAGTTCTCTATTTCACTAAATATCCATTTCCCCCTGAAGGATTTTGCTCAGTTTTGCTGAGTATGATGCGGTTTGAGGGGTTCAGGGACCCCCTCAAGGACCAGGGTGCAGGACAGGGTCGTCTGGAAAGAATTCATGGATTCAAGAATTTTTAAAGTCAAGTTGGCAAAAGTTTATTGTAATGCTAATATGGTGGGCAGAGTTCCTTAAGGAACTTGCCACCTAACAGGAATGATGTTAAAGCTTATATAGGAAAAGTGTGGATTAGGGGTAAGTATGGTAATTAGGTGATAACATGCAACCTTGGTCACAGGCATAATTCACTACTGGAAACTGGGGTTGGGGGGAGGTTAGGGAGGAGATAAACACACAGTTCCTAAAGCAATGGTTCTCAACCTATGGATTATGTTCAATTTGTAACAATGAAAATACATCCTGTATATCAGATATTTATATTATGATTCACAACAGTAGCAAAATTACAGTTATGAAATAGCAATGAAATAATTTTATGGTTGGGGGTCACCACAACATGAGGAACTGTATTAAAGGGTCGTGGCATTAGGAAGGTTGAGAACCACTGTCCTAAAGGGTGGATTTTTTGATCTGTTATGTCTTTAACAAGATAGCTTTGGGAGTTGACATTTGTAGCTTGACTTTCTGGATTGTATATGGTAACTATGGGAAGCAGTACAAGATAGTTCTGATGGTACAAAATAGTCCTGTTCATACAAGGGAAATTCTATAGAGGTCGCCTTGTTCCTGTAACAGGGAGAGAGATAATTTGCCTCACTGGGGCCCATTCATACTTTATCGCTAGGCTCAGTGTCCTTGGGCTGGGAAGAAAACAGTCAGAGATAGCGTTTCGAGTCTAGGGAGAAATGTGATCTTGGAAGTGGGGTTCAAGCACAAGCACCCAAGCACCCCATCAGGTGGACTATTAATGATTGTAATCCTTGCTTCTTTGCATATCATATTCTAAGCCCTCTACTATTTTAATGTGGAAGCTCCTAAATCTTGTGTGATCCTGACTGTGGCTGCATGATATTTGAATTGTTTCTTTCTAGCTGCTTGCAATATGTTCTCCTTAACCTGGGAAAGCTGGAATTTGGGAATTTTCACTACCAACTCCTGAGAGTTTTCATTTTGGGAGCTCTTTCAGGAGGTGATTGGTGGATTCTTCATTTTATATATTACCCCCTGAATCTAAGATACCAGGGTGGATTTTCTTTATAATTTCTTTAAAGATGATGTCTAGGCTCTTTTTTTGATCATGGCTTTCAGGTAGACCAATATTATTTAAATGATCTCTCATGGATTAGTTGTTTTTTCCAATGAGATATTTCACATTTTTCTATTTTTTTTTTCATTTTTAAAAATTTCATTTTATTGTTTCTTGATGCCTCATGGAGTCATTATCTTCCATTTGACCAATTCTAATTTTTAAGGAATTATTTTTTTCAGTGAATTTTTGTCTTTTTTTTTTTTACCATTGGGCTGATTCTGTTTTTTAAGGTGCTGTTTTCTTCCATATATTTTTGTGTCTCTTTTTAACAAACTGTTAATTCTCTATTCATAATTTTCTTGAATCACTCTCATTTCTTTTTCCAATTTTTCTACTATCACTGTTATCTCTTTAGCTTTTCTAGGAATTCTTGTTGGCCTTGGGTCCAATTAGTAATTTTCTTTACCACTTTGGTTGTAAGTGTTTTCATGTTGTTTTCTTTTGAGTTTGTGTTTTGGACTTCTCTGACATGATAGTAGAATTTTACAGTCAAGTTCATTTTTTGTTGTTTGCTCATTTTTCTAGTCTGTTTCTTGATTTGAACCTTGTGTTAAAGTTGAGCTCTGCTCACCCAAGGAGTGTGGAGGCACAAGCCTCAGGTTTTTTCATACTGCTGTTTTCAGAGCTAGTTCTAATGATCTGTAAGTTTTAGGTGTTTCCAAGGTGGTGTTACCCTGGGAAAGGTGTGGTCATTGCTCTAATCTTTAAAAAAAAATTAATTAATTTTTAGTTTACAACATTCAGTTCCACAAGCCTTTGAGTTTTAAATTTCCTCCCCCTTCCTGCCCTCCCCCTCCCCAAGATGGTATGCAATCTGATATAGGCTCTACATATCCATTCATATTAAACATATTTTCACATTAGTCATGTTGTAAAGAAGGATTATAACCAAAGGAAAGAACCAGGAGAAAGAAGAATTAAAACAAAACAAAACAAAAAAGAGAGAGCAAATATTATACTTTGATCTGTATTTAGATTCTATAATTCTTTCTCTGGATGTGAATAGCATTTTCCATCATGAGTCTTTTGAAGTTGTCCTAGAACCTTGCATTGCTGAGAAGAGCTAAGTCTATCAAAGTTAGTCATCACATAATTTGACTGCAACTGTGTACAATGTTCTCCTGGTTCTGCTCCCCTCACTCTGCATCAGTTCATGTTAGTCTTTCCAGGTTTTTCTGAAGTTTGCCTACTCATCATTTCTTATAGCAAAATAGTGTTCCATTACATTCATATACTAGAACTTGTTCAGTCATTTCCCAATTGATGGACATTCTCTCAATTTCCAATTTTTTGCCATCACAAAAAGAGCTGCTGTAAATATTTTTCTACATGTGCATCCTTTTCCCATTTGTATGATCTGTTTTAGATACAACTCTAGAAGTGGTATTGCTGGGTCAAAGAGTATGCACATTTTTATAGCCCTTTGTGCATAGTTCCAAATTGCTCTCCAAAATGATTGGATCAATTCACAACTCCACCAATAATCTGTGTTCTGATCTTTACCCAGAAAAGTGCCTTGTTTTCCTGTAGCCACAAGTACTAGTGGTGATATTATTAAATGACAGGTCTGACCGTGTCACTGCCCTGCTCAGTAAACTCCACTGCTGTCCTATAGCTTCTAAGGTGAAATACAAACCTCATTGTTAGGCACTTAACATCACCTGGCTCCACCCTGCATGTCACTTCCCTTCACATGCTCATCAATATGGGCAAACTCAATTATCTTGCTTTTACTCACGTATGACATTCTATTTTCTATCCCTATTTCTTTGCTCAGGTAGTCCCGTATGTCAAAATGTAGGCTCTCATTACCTCTACTTCTCAGAAACCCACTTTCCTTCAAAGCTTAGCAGAAATACCAACAAATACTTGAGTCATTTTGTGATCTCTCTTAGTGTGTTCCCTTGGAAATGACCTTGTATCAACTTTATATGTATTTTTTATATAGTTATATATTTTTGCATGTTGTCTCCCTCTTCATAATGTTGAAAACCAGGCCCTATTTATTTTGTCTTTATATCTCCAGTGCTTAGAATATGCCTGGCACAAGACAAGTACTCAATAAATGTTTGTTGATTGATTGAATAATACAAATATTTTCATGATCAGTACCCTACTACCTTGCATATAAAAGGTGCTTCTGAATTTGTGGAAAGAGCAATGGATTTGGAGTTGTGGGTTGTAGGCTTGAATCTTCACTCTGCTGAGTTACCTTGGGTATAGGCTTGGGCTAATCACTTAGCCTTGAGAAGGTTGGACCAGATGGTCTCTAAGATATTTTCTGGCTCCAAGTCCAATGATATTATGAAATGCCTGTTAAATTGAATTTGTTTTGTGGAAAGGGACAGGTACTCCATAACAGACTGAAGTTGGTTTGGCCTGTTTGCAAATAAATTTGTTTGTATATATTGTCCTCAACACATGTAGGTTCATATATATAATAATTATATATTTCTTATCATTTGTGTAGTTTAAAGCATGCTGACATTGTCTAATCCATTAGATCATTGGTTCTCAACCTGTGGGTTGTGCCCCCTTTGGGGGTTGAACGACCCTTTCACAGGGGTCACAGGGGTTGCCCAAGACCATCGGAAAACACACATTTTTGATGGTCTTAGGAACTGAGACACTGCTCCTCTATCTGTCTCCAGGTGGGTCCGCCTACATGCAGATATGCCCACATACGAGTATTAAAGGGTCGTGGCATTAGGAAGGTTGAGAACCACTGCATTAGATTGGAAGTTCTTGAAATGTATGGACCATTTCACCTTCTTTCCTTTGAAACATTCCCATGTACTAAGGTACTCTGAGCAGCGTTGTTGTTGCACCATTCAGTCATATCCGATTCCACATGACCCTCATGGTGGCCATGGGGTTTTCTTGGCAAAAATACTGCAGTGGTTTGCCATTTCCTTCTCCAATGTGTCCCCATTTTACAAATGAGGAACTAAGGCAAATAGGGGTTAAGTGATTTGCCCAAGGTCACACAGTCAGTAAGCATCTGAGGCTAGATTTGAAATCAAAACTTCCTGACTCCAGGGCTGGTGCTGCATCCATTGCACCATCTAGCTGCCTCTGACCAGTGGGGACTCACCAAATTTTGACTGACAGATATCTCCCGGGCCTTGACTGGGGAAAGGATAACCACAAGTCTATGAGTAAACAGAAAAGAAACCAAAATAAAAGCCCCCAAATGAAGATGACAGATATGCCTGGCAGGAGAGACTGATTGTGCAAGGGAAAAAAAAATAGACTATAAAACTTTCAAGTCTGCTCTGAAATTTGTTGTGTAGACTTCAGTAAACTTAGATGTGGTGATGCAGAGAGCTTAACGGTAATCTGCCTCCTCTGGACTGGGACGCCGCTGGAGGACGTCAGGAGGCACCAACACTCTTGGGCCCTGGCTATGGCGTGGTTGTGAAGAATTGTATTCTCTGAGCAGCCAGACAGTCAGTCTCCTGTGATCTGACCCAAATGGGAACCTGGAGGAGAGTCAACTGGCTTTAGTTCAAACCAGAGAAAACCAGAAGAGATGATAATGGCTGTGGGGAAGGAACTACAAAACCTCATGAGAAATATGGCCTCACCTTTAACTTGTGGGTTTATTCAATGGATTGTTAAGGGTCTGAATTCCTATTTTTGGATATGTTGAATTTGAGGCCTTGGTGGCTTCCTGGGTGATCCTAATGATCTGAAAAAGCCATCATCTAAACACATTCCAAAATGCTTCTTGGAAATCATAAGGGTTGTCCAAAGAGGGGGCAGACATGTGGTATGACACAGCTGGCCCTGGCCCTTTAAAGAAAGCTCTGATAATGGCACTTTGTGAATGTCTGCTAGACCTTATAAAAAGCCCAAGCAATTGTCTGAGGTTGAGTTGGGGCAGAAAAGGTGACATTCCCTTTGAGAAAAGTAGAAACAAAGAGAGCTCCAGGAAATCCTCAGGAACAAGGAGGCCACCCTTATCAGTTATTAACCAGTGGTCACACATGGTGCAGCAAGCCAGACTAGTTGAAACAACAGGGAACCCTGAGGGTGAGTCAGGAGACTGCATGTTCCAGATAATTTAAGTCATTGCTACGACCTCCCCTCACACCTCGAAGGAGACCCTGAACCCAAGAGCCTTAGGACTTACAGTGGTCCCTGCCCCCCAGGCCCTGCTTCTTGCCCGAGCCATCACTGAGAGGAGTGATCCCTCAGTGGAGAAGAGGCCCACCTTCCTCACCAATACCAAATACCTATCGTTGTTCAGTTGTTTCTGTTATGTCTGACTCTTCTTTACCCCATTTCAGGTTTTCTTTGCAAAGATACTAGGGTGGTTTGCCATTTCCTTCTCCAGTTCATTTTACAGGTGAGGAAACTGAGGCAAAAAGTGTTAATTGACTTACTTAGGGTCACATAGCTAGGAAGTGTCAGAGGCTGGATTTGAACTCAGGAAGATGAGTCTTCCTGGCTCCAGGACTGGCACTGTACCCACTGTACCACCTAGTGGCCCAAATACTAACTATGGAACAACTATTACGAATAAGCTTGTAAGACCAAGAGTCCCAGGAATGGTAGTCTTCCTTTCCTCCTCCCCCACCCCCCTTCCAGGTCATCAGGCCCGCTTCCAGCTCAATTCTTGTAACCATCATCCAGATAAGCAAACCCTATGGAGATATGCAACCCCTGCCTCCTCAGCAGCCACAGAAACTCAAGAATTAGAAAAGAAAAGTTCTCATCTCAGCATTTAGGCACATCAGAGGTGACAAAGTCTCTGGCTGCTTCTAGCACCATGGGGATCCAGTGCTGAAAGGACATGATATTTGGATATATTACGCTATATCTTGAGTGGTCCCTGGTACTCTCTGTACCCCATGACAGCACCAGGAGTGGAAGACATCCGGAGATTGTAGGGATTGGGGTGGACTGTCAACTGAAAGAAGAGATAGCATCTAACTTGTTTTCTTTCTTTGGTCCTCCTGGTAGCATCGTGGAACATTCAGACTTCCAGTGAAGGGTTGGGGATGGGCTAGACCACTCCTCTCCAGGTATCATGGCAGCCACATTCCCATAGAAGTTAAAGTCAGGGGAGTCCGAAAAGAAAGCTTGTACCTGGGTTTTCCAGCTACTTTTTCCATTTTGTGCTTTCTTTGCTGAGAAGGTAGCCAAATCTCAACACTGATTTAGCTGTACCCAGGCTCAGAGGGTACTTTTGAGTGTGAAGGGTCTGGAGCTCATGGGTCCATTGAGTGAATCTGACTATTGCAAGGGATGTTTCTTTATCAAAGCAGATGACCATGTACAAGAGAAAAAACAATTCCCTAGCCTGGCTTATTAGCAGATATGGCCTTTGGGGAAGACAGTGCAGATGCCAGGTGATATGTAAAGTGTTTAAATCAGCAATCATGCTGATGCAAACCACTTTATGTTCTTCTGATGAGATTCAAGTATCAACTTCCCTACAGGAGACTGAAATAGTAGTTATAAATTAAACTACTGAGTTCTATTTTTAAGTCATTTGTTCTAGCATTATGCTTCACAGCTGGTTACTCAAAACCCAGGACTGCTGAGAATGTAGGTTATAGAATGGAGGTGACCTTAAAGGTCATCTGTTCCAATCCATTCACTTTATAGATGAGGAAGGAACCTGCAACCCAGCTTTTCCTAAGGTCACAGAGGAGGTTAGGGGGTGCAGAAATTAGAGACTTTTGCCCACTCATCTTGGTAAGTAAATAATTATAAGTCGGGTTGGCTAGGTGGCACAGTGAATAGAGCACTGGCCCTGGAGTCAGGAGGACCTAAGTTCACATTTGGCCCCAGACACTTAACACTTACTAGCTGTGTGACCTTGGGCAAGTCACTTAACCCCAATTGCCCTACCTTTCTCCCCCCCCAAAAAAAGGCAAAAAAAAATATAAGTAATAGTCTTCTAAACTCGAATGAACTTAAATTTTTAGTGTCAGCCCCAGAGCCTAACCCCAAGGTACTGCTGGAAGAGACCCACCCAACAGCTCTCAAGCTTTGAGGTCCTAGATGTATAGGCCCTGTAGTACCTTTGGTGCTCCGAGGCTCAAGATCTCTTGCGGATTTGAGTTTCCTCCCATGCAGTCCCTCTGCTTCCTGTGCCTTGGGCTTTATTGCAGTTCTGAGACCCTGGCAGCAGCAGCAGCAGGTGATGATAAAGTAAATGAAATCCTCAGCTGCCAAGTGACTTGCTGCTGCTCCCTGGCTACCCATGATCTTCTGCTTTAACATTTCTGCTGGCACCAGCACTTCCCGAGCAGCACTCAGAGGATCATTGTTTTTAATTTGGAAGAAACCTTAGAAGCTTCTGAATCCAGCCCTCTCATTTTGCAGATGCAAAAGTGACTTGCCCAGGATCATTGATATCTCAGCAGGATTTGAACTCGGGCTTTCCTGGCTCTAAGCCTAGCACTCCATCTACTCTGTCCCCTAGCTGCCTATGTTGGGTAGTTTTCCTGTTCTTCCCAATCCTCTCATCCCTCAGTTAATCAAAACTTATCTGTTCTGTCCACCTTCCCAGTGGGAAAGTCCCCTGCTAAAACGGCCATAGGTAAGTCATACATCTTACCTAAGGTTTTCTGGAGACAATGCTGTGCTTCAGAGGAGAAGTGTGATTGTGACCTCTTGGGGGACTGGGATTGTGTTCTTTTAAAGAACAGCTTATTCCCAACATCCATTGCACTGTTGTGCATTGCTGTTGGTCATTTGCTTTTCCGTCACATCTGACCCCATTTGGAGTTTTCTTGGCAGAGATACTGGAATGATTTACCATTTCCTTCTCCAGCTCATTTGACAGATGAGGAAACTGAGGCAGACAGGGTTAAGTGACTTGTCCAGGGTCACATAGGTAGTGTCTGAGGTCAGATTTGAACTCAGGTCTTCCTGACTCAGGGCTTGGTACCTCTGGACCCCACTGTACCACCCAGATGTCTGCATCATCATGAATATAATTTAATAATATGTTAAATTTAATTTTTAAATTTAATTTTAATTTAATAAATGTTTAATAGAACTGAATTAAACTAATCATAGAAGTTTCAGGTAGCATGGTAGATGGGAAGACCCTACTGGGCAAGTGGGCTTTTTCAAGCTTCTCAGATCCCATCACACATGAACCAACTCCCCATATGCCTCTGTGTATGCATTTCTAGGGCAGGATTAGTAATTGGACCCCATGCAGGACTAACAGATGAATTCTTGTTACATTGGGTCACTGGGAAGATGTCCAGAGATCACAAGTCGGTGTTACTGTTCCCTTCTACACTCTCTAGAAGACGGTTGGGGGTCAAGTAACAGAGACAATATCCTGCCGTACCTTGCCTCTGACGCTTGAGAGCTTGGTGAGTTGATCAGTTCACTTACATTCTCTGAAACTCATATTTCTTTCAGTAAAATGAAGATAATAATATGCCTAATCTCTCCCTTGCAGTCTTATTGTGACATGCAAGTATGATAAGCTAGTAAAAGGACTTTGCAAACTTTAAAATGTGATATAAATGTTAGTTATCACTATTCAAGGGATATTATAGTACAAAGTTAATTCAACATGAATTTATTAAGTACTTACTTAAATACTTAATACTTATGTATTAAGTTAGGTGTTTAGTTAGTTAGCAGCTAGGTGGCACAGTGGATAGAACTGGGCCTCAAGTAGAGAAGACCTAAGTTCAAATATCAACTCAGATACTAGCTCTATGACCGTAGCAAGTCATCTTACCCTGTTTGCCTCAGTTTCCTCATCTGTAAAATGAACTGGAGAAGGAAATGACAAACCACTCCACTATCTCTGCCAAGAAGACCACAAATAGGGTCATGGACCACGGATCATGAGTCAGACACATGTGAACAACAAGAATGAGTATTTACCATGAATCAGGCACATCCTGGGCATCGGGGAAACAAAGAAAAAAAAAAACCTGAAACAGGCCCTGCCTTCAAGGATCTTATATTCTCTTTTTGAGGGGAGGCGGAAGAAGCAACACGAACACAAATGCACACAAATGCAGAGTAAATATACAGTAATTCCTGGACACAGAGAATGTCTTAAGAACTGGGAGGGTTGGAAGGGCCTAGAAGACCTCTTGTCACATAAAGAGAAACAGAAGAAGGGCTGTCATTTGGCCAAAAGCTGTGACCCATTGATTACTCTGGGAAAAACTGTATATAGGCAGACATGTGCTTGTAAATTTTTAACACCTGGCTCTTCCAAAAAAATAAATGTATCCATGATACACTTTTACATTAAATTCAGATTATTAACATTTTGTCCATCACTTTCTTAACTAGACAATCAACAAAACAATAACTTGGGCCCTGATTTGTAGCATTTTCTGGTTTCCTATGTGTAAATGCTCACATTGAAAATTTAATAATTGGCTCACAGGACCCAGTCTGAGCCAGCTTTAGCATTCCCTTGACCAGGCGAGCTAAAACAAGGATACTCTATCCTGTGTTTAAAGGAACAGAGGAGCAGCAGCACTCAAATTTAATCCCAATATTGCATTTTAAAAAAATTGGTAAATTTTGTTTTAGCATCATAGACAATCATAGGCAACACAAAAAGCACAAAGGCCTGTTCCCTGGAAAAAATGAGAGCAAAACAATACATAAGAGTGATGGAGACTGATAATACATGCAACCATACCAAGTATGTTTGCATTTAACTGATAAAAGAAAGGTTGCATATTTTAACATCAAACAAGGCAGTGCCAATATTTAATTTAACTTATATTTAATTATATTTAATCTGAGTTTTTGCTGTGATATAATGTTATCTTCATTTAGGTATGTGTAGTCAGTGTGGATATTGCTCTTTTGACTTGCTTTCTTCATTCTGTACCACTTCCTGTGTCTTTCCATATTTCCTTGAATTCTTCATATTCATTATTCCTTACAGAGCAATAATATTCAACTACATTAATATGCCACAATTTATTTGGACATTCCCCAGTGACAAATAATGATTTTCTTCCAACTGTTTTCTATTACATATAGTGCTACTATGGAAAAGCTTTGCATGGATGAATCTTTTCTGCCTGTCAATAACCCCTTCAAGGCATAAGCCTACTAGTCAGATCAATGGATAAAAGGGTTGGAACAATTTTGCCACTTTTCATATATGATTCTGTCTCACTTTCCCAAAGGGATGGAACAGCTTACAACCCCATCACTTTGTCTCTCACAGCCCCTGCAGAGCTTTTTCTGCATTAAAAACTATAACAACCTATCTTTGCTAATTAGATGGACATAAAGCAATACATCAAAATTGTTTAGCTTATGTTTCTCTGATTATTTGAAACACGTTTTTTCATTTGGTTCCTGATAGTTTCTGTTTTTCCTTCCCAAAAATTGAAATTCATTTCTTTTGACCACTTAACCACTGGGGAATGGTGAATATTATAGATTCATGCCAATTTCTTCTATATTTTGGTTGTCAGATTTCTATTCAAGATGTTTAATGCAAAAAATTCATCCTAAGACTTTCTTTTCCTTTTTGTTCTGTCTATATTACTGTTATTTTTGCATAATAAACTTTTGTGTAAAAGCTTTTACAAATATCTTTATAATTCAGTGACCTGATGTAACAAGAATTCATCTGTTAGTCCTGCATGTGGTCTAATTACTAATCCTGCCCTAGAAATACATACACATAGGCCATATTGGGAATTGGTTCATGTGTGATGGGATCTGAGGATAATAATAAATATTTATATATGTAAAATATTATATATTTTACAAATATATGTATAATCAGATCGACTTTGTCTTCAGTAATATCCTCCATATTGTGCTGGATTAAAAGTTTCTTCTAACATCAATGATGAAAAACTGTACCTTTCCGTTCTCTTTAATTTTTTATGCTATGATTTTTTAATGTTTAAATTTTTTGTCCATTAAGAATTTATTGAGGCATATAGTGTAAAATCTTGGTTTAAACTAATTTTCCAACAAACTGCTCTCAATTTTTTTCCCTTGCTGCATGTTTCTACAAGAAAAGGGGGTAGTAGAAAAAGAAGTGAAAATTGAAAAGTGCAGCAATAGAAAGGTTAATAGGTCTATAATAAAGGACTATAGAGCATTGAGGAGGAAGTTTTTGAGGTGAAGGACTTTAAAATGGTTTCCTTGATTCTGAAGTTTTAAATTATTCATCTTTTTACCTGTTCTGAGTCTTGACCAAAGACAGTCAGTCATTGAGTTGTATGATTTATAAATATAGAAATGAATCAACAAGTCTGTTTCTAGCCAGACTGCTAGTACAGGCAATGTCAAGGGATTTTTACTTTGGCATATTAAAAACCAAATTTAATTCAGGGATCTGTGAAGATCATAAAGGCCTTTCTGCCCATTACATAGATTGATTGCATCAAGGCTACACTGTATTTTATTTGTGGAAACAGGAAATGGTTTCCTTGAAGAAAACTGAGCAAACATCTCTTGTCTTAATGATTGAAGCCCTACACCTGGGCTGAGTTCGTCCATACACACATTTAACCATGCCCCTTCACCAGCAAATTGGGAAGGAGTAAAAAGTCAGCCTGAAAGCCAACAACAAATCTAATCATAACACTGGGTT
>CM053587.1:99877289-99912660 GCA_028646515.1 Pseudochirops corinnae
TTCTCTAGACTGCAGTTCTAATGTAATGTATTTATTTAATTTGTAATTTTTCTATCTAACATATAATTATATATATCTGATTTATATATATACATATGTCTAATATATATATATAACATATAATTTGTAATTTGTCTAATATAATGTATTTTCTGCTCTATATTTTTGATGAAGGAGAAAGGGAGATGAATTTCTAGGAAATCCTTTGAGGGTTCTTTTAGTCTGAAATGAATTACCAGACTCAAGCAATCTTTTGGCAGAGTTATAAAAGTTTATTGTTATGCTGACTTGGAAGCAGTCAGGAGAGGTAGGGGGACCTGCAAAAGTGCAGGAATTAGAGATAGTTTTAAAGCCATAAAGCTGTCAGTCAGATATTAATTATGCTAACTAGGTGAGTAAGGGTGGGATTAGGGAGGAGTTTAGGAGTGATCAGTGCTTAAAGGGACATGTACTTTTTATATCAACTGCACAGGCGTATTGCCCATAATTCACTGGGAGAAAGCCCACGGGGAGGCTACCAGGAGGTGTGGTTTTTGCCTTGACGTGTGACTAGGTCACCTGTGGTCAAGAGTGACTGAGATATGTCCAGTCTGTTACTCATTGAGTAACAGGTCTCTTTGAATGTTGGGAGGGTAGGCTTGATTGTTTTAGGAGGTGCCAAGTTTGGAAGCTAGACTGATTGGGGGCTTCAAGAGGTGCCAAGTTGGGAGGGAATTATCTCTCTGATAGAGTGTTCAAGGATTTTGGGTGCAGCTGGCCACTTAGAACAAAGGGACCATGCATCTCTAAACTAAAGGGTTTGTTTGAATGCTTGGGTGATGTATTCATAGGTATGGCTACTGTAGCTAGGCAGACTGCTGGTTCAGGGAAAAGACTTTTAGGCTGGGGGAAGTGTGACTTTACAACTTAGTTTCACAAACTGATGTTACAGTACAAACTGAGGTTACAGACAAAAGCATTCCAGACTCCATCATTTCTATACTGTGGATTCCTTTTATTCATGATTCTGGAACTGCATGGTCAACATTAGTTATTATAGCAGCCTGTTGGAGATATTTGTCAGTGTTCTACTTATCAGATATGGACACTGCCACCATGTACTCCTAATTTTAAGGAGAAAAACATATTCTTAATAAGCCCTTGTGAAAGGAATATCTGTTGTGAAAACAGGTATCCTGTTATTTGACTTGGAAAAACATAGTTTTTATATCCATGGGAACTGAGTCACACATTTAAGATCTTGGTAGATCAGGGCCAGCTCTGATCCTATGCACTATGTAGTCATACTTAAGCTGTATAGCAGAGATTATGGGTTCCCATTCCCTGCCTCTGACACTTCTTGTGCGCCTGTGGACAAGATGCTTCAACCTTCCTGGGTCTCATTTTCTTCATCTCTTTTTCCTCATTGGTAAAAAGGGGTTGAACTACATGCTATCTGAGGTTCCACCCAACTCTAAATCTGTGGACTTATGATCCTCTTTCTATATCGTCCTTCCTTTTTTTCCTCCCTTTATCTCTTTCTATATTTTTCTGCAATGCTTTCTTTGCCTTGCTCTGTCACTATTCTTTCACCTCTTCCTCTCTTTCCCTCTTTCCTTCCCTCTTCCCCTTCTTCATCTCTTTCATTCTCCCTCCCTCTCCTCTTTTGTTTCTCCCCTTTTGTTCTCTTTCCCCCCTCTCTCCAAATCTTTTTTTCCTTTCTCTCCATACTTCCCATTCTCTCTCTCTTTCCTTCCCTTCCCCCTCCCTTTCTCTCTTTCTCTTTCTTATTTTCATTCTTAGAAAACTTTAACTGTTCAGGCCTGTACTATAAAGATATTTTAAAATCCAACAGTCAGTCATTCTTTGGATCACCAAAAAAATTCTTTGTCCTATTCTGTGCCTTCATTTATGCCTGGATATTCCCCCCCACCCCTTCTCTCTCTCCCTCTCTCTCTCTGTCTCTCTCTGTGTCTCTGTGTCTGTCTCTCTCTGTGTCTCTCTATCTGTCTGTCTCTCTGTCTCTCTCTTCATCTCTCCCCCCCCCTCTCTCTCCTTCTTTCTCTCCCTAGATTCCTTTTAAAGCCTAACTCGAATATTACCTTATTGAAGTTCTCTTTAATCCCCCTGGTCAGTTATAACTTCTGCTTTAGACCTCCCTTAGCAATATGTTTTGCTGTTCTCTAATGTACTTTTCACTTTCAATTTTGTGTCACAGTTATTTGTGTTTGTGTCTTTGACAGAAGTAATAGCTGCCATATAGGCAAGGGTAGTTCTTTTTTTCCCTAAAAGGTAGAGAATCTGAGACTTGATTGTTGCATGAGGTTAAGGCTTTAGTTAATGATGGGGTTTATCCTTCATTCATACAAATCACCATGCCTAAAACACCAGGTTGACCATAGATTTCTTTCTGTATGGAGCTAAGGGGGTCTTGTCTACTTGAACCAGTGCTGTATCCTTGCTAGGTATCCTTTCCATGCACTGGTCAAGTAAATCTCCTTTTGGTCATTGCTAGATTGTCTATGAGTGTCTACTTTTCTTTTCCAATCCCAAACCTGAACTACCAGACCATATTGAGTCATGCCTGAAATTGTTTTCTTCTCTTACTATTCTAAACACATTATTGGGGTTAGGGACAGCCACTCATCCAGTATATTATAGTGAGGATTCTTTTCATGCATGATTAGACTAAATGGTTTCTTCCCACTCTCAAATTCTGTAATAAATGTTGTACCTCCTATCATAGTGCCATGAATGCAGTTGGCATTTAATAACTGTTTGTTGGATTTGGAGATCAGTAAATATTTATTTAGTACAGGTTACTTACCATTCATTTTTCTGGGTATTAGGGATACAGAGATTTTAAAAAATGAGATAAGGTTTGTCCTTAAGAAGTTAATCTATTACAAATTGTACATATTAAAAATAATTATGTTTTAGAAAAAGAAAATGAATATCAGAGGGGTTAGGGGTGGCTAGGTGGTTCAGTGACTAGAGCCTGGCCCTGGAGTCTGGAGGACCTGAGTTCAAATTCAGCTTCAGACACTTAACACACACGCACAAACTAGTGTGACCTTGGGCAAGTCACTTAACCCCAATTGCCCTACCTTCCCCCCTCTAAAAGAAAAAAAGAATATAGGAGGGGTCAGACAGTGGCATGGGCAATTTTAAGAGGAAAAGCTGAGAGTATGTGATGGATTAGTAGAAGAGACCATAAGATCATGGGATCAGAGATTTAAGGCAGAAAGTGATTTTAGAGATCATTTTATCCAATATTCTCATTTTATAGATAAGAACTGCAGCCCAGAGAGGTTGAAAATCTTGTCCAAGGTCACACAGGTAGTGATAGGTAGGATTCAAAACCAGGTTTTCTAAGTCCAGAACCATGACAATAGAGCTGAGTCTTGAAGGAAGAGAGTTTCAATAGGTGGAGATGGGAGGATGGGTGAGGGTAACAGAAGTAGATTTAAAACAGAGGCATAATTCAAACAAGGGAAGAGGAGGCAAGGTGAGGAGCAAGAGGGAGGAGTGGCAGCAAGTGAACTGAAGGAAAGAGTGCACATTGCCTGATGAAGTAAGACTGGAAAGGAAGGGTGGACAGAGACTGGATTGGGGTTGGAGTTCCGGGCTAAGGAGTTGGTATTTTACTTGGGAGGTAAAGGAGAGGAACTGAAGGTTTTGGAATAGGGGTATAATATAATATATAGACAATGCTACGCATTAGGGAGATTACTCTGGCAAATTGTAAAGATTGGATTAGAAAAGGAAGAAACTGAAGAAAGGGAGACAAATTAAGTGTAAATTAGAGACAATAGGAGCCTGAATTAGGCTGTTGGGGTAGGAGTGGAATTAGGGCAGGGAGGCCTGTGAGGGGTAGTTCAGAGATAACATTGACAGAACAGGGTTTGACCACAGAGAGGGTGTGGGGATGGGGAGGAGGCAAGGATGAAGTTAGAGTTAGACTGTACTACTAATCTGTAAGTTTCTTGAGGATGGGGGCTGTCTCATTGTTTTATTTTCCCACTACTTAGCGCAGTACCTGACACATAGCAAGTTAATGGGTAAATGAAAAAGTATACATGAATGAAAAAACACCCAAACATTTATTACTTTGTGCCACCCTGTGATCAGGGCAAGGATGCAGATCTTGTTCTTTGTACACAATATGGGTGGGTTCAGTGGCCCCACAGATGAAGAGGCCTGGAGATCCTAAGGTGGCAACTCCAAGGCCCTAGATATCCCCAGGGTGCATTTACAGGTAAGATGGCAGTACTGGGAATCTGGAAGACATATTGTCAGGGCAGGTTTAAGGTTGTAAAGTGCTGTTACCTCCATGTTAAGATCTGGTAATCCATCTCATCAGGAAGATTGTAGCTGGTGCCGGTTAAGGTGATCCAGACATCTGAGCAGCTGGATCAGCTCTGTAGAGCAGCCCATTGAGAGTCAATAAACATTTATTAAACATGTTCTCTATACCAGGCCCTGTGCTAAGTACTGGGGATGTAGATAAAGGTAGATGACAATCTCTGCCCTTCAGGAGCTCACCATCTAATGGGAAGATAGCTATTACGTCTCCTGCCCTTTGAGTCTTCTCATCTCCTGACTACAAATTACCAATTCCTTATCCAGTCTTTATATGTCATGGTCCTCAGTTTCATCACCATCCTGGTTATTCTTTTCCTATACTTTTTGGTTTGTCAATGCCCTTCCTAAAATGTGGTACCCAGAACTTAACATAATTCTCCTGGTGAATTTTCACTGGGTCAGAATACAATGGTACTGTAACTTCCATCACTCTGCATACCTGATTTCTCTAAATATATTACATTATTTTATTTTTTTATTCCTTCCACAATGCATTGTTGACTCACACGAAACTTGCGGTCTACTTAAAACTTCAGATCTTTATCACATAAACTGTTGACAGTTCACAGGACTCCCTTGTCTTATATTTAGGAAGCTAATTTTTAAAGCTTTTATTTAGCATTTTATTTTTCCCCAGTTACATGTAAAAACAATTTTTAATATTTGTTTTAAAAACTTTGAGTTCCAAATTCTCTCCCTCCCACCTTTCCTGCCTCCCTCATTGAGAAGACAAGCAATTTGATATAGGTTATACATGTATAGTCATACAAAACACACTATAGTCATATTGTGAAAGAAAATAGACAAGGAAAAAACTGATGAAAAATAAAATAAGTAAAAAAGTATGATTCAATCTGTATTCAGACACCATCAATTCTTTTTATGGGGATGGATAGAATTTTTCATCATAAGTCAGAGTTTTCTTGGATCATTGTATTGCTGAGACTAGCTAAGTCATTTATAGCTGATCATCTTATAATATTGCTGTTATTTTGTATATAATACATTTCACTTTGCATCAGCCCGTGCAAGTCTTTCCAGGTTTCTCTGAGCATACTGATCATCATTTCTTATAATACAATAGTATTTCATCATAATCACATATTTGTTCATCCATTCCCCAACTGATGGGCAACCCCTCAACTTCTAATTCTTACACCCAGAAGAGAGCAGCTATAAATATTTTTGTGCATAGAGGTCCTTTTCCTTTTTGTTTTTTAATCTCTTTTTGGATACAGACATAGTAGTGGGAATGCTAGTTCCATACTGGGCATAGTTCCAAATTGCTCTACAGAATGATTGAATCAGTTTACAATTCCACCAAGAGTGCATTAAAGTCCCATTTTTCCCGCATCCCCTCCAACATTTGTCATTTACCTTTTCTGTCCTATTAACCAGTCTAATAAGTATGAGGTAGTACCTCAGAATTGTTTTAATTTGCATCAATAGTGACAGTATTTTTTCATGTGGTTACAACTTTGATTACTTCATCTAAAAATGATCATATCTTTTGATCTTTTATCAATTGGGGAATGACTCTCATTTTTTATAAATTTGATTCAGTTCTCTATGTGTTTGAGAAATGAGGCTTTTATCAGAAAAACTTGCTTCAAAATATTTTTCACAGTTACTCTTGCTAACTATATTTCCCTCCATCCTATTCCTCTCCCCCATTTATCCTATTCTCTCTTTCCTTTTACCCTCTTCCTCCTCAAAAGTGTTTTGCTTCTGACTACCCTCTTCCGTCATCTGCTCTCCATTCTATCACCTCCCTCCTTCTCTTATGCCCTTCCCCTCCTACTTTCCTGTAAGGAAAGCAAGATAGATTTCTATACTAAAATGCATGTGTATCCTATTCCATCTTTGAGTCATTTTTGATTCACTCATTCTCCCTCACTTCTCCCCCTCATCCCCTCTACTGTAAAAGCTTTCTCTTGCCCCTTTTATGTGAGATAATTTACCCCATTCTACCTCTCCCTTTCTTTCTCCTAGTACATTCTTCTCTCACCCCTTAATTTTATTTTTAAGATATCATTCCTTCATATTCAACTCACACCTGTGCCCTCTGTCTATATATGCTCCTTCTAACTATCCTAATAATGAGAAACATCTTATGAGTTACAAATATAATCTTCCCATGTAAGAATGTAAATAACTTAAAATTTTAAAGTAAGTCCTTTTTGATTTCCCTTTCCTGTTTACCTTTTTTTTTTTTTTTTGCTTCTCTTGAGTCTTTTATTTGAAAGACAAATTTTTATTCAACTCGAGTCTTTTCATCAAGACTCTTTGGAAGTCCTCTATCTCATTGAATGTCCATTTTCCCCCAAAAAGGATTATACTCAGTTTTGCTAGGCTGGTGATTCTCTCACCCTGGTGCAACCGACAATTCTTGCTGACCTTCTAAGTTGTCTTGGGTTTCACTCCATTTTTTGTGGGTTCTGCTATTCTAGGACTTGTTTAGAGTAACTTTTAAAGGTATTTGGAAGAGTTTGGGGGAGAATTCACTTAGACAAGTCCTTGCCTTTGTTCCACCATCTTAGCTTCACCTCCCAAAGTTGGCTTTAAAAAGCTAAGCGGAGGACTTTAAATTTACTCCCATTCAATTCAATGTAATCTTGTGAAGATTGTCCCATCATTTTAACCTATTAAGATTTGAGTAAGGAGAGGGGGGAGGGGGGATAGGGAATGGAGATCCTGACTATGTCATCCAATATATTAGTTGTGCTTTCCAATTCATTAGTCTGAAAATTTGAGAAGCATTCCATCTATGCCTATGAAATCACTGATAAAAATGTCAAGTGGACCAGGGGCAAGAACAAATTTCTAGCGGCACTTCAAGAGACCTTCATCCAGATTTGACTTAATCCATTAATTAATGTTTTTGAGGTCTTGTTCTGACTCCACCAAACTTTGCTATCTCTTTACATTTTGTCTACAAAATTGAAATAAAAGATCCAAACCTAGGTCTTCTGGTGCCAAGTTTGGTGCCCTTCATGCTATACCTCATTGCCTTTAAAAGAGATTTTCAGGTAACTCAGAAATTTCATGTCTATATATCATAAATATTTTCTTTAAGAAGAAAGTCAGAAGGAACTTGACATGAAATGTTTGAAATGACATCCTCCAAATGATTGATTCTGTCTTACGAGACAGGACATGGCTGGTTTCCAATGTGGGAGTTGATTCAGAATTAGCTGTTTGGGTATAATCCTTAACTAGTTAGAGCAAGGGTCAAAATCAATACCAAAATTGAAGAAAGGATAAAGCTGAGAAAAAAACACTGTGTATAAATATAACAGTTTCAACCTGACCTATTTAAATAAGCTTACTGACTTTGAAAATGAGAAATAAATACAAATAAAGGCATTGATTTTATTTATTCACATTTCCTAAAAACTTAAAAATGTTTTATTGATATCTTTGCTTTAATATCATTCCATTTCTCCAGTTCATCCCTCTTTCCCTCCCAGAGAGCAATTCTTCATAATAAAAAAAATAAAAGAAAGGAAAAAATTGTGTGAAATTAATAAACATGTAAAAAGTCTGTCATATAGGGTACACTTCTAGTTAGAATTCCCTCTCTTAGAATTAGTGAAGGGAGGTAGAGACACACATCTCTTCTTTAGGACCAGCCTTGGTCATTACAATTTTGTAGTATTCAATTTCAGTTGTTTTGTTGTTATTTTCTGTTGTAGTTATCGTGTATATTATTGTCCTGGTTTTACTTCCTTTGCATCAGTTCAAATAAGTCTTCCCTTCCTTGTCTGAATCTATCATGTGCATCACTCCTCACAGTACTGTATTAGTCCATTTTATTTTTGTACCACAACTCGTTTAGCCATTCCTCAATCAAAGGACATTAGTTTAGATCTTTGCTAACACACAGACACACACACAGACACACACAGACACACACAGACACAGACACACACACACACACATACACACACTGCTTCTATAAACGGGAGCTTGCTTTTTGACATTCTCCTCCTCAAGGGACATGCCTAACAGTGAAATCTCTGGATTAAAGGATGTAGATGTTTTAAATCACTTTCTCAGTGTAATATCAATTTACTTTTCAGAATGGCTGAGATAATTCATAGCTCCACCAACAATAAATTAATGTGCTCTCTTTCTGTATCCCTCCAACACAGACTATTCCTATGTTTAGTAGTTTTTTTCTTTTCTTTTTAAAAAATGTACTGGATATGAAGTGTCAGAGTTGTTTTGATTCATATTTCTATTATTATTAGTGATGTATGGTTCTTAGTCAACAAACATGGCT
This sequence comes from Pseudochirops corinnae, assembly GCA_028646515.1. Lineage (NCBI taxonomy): Eukaryota > Metazoa > Chordata > Mammalia > Diprotodontia > Pseudocheiridae > Pseudochirops > Pseudochirops corinnae. The sequence goes on from CM053587.1 coordinate 99,885,919, forward strand.
CTTAGTCAATTAAGCGCTTAGCAATTCTTTTTCTGAATACTGTTCATTCATATATTTTGACCAGTTATTTACTGTGGAATGATAGCTTTTGTCTTCTACATATCTTTCAATTGTTGTTGATGAGTTGTTTACAGTTGTGCCCGACTTTGTGACCCCATTTGGGGTTTTCTTGAAGCAGAGATGTTGAAGTAGTTTGCTGTTTCTTTCTCCAGTGCATTTGACAGATGAGGAAAATGAGGCAAACACAGTTAAGTCACTTGCTCACGGTCACACAGGTAGTAAGTGTCTGAAGTCAGATTTGAACTTTGGAACATGAGTCTTCCTGGCTCCAGGCCTTGCATGCCATCCACTGAGCCATCTCGTTACCCTCTACATATCGTAGTTTTCTATAAATCTTGACTGTCAATTTATTTTGATGTAAAGATTTTTTTGTGATCAATTGTTTCTCTTCTTATCCTAGTTGCATTTATTCATTTATGCAAAAGTTTTTCATTTCATGTACTTGACATCTGTTGAATCTTCTATAATTACTTTTATCTCTAGCTTGGTTAAAAATTTACCCCCTTGGCTGAGTACCTGGTTTCTTAGAGACTTTTAACTGATACAAAATAATTACGTCATTAAAAACCTCAGAAATTGCTTCAGTCAGTAAACATATCATGTTTTTTGCTAAACAGAGAAATATGGCAGACAGGGGCACTGTTTGTATAAAGTATAAGCTTATTTGCAAAACATTAAATAGGAGTGTGATAGGAGATTATGGACAATATTTCCTCCCAAAAGATCAAAAGTTAATGGAGAGGAAAATCAAGCTGAGGAAATCTTGGCATGTGATTCATCTAAGCCAGATCATCCCGTGTTATTTATAGGAAGGAAGACAAAAGTACAAATGAAATGTAACAGATGTTCCTATAGTGGTTTATTCTCATTGTTTGTGATAGGAGAACTACCACATTTGGACTTTTCTAAAAGCTCAGTTCCCCAATTCTTATATGTAAAAATGGAGTTCTCATTTAAGAAAATGATCTCAGAATCATTGGAGTCACTGACTCAAATACACACAGAAGAAATCTTGGGCAATAATATTTGAAGGACACCTGAGAATTTATTTTCAATATATATCTAAGAGAAGAAGGTTTCAAAGGATGGAGAATATCACACATATGCTATTTTTTCCAAGGATAACTAAGAATATATGAGCAACTAGTGACCTTTATGTTTATTTCTTCATCTCCATAAAAGCTTCATGATAAGGTTCTGAAGACATACTGAAGGTATCCTTGATGAAAATGGGAGAGAAGAGTAGGCAAGTTTTTGGATATTTTTTCACAGCATACCACATATTCATAATCAAACAATTGACTGAGAAGTATGAATAATTCCAGATCCCTATGTGTCATTGATTCTTTATTAAAAATAAAAACAACAGAATGAACTAGGTAGAGCAAAATGCAAAGGTTGACAGATGGACAGATTAAATGTTGCACAGGTAACTATGACAAAAGATCCAGCAGAAAGATGCAATACTGCGTTCAATGGGCTGGTTCATCAAAGGTAGGGACTGTCTTGTTTTTCATCCTTGTGTTCCTGGTACCTTGCATAGTGTCTTTTATCTTGTGAATGTTTGTCGAATTGAGTTAAATCCTTACCTTATTAATCTGGACTATATTGTTTCTACTAATTCCTTGGAATGGATGGGAAAAATGGGAGGTTTCCCTCTCTGCTTTTTTGCCCCCAAAAGGTAGTGAGACTATAAAGAAATTAGACTTATTTTATGCCTGCTTTATGGTAATCAGTTTTTACTAAGTAGTATGCATGAGGAGAGAAGATGAGTTGAATTCATTTGGCAGGACCTGGCGTGTTGGTATTTTGGGGTATCGAGCATCCCTAAGCCCCTAAACCTCAGCAGTGGACTAGGATTGTAAATTTGGAGCTAGAAGAGATTAGGGACCATGTCATCCAACCTCCTAATTGTGCAGATGAAGAAACTGAGGCCCAGAGAGTTTACACATCCAAAGACCGGAGGATCTTGCAGGAGGATCTTACTACCTTATGGTAGTAACATGAAAGGGAGTTGGGCCTGAAATACTTAAATAAGAAACCAATGATCCAACCTGGCAGTGAGACAATATTCATATTGCATCATCAGGCCCAGGTACGATTAGACTTCCTTCCATTTCTATATATTCTGTGAAGCAGAGGTGGCTGCAGGAAGCCAGACTGTAGCACCCAAAGCCCTCCAGTTTCCAGAAGGACTTGCACATTTTCTTCCTGTACAGATAAAGAAACAATTGTATTATGGGAGAACTTACTGGAAAATAATGCCTCGTCACCAGGAAGGAACAGGAACTCACTCTCTGGTCACTGTCTTCAGAGACTGGTTGGAACTAAAAAGGACCTCAGAAAGGTCAGCTTGTCTGCCTCTGTGTACTTTGGACCTTCTCCAGTGCCCCACACGCCATGATTAACACATCTAGCTTGGAGTTCTCTAGCCCAGTCAGCACTTCCTCTGGCAATCTGTGCCTGCTATCTAAACTTTTTCTCAGTTGGTTATATAATTTTCCCAACTACTTACCTTCAATTTCCATCTTCCCAGTGCAAAGCCACTGTTCCTAGCACCTTGATTGCTCTCTAACAATCGATTCTCTTCACTGAAGATTTAGACAGCTTTTATCATGTCTGTTCTGGAGTTTTGAATCCAATCCCCTCCCCCCAAAATTTATATTTGTCCTCCTTAGAGTTTCATACCTAAGATTTCAGGGGGGCATATGGGAAAGGATTTTCCTTGTGAGACTGTTTTTGAAGAAGTTTTTAGATGGTCTATGACCCCTCTATGGGAGAACGCAGAAGAGGATCCTCTGGTCATACTTCTTTTAGAACAGGAGTTCTTAACTTTTTTTGTGCCATGGGCCCTTTTGACAATCTGGTGAAGCTTGTGGACTCCTTCTTAGAATAAGGTTTATTACCTACATTTATAATTGAAGGGAATACTAGTTTTAGTTAAAGGTGAGTGAAAATGAAGATGTAATTTTCTTTTTCCCATGTAAATTCATGAATGCTATTGTGAACTCATTCAACTATTCTGGAAAGCAATTAGGAACTATGCCCAAAGTGCTATAAAACAATGTATAAACCATGTATAGCCTTTGACCCAGCAATACCAGCCCCAAGTCAGTATCCCAAAGAGATCAAAGGAAAATAAAAAGGACTTATAAGTACAAAAATATTTATAGCAGTTCTTTTTGTGGTGGCAAAGAATTGAAAACTGGGGGGATGCCCATCTATTGGGGAATAGCTGAATTGTTAATTTATCCAAATTGTTAATGATTTTCTACCTTTTCCCTTTTCTCTCCTGTCCCCTAAACATTTTTTTCTTTGAAAAGAGGACAGGGTGTTATAGTGAAAAGGGTCCTGGATTTGGCCGCAGAAGATGTGTTTACACTTATTATCAGGGTAACTTTGGCAAGTCACTTCCCTTTATTGAGCCCCAATTTCCTCATGTATGAAGTTGAGGCCATTGGGCTAGATAATCTTTAAGTGCCTAAATAACACTAATTAACCATTTGACACAGGAGATGATTTTCCAAGGATAGAAGTTGTGCTGAACTCAGATACCTATACTCTAAGTCCAGGTCCTATGTGTAGGCTTACATAGAGGGTGGCCTGTGTGTGGGGCATATCCTATGGTTAATATTCCCTTTAGATCTTCTCTTGAAAGGAGCATCCCCATTGGCCCTTCCCTTGAGGGAAGCATTGCCAGGGAAGGGGAATATGTGTACTGGGCCACCCTCTATGTGTGCCTATGGTCCTAAGTCTCCTGGTCTCAAAGCAGGCACAATAATAGTGTCTCTATGGTCAACTTGTCACACATATTCCTGACCCTGAAGCTGACTCCCTAAAGAAGCATTCTACTCTCAGATCTCCATCACTTGTAAATAATCCAAACTGTGGGATGAAGGGGAAAAGCTTCTCCTGGTACTTGGCTCTTTCTCCAAGTACCATTTAAATATCTTGTTGCAGGGGCACTCAGGGATACCTGCTGAGAGAAGAGCCATGAAAGAAGAGAAGAAATATCTGACTGTTCCTTGAATAAACAACTCACTCCTCTAGCACCTGGATATTGTCTATGGTGCCAGGAGGAGACTAACAATGCTTTTAATATTTCATTGTTTGAAGTTGAGAAGCTTTGTTTCTCTTGAACTGGTTCCCTGTCTGTGGAAGAGGAAATGGGTAACCAGAGAAGAGGATTTTTAGCCAGTGGGTCTCAGTTTACCTCAGATTGGGATTTGGATTTTGGTGGACTCTTGTTTTGCCAAGACCCCTCTTCCACTAATCAAAGAAACAAGATTGAAGATTAAAATCAAAGTACAAGTGATGAATGGATGCAAATGAAAATTTGACTAAAAAAAAATGATTGTTGAAAAGTGGGGATGAAGTGGGAAACAAACAGGGGCAGGTATTGTTGAGCTTTGAATGATTGCTACCCAAGCTCCTAATTTCCACAAGGTGGCGCTGTTAAGACGTCTGAATTCTGATTTTTAACACTCTTGAGAGAGGAAAGAAAATGAACTACTCTTCAAATCATAAATTTTTAAAATATCAGATAAGCAAACTTTTTCCATGTATATATGTCTTAGAAGTGTAAATAATTTTATAGGAAAGATGTTTTTTTTCAATCTATAGGGATAAGGATTGCAGTTATTTTATAATATAGTCTTATCTTCTGACACTAAAAGCTCTAATCTCAACCAGATCTTTACTGATGTCCTCAAGTAGTGTTACCTTTTGATTTCTGAATATCACAGAGATTGGATGAGTTTCATACAACTCAATCAGCTTCAAGACTAACTGGAGAAATTTGCTTGTAGGAAATTTATTTGAAAACAATTCGTTCTCAATCAACTGGAGAGAAGGAAAACTTGAAATCCTTCAGTTATCAGATACTTACTGAGGCTTGTTCATTTTAGAAACTTCAGTTGTGAGGAGCTGGTGGGCTAATATTCTATATAAAAATGTCTGTATACATATACTTGTATATATATATATATGCACACATTTACATGCATATACATATATGTATATATACATACGCACACATATATGTTCCAGACCTGTGATTTCATCAGGATATGGAACTTCTGGTATGGAAACTGCCTGCACTGATGGAGATTGCCAACTTGTCTCTAAGGTGTGTATATAGTCTGTAGTAGTGACCTTTGGATACTGAGTGGTTAAATGCATTAATATCATAGTCAATATGTATCAGAGGCAGGATATTTTATGCTGTCTTCCATAAAACAATTATTTTTTTGTAAAATATATTCTCCCTTATGAAAATTCCTTGGTGGCAAGATTGATGGATTAAAAAAATATACCTGTGATGAATATGTGTAGCATATCTTTTTGTTTAAGAAAATGGTGTTGGAATAAAAAACCCAATGTTTTTTATAAGTTTTTTATATGATGGTAATGGAGTGTTGAGTTATAGGGGTCTTGGAGAAAGGTTATATTTAGAAGAGAAAAATCATGGTTGGAACAACATTAGTAGAAATGCCTCAGATTCAACTCTTCATAACAAGAATTTGGAAACTAAGATGGCCCTGGAAGATTCCGACCTTCTGTGAGTGGGGATTTCATTGTCCTTTCAATTCTGAGTCCTAAGTTGCAATTTAGTCACAGAAACAAATTTGAGTGAACAAAAAACAATCCAGATTCCTATGTTCATTCATCTATTCTTTCAATCAGCTAATCAATCAACAAGCCTGTATTAGGTATCTCTAAGGGTCAGTTACTGACATGCAGTTTAAAAAGGTGAAACAGACCCTTGTTTCAACAAGTTTAAATTTGATCAGGAAGGACAACATGCACATAGGCACGTACAAATGAATACCAGGTAAGTTTTTTGAGGAAGTGACAGCAAATGTGGGGGACCCAAGGAATCTAATAGTGAAAGATGGAGAAATATAGTTCAGCCTCATGAGAGGATGGCAGATTCAAGATGGAGACACCTAAATATGTTTGTAGACAGTGGAGATGGAGTCAGGAGCAGGGCAGGGTTGAAGATCATAAAAAGAGAAAGAGAAACTGATTAAAGGGGCAAGTTCTGAGAAGAAAAGGAAGTCTTGGGTTCAAGAGTACAAGTAAATGGATTCAATTTGTAAAGGAGAAGAATTGTCTGTTTCCAGAGATTAGATACAAGGAAAAGAGATCTGGTGAAGATGTAAAGGGCTAGAAAACAAAACTGTCACTCTTTGTAGATGATATGCTGGCATGCTTAGAGAATCCTAGAGAATCAACTAAAAACTATTTGAAATAATTAACAACTTTGGCAAAGTTGCAGGGTGTAAAATACACTCACAAATCATCAACATTTTAATTTATTTCCCAACAAAGTCCAGCAGGAAGAGATGAAAGAGAAATTCCATTTTAAATAACTTCAGACAACATAAAATACCTGAGAATCTACCTTCCAAGACATACCCAGAAACTATATAAACATAATTACAAAATGCTTTCCATACAAATAAATTTAGATCTAAATAATTGGAAACATATTAATTGCTCATGGGTAGGCCAAACCAATATAATAAAAATGACAATTCTACCTACATTGATTTACTTATTCAGTCCCATACCAATAAAAATATCAAAAAATGATTTCATACAGCTAAAAAAATAATAAAATTCATTTGGAAGAACAAAAGGTCAAGAATATCAAGAAAAACAATGAAAAAATGTGAAGGAAAATGACCTGTGGTACCAAATCTCAAACTGTATTACAAAGTGTTAATTATCAAAAACAATCCGGTACTGGCTAAGACACAGAGTGGTGAATCAGTGGAATAGATTAGGTATACAATGTATGGTAGTAATTCGCCATGGTAATCTAGTGTTTGTTAACTCAAAGATCCAAACTCTTGGGACAAGAACTTCCTATTTGACAAAAATTGCTGGGAAAACTGGAAAGCAGATTGGCAAAAACTAGGCATAGATCAAGACCTTATACTGTATACCAAGATAAGGTCAAAATCAGTAGATGATTTAGACATAAAGAGTAATATCATAAGCAAATTCAGGGAGCATGGGAAATTTTATCTGTTAGATCTATGGATAAAGGAAGAATTTGTGACCAAACAAAAGATGTAGAACATTATGAGATGTAAAATGGATAATTTTTATTATTTTAAATTAAAAAGATTTTGCACAAACAAAACCAATACAGCCAAAATTAGAAGGAAAGCAGGAAACTGGGAAGTATTTTTTTTATGGTAAATTTACCTGGTAAAGGCCTCATTTCTCAGCTCCATAGGGATCTGAATCAAAATTATAAAAAAATATGAGTTATTCCTCAATTGATAAATAGCCAAAAGATATGAATAGGTGGTTTTCAGAAAAAGAAATCAAAGCTATTTATAGTCATATGAAAAAAAGTTCTGAATCACTATTGATTAGAGAAATAGAAAGCAAACAATTCTGAAGGACCACACATCTATCAGATTGACTAATATGGCAGAAAAGGAAAATGACAAATGTTGGAAAGTATGTGTAAAAAATGGGACACTAATGCACTGTTGGTGGAATTGTAAACTGATCTAACCATTCTGGAAAACAATTTGGAACTATGTCCAAAGTGCTATAAAACAGCGTATAAACCAGCAATACCACCACTAGGTCAGTATCCCAAAGAAAAATGAAAAGGATTTATATGTACAAAAATATTTATAGCAGTTCTTTTTGTGGTGGCAGAGAATTGGAAATTGAGGGGATGCCCATCTATTGCTGAATGACTGAATAACTTGTTATACATGATTGTGATGAAATACTATTGTGCTATAAGGAACGAGCAGAAAAACCTAGGAAGACTTATATGCACTAAAACAAAATGAAGTGAGCAGAACCAGGAGAACATTGTACAACATAACAGCAATATTGTACAATGTTCAACTGTAAATGATATGCTGTTCTGAGCAATGCAATGATCCAAAACAGTTCTGCAAGATGCATGATGAAAAATGCCATCCATCTCCAAAGAAAAAACTGGTGGAGTCTGAATGTAGATTGAGGCATACTTTTCAAAAACTTTTAAAGTTCTTCATTCTTTCTTTTTTTGGTCTGTGTTTTCTTTTGCAACATGGCTAACATGGAAATATGTTTTATGTGACTTCACATGTATAATCTATATCAAATTGCTTGCCTCCTCAAGGAGCGGGAGGAACAGGGAGGTAAGCACAGAATTTGAAACTTGAAATTAAAAAAAAAACCCAAATGTTAAAATGTTTTTTACATGTAATTGAGGAAAAATAAAATAAGAGCTAAAAATAAAATATAGAGGGATTTTGGGGTGTGGAGTAAGGGAGATGATGGAACCCATCTTGGATGGCCTTGATTTTCATGTGGATGATGGGAATATATTTGATAAATAGCCTAGGAGAATGGTGTTGGAGGTTTGAAGAAACAATAGAACATTTAGAAGGTTGCTGTGGGGACTATAAAAAAGAATCAATAAGGACAAAACAAAGAGATTGCTGTGTAAGCTGTAAGAACTCAGTTGAGATTACAATCAAATAGATTTGCATTTATCTCGAATCACACTTGAGTTTTTTGGGAAATGATTGTTTTTTTGCATTTACCAATTTCTGTTAATAATGTCATCATTCTCTCAATTTCCAGGACTCACACAATTTTGCAGTTACCTTTGACTTTTCCTTCTCCTTTACTCTCTATACCTCATTAATCACCAAGCCCAGTTTGTCACACACCCTTTAGAGACTTCTTAGCCATTAATTGTCTGGAGAGAAACATGGGCACGGTCTAATTTAAACCTGAGTCATTACCCAAGATGTCAGTCTGGAGAAAAGTGGGAGTGGTGAAGAGGAAGTTGCTTGGCATGATAGAAAATCCAGGGATTTGAATGATGGTTTAAAATGGGAATTTTGAATTTATAATCTATGAACCCATTGGTCCAAGGATAGTTTTCAGGGAAAAAGGAGGGGGAGAAGGGTTGTAAACTTGGATAGTAAAAAATTTACATATTTATTTTTATTAACTTCTAACTGAAATTGAGTATTAGCTTCAATTATGAATATAGAAGCATGATTTTGAGAAAATCTGCAGGTTTCCCCAGATTGCCAAAGAAGTACACAACATAAAAAAAAAATTAAGAATCCCAGGTCTTAAGCATGAAGTCAAGGAAGAAAAAGAGTATCTGAAAGAACTTATAATGGTCATGGTTGGGTGGGGTCTGGCACTGCCCATCTGAAGGAAGTTTCCATTCATATATTCTCTGTCTCTGGAAGCTTCTAGTCTTTAAAAACTGGCAGCAAAGTTTAATTGGTATTGATTCTTCTTCAGTAGTAACTCTTGAATTTTCTTTATTGTTCTGTTTGTTTGTTTCCTCTCTATATATTTCATTTATCTGCATGACTTTGGGCAAATACTTCACTTTTCTGGGTCTTTATTTTTTCCTCTGTAAAATGAGAAGGTTGGATCAGATGAGATTTAAGGTCCCTTTCTGCTCCAAATCTATGGTCCTAATCTCCTCAATGAGATGGAAATGTCCTCGGTGTTAAAAAATTGTTCCTTTTTTTTTTTTTTTTTCTATAATAGACTTCCACAACATCATCAACTACCCTTCATTGTCATAATCTGATGTCTCATCCTGGCATGGTGGTGACTGGAGATAAATGATTATTAATAATCGATGATTTGGGGATACCCAGAGTTTCCCTTTTTTCTAAAGTCCTCATTTCAAAAAACCATATTTCTGAAGATTGAACTTTCTCCTCTATCAGACTTTGCTCAGCCTTCCAAGGAATCTCTAATCTATGGTGAATTCCACTCAATCAAGTTTGGGTGCAGGTAGATCCTTTTTCTAGATTGCCCAACGCTGGGGGTAGTGTAGGTATGGGGATAGCCTCTCTATCCAAGAGTGACTTGATGTCACTCTTAACCCCTCACTGTAATATTCGGTCTCTCATTAATTGTTAACCAGGGTTTATAGCTACCCTCAGGTATACCTATCTTCCATTGGCATATAAGCCACAAGCCCACTGTAATGATTGTTTTGCCATTTGAGAGTGCCATTGACCTCTTATGAAAATGCTAGCATTATTAATAAAATGACAAATCACTCAGAAATTATTTCTCTCAAACTTTTTAAATGTCATAGTTCTCAAAAGATGAAATCATTTTGAGAGGTCCTACCAAGCTGGCAAGTATTGAGGTATAAGCTAGGCACAGACTGTGCATCTTTTGTTTGGGGATGAGTCTTGCTAAGTACAGAGAATCTCATTATCAGAAGGTTGACCACCAGATGATGATATGTTTTGGAAACTGCTCAATTACAGAGAAATTCTGAGCTTCCTTGTTGACCACCCGGTGATGATATGTTTTGGAAACTGCTCAATTATAGAGAAATTCTGAGCTGCCTTGTTGGAAAGATCGGCCATATAGGTGTAAACACAGAACTTATATTTTGTGTTTTGGTGCCAGGTTGCTATGAAGCCCCAAGACACATGGAGGAAATGATGTTTATTTGTTAAATATATTTACTAAAGTTGAGAGTAATTATTTGTACAATGGTGCACACTAGATTTTGATTTCAGATCTCACAAAAATTGCTAACAGATTACAAGTTAAAAATTATGCCCTATGGTTAACAGAATTGAAGCCCACCATAGTTAAAAATTAGAAGAAAATTCACTGTTCATTGCTAGAAAGATGTAATGCATAGAAATTCAATTTCTAATTAGATTAAAAAAGTCAAAAGAATCAATTTCCATGTGTGACAAAACATAATCTAGGAGGCCTGGAAAAACCAAGCAGACTGCTTAGTACAATAACCTGAGTAAAACGTTGAGAAATGTTTTCAGAAATTTGGAAGACCAGTGGTTATGCCATAGTTTGCAATTGTAGATACTGGTTGCCCTAGATTGTTACTTCATAACGACCTTTGAAAATGAGGACTAGATGGCTAGAAGCACAGTGTGACTTTGGTGTGTTTATTTTTTACTCACTGACAGATACATTTTCAAAACAGAGCTTTCTGCCCAACATATCTATATCAGTACTCTCTCTGGCTGTCCCCTACCACTCTAATGCTCTCCTTCCTCCTCTCTGACTGCTGACCTCTCTGGCTTCCTTTAAAGCCCAACTAAAATCCCACCTCCAACAAGAAACCTTCCCCAACTCCTCTTAAGTCCCACACCTTTTCTCTCTTAATTATTTCCCATTTCTCCTACATGTAGCTTGCTTTGTGTATATTTGTTTGCATGTGGTCTCCTCCAGTAGATTGTAAATTCCTTGAGGATAGGAACTATCTTTTGCCTCTTTTTGTATTCCCAGAGCTTAGCACAGTGCCTGGCATATAGTATTCACTTAATAAATATTAATTAATTGACCTTGCTTGGTTGTCCCCTCTCTCTGTTCACCATCAGCCTCTGCTCGGGGCTGGAATGGTCAGCATTCCACTGAAGCTGAAATTTTGAGTCACTTGGGCTCATTCCCAGAACCCAGAGACTTTAGGAAGCATAGCCAGCTACCTGTTTGGTCAAGCATGGCTTCAGTCTTGCATCCAGGGCGTGAAGGACAGTACATCCTGCACACCTTGCCTTGGGCCAACACTCAGTTGTCAGGCCCCTTTTGGTGAGAGTTCTGAAAGTTACTCAAAGTGTGGATCTGGGCCCCAAGTCAAACAGCTTTTTTTTTTTTTTTAGCATCCTTAGGAGAATTTGGTCCCAATAAAAAGAGGATTTGCTGGCAGTTGAGGTGTTAGTGAACCTCAAAATCACACCTCACCCTCATATGGCATTTCCTTCAGCTTTCCACAAGCTTTTCCCCAGAAAGAAGATGGTGGCTATTTGTATATAGTGGAAACTTTGAGTTTCTCATGTGGGGTTTTCAAAGAGTCCTAGAATATTGCTGAAAGAGACCTTATAGATCATCTAATCTATTCCCCTTTCCCCAGAGCCTGATTTTTGTTTTTCATGATCCATAAGGTAGAGAAGAAAATAAAGCACATGAGCACCATTTTGCCTATTAGGAAACTGATGCCCAGAGGAATAAATAAGGAATTTAGTCCAAGAGACTTGGCCAGTTGTGAGGAGGACAAGAGAAGGAATCCAGGTCTTCTAAATCCCAGCCCACTCTCCCTCTTTGCCTTTAGAAATGTTAGTCTTGCTTGAGGGCTCATCCAAAATTTACTCAAAAAGGAGTTAGCAGGAGGGGCACCATTGTTCTTTTGATTGATTGTTTTGAGATTTATTTACATGAGAAAAATTTCATATTTAGAACCAAAAAGGACTCTAAAGATCCTTTCATTTAACCCTCTCATTTTACAGATGAGGAATCTGACACTCAGAGATATAATGGGATTTACCCAATACCATATAGCTAATAAGAATCATAGCTGGAATTTGAACCCATTTTCTCTGATTTCAGAGTTCAGTTTATTTCACTGAACCAGGCCAGCAATAGAGGATGATTTTGGGAGCAAGTATTAGATAGTAAATATATATTATGAAACTGTCAGTGTAACTTAGGGTTCAAACCTGGGTATTTTCATAAGATTCTACTAAATGATGGAGAGAATGAGTGTTCAATGCTCTGCCCTAGAGAAAAGAATTGGATAACACTTGGGAGAAGAATTTTTCTTTCTAGCTTCTTCTTTCAAGAGAGTACACATGAAACACCAGGCTCTCTTTGTAGGGGAGAGGACCTGGGAGAAAGAGAAAGACTTTCGGAAAGAGCCAATATGTATAAGAACCGGTCCCTGATTTCTAGCTTGCTGTAGTAGAGATTTGGGGCAATTACAGCTTGGATGAAATTAGGGATCAATCAATAAGCATTTACTAAACACTTGCTGCATACCAGGAAATGTGCTAAGCCCCAGGGACACAAAAAGAGGTAAGAGACAGCCCCTGCTTTCAAGGAACTTACAATCTAACAGAGGAGACAATATACAAAGACATATATACAAAGCAAGCCACGTACAAGAAAAAGAGGAAATAAAGAGAGTGCTAGAATTGAGAGGGGTTAGGAAAGGTTTCCTGTTAATGTAGAGACTTTTGCTCTCTCGAGATATTACCCTCCCAATGGGGGAGCTCATTGTCTTTTGTATTATATGGTCTATTCTAATCTGTATAAATTCTGTGAGTTTTGTTTGCCGTTGGCTTGGATAAATGGTTTTATAGGCTATTCAACATTTGTAATGGCCTTTGTAGAGCTAGCTTTAAGTGGGAAGGGAATCCAGCTTTTGGATATAGCTTCAGGCACTCCTTCCTCATTAAAGGATAAACAATAATGAGAAAATTTGGACCCAAAGATAATTTTCCCTAGTCTAGCATTATTTAGGGTGGAGGCAGATAGTTGTAGCTCTAGTATAATATCCTCTCACTAAAGAGATCAGAGATGGACAGCCTTGTGGTCTCAATTTCCAGCTACCCTGCAGACAGGAATCAAAGTCTTCCTTTGAGAGGCAGGTGAGATTCCAGACATATCTAGTCACCCTTCATTGGGAGCTGCATTTAGACAAACACATGGGAGTATACACATAACCTGTATGGGCAACATGCACACACACACATACCCCTTACTTGAGGGTAAAGTATCTTACATCAGCTGAGGGCAGGGACTTTGCCATTTTTTTTCTTTCCTCTTTGTATCTTCTAACCCAAAAAAGTATCCTCTATGACCTTTTTAAAAAATAGTCCCTGAAATGCCCAGTATTAGTGCTTTTTATACATTTTAGTTGTGCAAAGGCATTGTTACCTGGAAAGGACAGCAAATTAGCTAGCTAGCATGTTGTTTGGTCATTTCAGTCATGTCCAATTTTAAGTGATCCCATTTGGGGTTTTCTTGCCAAGGATGCTAGAATGGTTTGCCATTTTCTTCTCCAGCTCATTTGACAGATGAGGAAACTGAGGCAAACAGAAGTGACTTTCCCAGGGTCACACAGCTAGTTAGTGCCTGAGGCTAGATTTGAACTCAAGTCTTCCTACTCCAGGCCTGGCACTCTATCCTACTCACTCCACTTAAATACACTATATTGGGCGGTAAGTGCATTAGAGTGTAATATAACAAAGGACTATGGTAGGTCTGACAAGGAAGGGTATTATTGACCAGTATATACTTTATGGAGAAGCTGGCATTTGAGTTGGACTTTAAAGAACAGAGAAATTAAGCAGGTGAAGACTGAGACGAGGGATATGCTAGGTTTGGGTAATAGTTGGAGGGAAGGCCCAGCATGGTGATGGTCTGGATGTCTAGGGGGTGGGGCAGGCCAGTAATATGAGAGAAGGCTAGAGAAGTAGGGTCCTGCCAGATTGTGGAGGGCCTTGAATGCCAGGCAGAAGAGTTGGAACTTCATTGGTAGGAAGTAGTGAGACATTGAAGATTTTTGAGCAGAAGAATGACCTGACCATATCTATGTATGAGAAAGATTACAGGATCATGGATATTAGAGTTGGGCAAGAGACCTCAGAGGCCATCTTGTCCAAGAATCTTCATTTGACTGATGAGGAAACAAACCTAGGGAGGTAAGTAGATGGCAGAGGTAAGATTTGGATCCAGTTCTTGACTCTGAAGTCAATGGTCTCTCCACTGTGCCATGCTAACATCCATGATTATCCCAGCAATGGCACGAAGGAGGACTTGCTGGCCAGAGAACAGAGATGAGAATAATTGTTAGGCACCATGAATTGACTTAGCAAGTGCCATAAGTAAAAAGAAGGCTTTCTGATGTGATGTTAGTAAGTGTTAGGGCCAGAAGATGCCTCATATCCAAAACAGCGATTAATTGACCTAGTGTCCTAAATAGTGTACATCCCAGGGACAGAAAGTAAAGTCAATTATTGATGGGCATTCTGAGACCCATTGACTCTGGAACTTGTAATTTTCATTTATCCTTTGTTTAATGAGAAATGTTGGAAAAAGTTTCAAATGACTGTTGGCAGTGGAATGAGAGCAGCATGGATTCTAGTTCCATATAATCCTGTGGGCCTTCTCTCCTGCGGCAGTCACAAGAAGGGTTCTCTCAATCAAGCTGTTTAGACTTGATGCTAAAAAGGGAATGATTAAGGCATGATATATAACAACTCAAAATCCTATAGAAAAGATGATGGTATGCAGATGACAGGCAAACTCATAATAATAGCTACCATTTCTCTAATGTTTTCAGGTTTGCAAAAACTGAGAGGTCAATGTTATTATTAGGGCAGTTAGGTGGCACAGTGGATAGAGCACAGGAACTGGAGTCAGGAAGACTTGAGTTCAAATTTGACCTTGGACATTTCCTAGCTGTGTGACTGACTCTGGGTAAGTCACTTAACCCTGTTTGCCTCAGTTTCCTTCTCTGTAAAATGAACAGGAGAAGGAAATGGCAAACCACTCCAGGATCTTTGCCAAAAAAATCCCCCCCCAAGGGTCACAGAGAATAGAACGCAAATAAAATGCCTGAACAACAACAAAAGTACTATTATTAGCCTCATTTTTCAGATGGGTTAATCTCTTTACCGAGATTAAGTGACTTGCTCAGAGTCTCCCAGGTAGTAAACATCTGAGACGGGATTTGAACTGAATGGATAGGACCTGACTCCAGGTGCGATACACTATCCATTGTGCTTCCTAGCTGCTTAGTCAGTATGTGGTCAGGCCCACTATTATCTCAGGTAATTATCAAGTTACAAACTTCATGCCCTGACACTTAAATTACTCGGAGCAATGTTGATTCTTTACTCATTATACTAATAAGAAATAGATAATAATATAAAATTTTACCAGAACCACAGAACATTTCAGATGAAAGGGATCTTAGTGATAGAACACCATGGAGGGGATGAGCAGCATGCCCAATCCAAGGTCACGGAGCTGGCTAGTGGCACAGCTAGAGTTCAAATCAGGGTCCTCTGGTTCCCAGACCAGAGTTGTTTCTATCACACCACACTTTCCTTTTATAGGCACAGTTTTATTATTCTTTGTGATGAATAAATATAGCCTACTCCCCAAATAACCCTTCTATTGTTTCTCTGCATTCTCCTTGCTTACTCATTTTAAGACTTTTTTCATCCTCTAGAGAAGGAGATTCTTATAAATTTTACCTTACCCTGTCTCTCTCTTAAAGCGAATCTATATATTATGGGGACTGGCACCCCCTCTCTCCCTTTTTATAGCTGCCTTCAAGCAGTCTCTGCCTCTCATATTTTCAAAAAGAAATATAGCAGGTTTGATCAGGCTCAGGATTGAAGATAGAGGGTGGGAGTTGGAATAAATGGATGGGAAGGAAGTCAAATGGAAGGATTTAGGCAGTACTGGGGAGACAAGAGACATTAGACACGTGACTGAGCTGAATAAAGAATAAATGTGGAAGGAGGAGAGCCATTTGTCTTCTAGTACCTCCGTTTCTCTTTTTAGTGCAAAGATATAGATTACCTGTGTGACCTTGGACAAAACATTTTACCTTTATAGATCTCCATTTGCTCATTGGCAAAGGCGGGGGTGGGCTGGGGTGGAGTGGGACTAAGCAGCTTCTAGGGTCCCTTCCAGATCTAAATCTGTGATTCTAGGATCCTAGGAATTGAAGCTATTAGAAAGTATTATGCACAAAGGGCATGCTTGTTTGGGGGAGGAATAGCCTGAAGTATAAAGTCAGTATTAACACTCAAAAACGAATTTTATGTGGATGTAGGTGAGCTGGCCTAGTGCATACTGTTCATCCAATGTGTTTTGTTTATCTAATAATGATGCCTTCAGATGACCAGGACCAGTGATCTTACTGTTAGTGTGGCTGTAATATAGCACACACACACAAAAATCTCCAAGGTTTTGGTCAGGATTTCGAGACTGACTTGCATGAAGAAGAGGAGGAAATTGATGAGAACTGTAGAACTCTCTAGACAAGAACCTTCTCCCATTGTTGGCTAGCAAACTGATATCCAAAAAGTTTTAGTGAAAGCAGCACTAAAATGATCCTGCCCTGTATAATTAGCTTCAGAATAAAGTACCTGATCAATTCATTTAGTCATTCAATCAGAGACATTTAGGGATTTACAGAGATAACAGAGGTATAGTCCCTGCCCTCATGAAGTTTTTAGTCTAGCAAGGAGGATACAAAACATATACAATCGTACTGTAACTATAATACAGAAATAAGACGCAGGGATGGTATAATGCGATACGTGAACTATAAAGAAGGAAAAAATAATTTGTCCTGTATCAGATGGGGTAGAGAGAAAGATGGGACAGGGTGATGTAATGAAAGGCTTCAAGAAGGAGCTGGTATTGGGTTTAAGACAGGGATGATTTTACCTGGTAGATTTGGGGTGATTCTAGGTGTAGGGAATGGTGCATTCAGGTTTCAGAGAGCTGGTGCTAGTGTTTGATAATGTGTATCAGGTGAACTGCTGTGCTGAAAAATATTCCAGGATAAGAGAGGGTGCTGGAGCCAGATCTAACCCAGTAGCCAATTATTAAATTTTCATTGTGAGTTTTTATATCCTATAAATTGGCAAAGCTTACAGATCAGGGTTTGATTTATTATTATTATTGGGATCAATTGAGGTGAAGCGATTTGCCCAGGATCACACAGCTGGTAAGTGTCTGAGGGCTGGTGCTCTATCTACTGCCCCTGCCACCCACCTTTGACTTGATTTATTATCTTGTGGTTTAGACCAGAGATGTCCAGCACTCCCAGTACAGCCTAACCAGATTAAAATGTAATTGACAAGTACTTAATACAATTAATAAAAATACAACAGAACATAGATAATGTTAATATGTGTTTTTTTAAAGTTAATAGGTAGCCTATCGAGATCCTTATGTATAGGTTAAAGACCCCATTTCTATTTGATTTTGACACCATTGTTCTAGAATTAAGAAAGTGATGGAGAAAACATTAATAATGCATATTAAATTTACAAGTGTGTCCTGTGTAGAGTTTTTCCTCCAGAGAACTGATTTACCAGCTTGCCCCTCTCACTTATAGATTTCAAGGCCGAAGGGACCCCAGAGGTCATCTAGTCTAATCCCTTTATTTATAGATAAGATGAGAACAGAGAGACCCAGGGAGATTAAGACTTGCCCTAAGTCACTCCAGCAGTAAACACCAGGCACAGGATTTGAACCCAGGTCCTTTGCCTCCATAGCTAGCTCTCATTCTACAGTGTCATGCTGAAAGTGAGTTCTAGTCCACTTCTGCTGCCATTCGATTACTCTGTGAACATCCATGTCTATGCTTAGGTGATAAAATGGCAGTGATCAGAAACCCTCTAGAGCTCGACATTGTACTTTCAGGGGCCTCTTCCCTACATGCAAACAGAGCCTGACTTGGGGGTCCCTCAGGATGCTTGGCATTTGGGCCCAAGTTCAGGAACTCTTTGTGGTGGGATTCCCAAGGGGAGAAGACTCAACTGCCACAGCTGAAGATTCAGCCTGTGGAGATGAGAGAAGAACTGGTTCTTCTTATCTTCCCCACCCTGGCCTCACCAATCTCCAAGTTTACCATTTCCCACACTGTACTCCCAGGAACACTGGTGTTTGCTCCATGCAATGTAAACAAGGGTTTGGTGAGAACTTTCTGATGCCAGAGGTAGCTGGGTGGAAATATCAACTGTGAAATTATTTATGCTTTGACATCAATGATCATCAGTTGTTGTCAGAACAGAATAGCATATTCCTTCTGAATGTCACGTAAACCCACACCTCTGTTTTTTTCACTATTAAGGAAATACAAAATTAAGTTGGAACGTTTGAAGAATTGAACAGAATTCATTATCTTTCCACCATGGGGCTGTCTCTTTGTTTGCTGGAAATAATCTAGTAAACACAGATTAGAGGGGGAAAACATGCATATATAAATATACAGTCTTGATAATGATGCCATAGCAACATTTACTCATTGTACCATGTATTGGAGTCAAAGATTTGTAATAATATTATTTCACAGCAAGGGCAGACAGCAGACTTCTGTTGACCTGAGTCTCTCAATTAGGCTTCTGTGGGCTTAGCCACAGGAAGCCATCAGAGGGGTTAAAGACTTCATTTTTCTCGTCGGTAAATCATGATAAAAACCTGTCAGTATGCAGTTAGTAACCACTTGTCCCTCTTGTAATGTCTCACTTTCTGTGAATTCCCCTACCATCATCATCATGCCTCTTATTATGGTAGCATCCTTGGGGTTGCCATTACCTTTGTTTTAATTATTTCCTGACCCTTCATGTAGTTTCCCCAAATTCCCTTGAAGCAAGAAGAGCCAGGACTTTGGTGCTGGGGACGTTAACACTTTTTGCTGGCTTACTAGCAGGGCCCCGATCTAGCTTCCTTTCCTGGGCACCTGAGAAAAGGTTTCCAGACTGTGATTTTTCTCCCTTTCCCTTTACCCTCAATTTTTGTTTTCAAATGATCACCCTGCAGAGAAGAAAATAAATTCAGAAGGTTCATTTGGACTCAATTCCAGCTGATGGACTGATCTTGCAGGCTGGCTGTACAAGTTATTTTCAGATTTCAAATAGACAACAACATCTCTCAGAGGGATCAGCAAGACATAACAAGGCAGCCAGAGGGGAGGAAACAAGGGACACGCAGATAGAGTCTTTGAAGAAGTTAGAATGATTCTTTTATAGTGCAATAGTTTTATATGCTTGGGGACAAACAAACAGCAGGAAGAACAGTGTTTTCCTTATTTACTAGTTTGGAGTTTGTGGCAGACCGCTAAATGTTTGGATATGGAACATTCTAAGTTCTCAGGAAATGGGGTCACACAGGCCCATGCCCTCCCTGATCAGTTACTAAATGGCTCTGTGGAGGGGGAAACTTCTCTGCAAGATCTAAGATTTTCAAGGAGCAGCTGTAGAAGAAAAGGGGCCTCTGGGGCAGCCAAAAGAAGCCTGAATTTGAATTCAGAGGATGTGAATTAAAAACACTCCTACCTGAATGACCTTAGGCAGATCACATCACCAGGCAGACCAGAGTTTTCTTGATGGTTTAAAATCAGGAGGTAGGACGACATGATTTTTCAGCTGCAGTTTCATGATTTGGGTTCTTGGTTTAAGAACTTTGCTTCTTACTACAACCTGTGTGACTATGAAAAAGTCATGTAACTCCCATAGGCCTCAGGTTCCTCAATGGGATTAGATTTTCTTGAAGGTCCCTTCTAGTTCTAAAATAAAATAAAGTAAGATAAAATAAGAATTTAACTCAAAAAAAATCTGTAAGATTCCATTTCTGGCCCAGTCAGATTAGTTGATTTGTTGAGTAACACGGCATCTTTTTCCCCTTAAAAAAACCAAAAAAACCCAAAAAACATTCACAGGCATTACTTTGCCGATTAGTTGAGTAACATGGCCCTTTTTTCTCCTTTAAAAAAGCAAAACAAAAACCATTCATAGGCATTAATTTCCTGATACAAAAAAATGGAGATCGTGTCTTGCATTTGTCCTTCTAACCTTTGGATACAGGTAAACATAGCTCAGTTTCTCAACTAGTTCTTGGTTCCCCAGATCAGCAAATCTGATCTAGCATGGAACACAGCACAGGTATAGTGAAACTAGAAACCTAGGCTTCAAACCAAGAAAATCAGTGTTTAAGTGACACCTCTAACACTACTGCTTGTGTGACACTAGGCAAGTCAACTAACCTCTCAATGCTCTAGGCAACTCCCCAAGACTAGTATAAATTCCAGAGAGAGTGCTGACCTGTATAGTAGAGGGAGTTCCCATTACCAGTGAAATCAGAGGTTCAATTCTATCTGCCTGTGCTACTGTAGGGCCTGCCTCCCTTCCCCAAAGCCAGCTAGAACTTGATCCGTGGAACAACGAATGCCACTGTAAGAGTCTTCAACACCCAAGCATCAGAGACACCATGGTAGCTACCCATTGAGAGTCAGAACTGACTCTCCTCTCAGGCACCTTAAGACTGGTCAGTCTTGGCCACAGCTGCTGTCACCATCAAGGTTGACTTTTCTGTAGGAGCCCCTGCCCCTATCATCAATTCCACTCTCCAAATCCCATCTGCCTAGTCTTACTTCTACATTCTTCATAATAATTACTGTCATTTTAAATCGTTTTAAAAGAAATATTTTTACTTAATTCACTAAATATTTCTTAATTGCATGTAATTTTTTAAACAATCATTTAAAAAATTTGAATTCCAAATTCTCTCCTCCCTCCCCCTCCCCCAGCCCTTGAGAAGGCAAGCAATATGGTATCAATTATACATGTGAAGTCATGCAAAACATATTTCCATATTAGCCATGTTGCAAAAGAAAACACACACACACACACACACACACACCCCAAGAAAAATGAAGAAAATAAAAAAAATATGCTTCAGTCTGAACTCAGTTCATCAGTTCTCTCTCTGGAGATGGACATTTTTCATCATGGGTCCAAATTGTCATAGATCATTTTCTTGATCAGAGTAATAATAATAGCTACATTTACATAACACTTATTATATGTTGGGCACTGGATTATGTGCTTTTCAATGATCTTTTTGGGTCCTCAGTACAACCCTGGGAGGAAGGTACTGTTATTATCCCACTTTCACAGATAAGGCAAACACAGGTTAGGTGGCCAGAGTCACAGCTAGTATGTGTTTGAGATCAGATTTGAGATTGGGTCTCCCTGATTCCCTGACCACAGGTCTTTGTTCTATCTACTGAGCCATCTTTCTGCCCCTTCTTAACCTTCTCTGGTCTGGAGCTCTAGTAGCTTTCTTCTTCAAAGTGTCAATGTCTCACTGATAAAGGCCCAAGAGCACTCATTCCTTCCCGGGCTTTTTCCCCTTAGTAATTTTGCAGGCATCCCCTAACCCCTTCCTCTGTTTCTGCTATACACTGCTGGGCTGAAATAGGACAATGGAAGGAAGTCCATAGTGTTGACCCCTTGTCCTTGCCACCGTGAGAGCTGCCACTGCCAGTTATTACATGATTATCATGATATCTGTGCTCCCAGGACTTCTGGAAAAGCTGGGGGACTCTCTGCTCCCTCTATTGGCAATGGGAAGAGATGCTCTGTGCTTCCCAGGCCAGGACTCCATTTTCCCATAGAATTGATGTAATGAAAGTGTGCTTAGGGCCATAGCTAAAAACTCCATTAGGATGTGAGTTATAGAGAGAAGGGCTTGTCTTACTTCTCTGTATCTCCATCATTTAACTTAGTTCTCTATATGTAGTAAGCATTTAATAATTTCTTCATTCATTGTTCCATTCATTCTGGCTCAAGTAGGCATCCACTGCCTGCCGTTGAAACCTTACCACCATTAAAAGTGTTTCTATGGAAAATATGCTTTGAGTTCCCACCATGGACTTAGAGACAATCTTTTGGAAAACACTCTGTTTACAGGTTGTGAACAACTTTTCTATTCAGTGGTTTTGTACTGAGAGCATATTGCGTAGACCTTCTGTACAGAGGGGGGCTGTGGCTGTCTTGACCCCGTGACGGTTTTCAGTTGGCATTTCTGCTTCTTCCATGGTTGAGGGTTCAACCTCTTGGATCACTTGTCTGTATAGTCCTAGAACTCCAGGCTTCTCAAATATATTGCCCAGTTGTTTCAGTCATGTCTGACTCTTCCTGACCCCTTTTGGGGGTTTTCTTGGTAAAGATACTAGAGTGGTTTGCCGTTTCCTTCTCTGGCTCTTTGTACAGATGAGGGAACTAAGACAAGCAGGGTTAAGTGACTTTCCCAGGGTCATGTAACTAGTAAATGTCTGAGGCCAGATTTGAACTCAGGAACATTAGTCTTCCTGACTCCAGAACCTATGCTCTATCTACTGTGCCAACTAGCTGTCCTAAGAATCAGTGCTCTTTCTAGAGGCAGCTAGGTAGACAGAGTGTTGGACCTGGACTTAGTTTAAATCTGTCCTCAGATATTAGCCATGACTCTAAGATGGGGATCACCCACTCCCCGAGGTTACTGTAAAATGCCTTGCACAGTGCCTGGGCCATGGCAGATGCTTAACAAATATGCATTCCCTCCTCTCCCTAGTGTTCACAGTCAAAATCAGGGAATATATTTTCCTTGTTTGGCATAATTCCTCTCTCTACTTGAGACTTTATGGCCATATCTGAGTGATTTATAAAGGAGAGTCAATAAGCAAGGCAAATTTCATTTTTCATAGATATTACTTATTGACATGATAAACCCACCTCTATGATTATGTCAGAATAAGCAAGACTCTTGGTCTGTACAACATAAAATTGTCCACATTTTGATCTATATTTCTGAAATCAAGTATTTTAAAATCAGACTAACAGTCACCTGACTCATTGCTCCTCTTCACATAAACTCATGAGATGTCTGAGTCTTAGGGATATTCCTAGATCCTGCTCCAGGAAAATGTTGTCCTGGGTCGAGTGGACTTAAGAGGGCTTCTGTGTGAAGTCACTTTCAATTACTGCCTTTGAAAGTTGCAATGGACAGCATGGCCTAGTGGCTAGCATGCTGAGCTTATGGTACGGACTACCCCTAATACATGCTAGTGATGTGATCGTGGGTCAATCATTTCACCTGTCAGTGCTATAGGCGACTTTTGAAGACTGTAAATTCCAGATGAGCTGCTGATTCATATTTGTGGAGAGAATTTTTGGGCTAAGAGTTTCTCACACAGATGAAATCACACACATACAAAAATCATGCTCACTCTTGGGAATTTGAGGAGGGGGGAAAGGTAGAAAAGGAGAAAGAAGTATAATTTTTTATAATGAAGATGTCTCCTGCTCCCCCAAATAAAAAGATGCTTAGGCGCACAAAACTTTGCCAAAGATGGAGCCATACACACACATACACATATGTGTATACATACATAAACCACACACACACACAAACATACACATGTGTATTATCTATCTATATCTATACCTATTTCTATATCCATATCCATATCTATATCTATCTATCTATTCACCTATCTGTCTATCTATCTATCTATCTATCCACAATGGAGTTTTATCTCTTCCTTCCAGGTTCAGATCTCTCTCTCTATATATATGTATACATAAATAATGGTATGGACGTCTTGGGTTTGAATCCTGCCTCTCCCACTTGCAGTGGGACCCAGGACAGGTGACTTAACCTCTGTGTACCTCAGGATTTATCTGGTAAGTCATACATGGAGATGTATTCAGATTCTCCTCTCCCACACCAGGAATTTTTCCATGATAAATAAACCAGAGGCATTTCTAGAAGTATTTGGTTTTTAAACCTTGAATGTACAATGGATCATCAAAGTAATAATATGTATTTTCCCCTTATGTGGCATTAGGATTAGCAGCTCAAACTGTGTCATATCAAGCTTTGCTAATCATTAGTTTGTTTTACTGTTGCAGAAATGGAAGTTGGTGATCTTGTTTGTGAGGTGGTATAGGAGGATGGAGAATCAGATTCTGGACTCGTGATTGCATCGGGTATAGGGAACCCCTGGGAAATATAGAAACTCCCTCCACTAATGCAAACTGGCAACTCCTTGGTAAGTTAGAGTCTTGGAGAGTTTCCTTGAGGCACTAAGAGGCTCAAGGTCGCACAGAACTCAAGTTTGTCAAAGGTGAGGGCTTAGAGTCAGGCTTCCTGACTCCAAAGCCAGAAGCCAGTCCACTGTTGTGATGCTGCCTCCCTATCTGATATATGACCATAAATCAGGCTCAATAATCAAAGATTCAGAGCTGGAAGGGACCTCCGGAAGCCTTCTAGACCAACAAACCTCTCATTTTATAATGAGGAAACTGAAACCCAGGTTGACGGAATGATTTGCCTACTGTCAGAAAACTAATTAGAGTCTGGATTCAAATCCAGGCTCCTTGACTTCATAACCAGTGTTCTTTCCATAGAACAATTCTGGAAATAATCTATTATGGGTTTTAAGTTTCAGAAAACAAATGACAAAGAACATCCTTCCGAGGTATTGTTTAGTGATTCAGTTCTATCTGATTCTTTGTGACCCCATGGACCATACTGTTCATTGGATTTTCATTGCAAGGATACTGGAGTAGTTTGCCATTTCCTTCTCCAGGGGCAAACAGAAGTTAAGTGAGTTGTCCAGAGTCATACAGCTAGTAAGTGTCTGATGCTGCACTTGAACTCAGGTTTTCCTGACTCTGGCAGCTAGGTGGAGCAGTAAATAGAGAGCCAGGACTGGAATCGGTAAGACTCATGTTCCTGAGTTCAAATGTGACCTTTGCTGCTTACTAGCTGTGTGACCCTGGGCAAGTCACCTAACTCTGTTTGCCTCAGTTCCTCATCTGTAAAATGACCTGGAGAAGGAAATGACTCCAGTATCTTTGCCAAGAAAACCCCAAATGGGGTCATGAAGAGTGGGACATGACAGAAAAACGACTAAACAACTTCCTGATTCCAGGTCCAGTACTCTATCCACTGAGCCATTTAGCCAGCACACCCTCCTAAAAAAAGGTGTTATTTTCTGTTTTAGTATCATTTGAGTGGCATTTCATTAATGTACAATTTGGGCTTTCTGGACACCAAGTTCAATGCCATTCTAGACCTGACTTACACAACAGATGAGGACAGTAGTGTGCTATTGTGGAGAGAGCCCTGGCCTCAGTATCAGGCAGTAGATACTCTGTTAGCAAGTATTCTTTCACTTTTCTGGATCTTAATTTCCTTATTTGCAAAAAGATTCAGCCCAGGCACTTTCTTTGCTCCCTTCTTGGATGTAAATTCTATAATTTATAGTGCTACTTAGTCAAAACTGTTTCTTTTCAAGTTTTCCTATTGGAGTAAAGAGCAATAGATATAAAAAAAAAATTTATTCTCTGTCTCCAATGTTGTCCCTAATTTCCAGGGCATGAGTTAACAAGGTTTAAGTGCAGTTAATTACCAGCCTATGTCTATATTACAAGTACGCAGAGCCATTGCTATTTCTGGGTGTAGTTGCTAGAAGGTCCACGTGATCCACTGTAACAATTAGTCAAGTATGAAATTGCTTGATCCTGAAAGCACCTAATACAGCCCCTCACAGTGTTTTTTTTTTTTTCACTAAGAAAGAGATGAGCAAGATACAGCATGTGAAACCCAGAGCAAAAGGCTTTGAAGTTTGGGCTTGGCTTTAGGGGATTCCACACCCCATAGAACTCCCTCTGAAATGAGTCTTGAGATGGATGGGTGGAGGTGGTGGGAGGGGTAAGTTTGTGGGATATTTATCACCCAAGACTTCTTTGTTCTGACTTCTATTCATGTCTTGAGAAACGCCATTTTCCAAAGTGGCTGCTCTTAAACTTTTATTGGGTCACCCATACATTTATCTTGTTGGGACTGAGGGTTAAGGGACAGATTATTTTGTTAAGTGTTGGTCCTGTAGTCAGGCAGGGCCACCCAAGGTATTGGTAATTTTGACATTTCACTGAAGTTTCTTTGATGGGGGTAAGGGTAGTTGGAAAGGTTACAAACAGTTTCTCATCAAGAGCAGGGTTCTTTGGTGACACAGAAGGGAGATTCTAATCAGGAAGACAATCATTTTCTACCCCTAATACATGCTAGTGATGTGATCGTGGGTCAATCATTTCACCTGTCCATGCTATAGGCAACTTTTGAAGACTGTAAATTTCAGATGAGCTGCTGATTCATATTTGTGGAGAGAACTTTTGGGCTAAGAGTTTCTCACACAGATGAAATCACACACATACAAAAATCATGCTCACCCTTGGGAATTTGAGGAGGAGGGAAAGGTAAAAAAGGAGAAAGAAGTATAATTTTTTATAATGAAGATATCTCCTGCTCCCCCAAATAAAAAGATGCCTA
>CM053587.1:99912760-99932188 GCA_028646515.1 Pseudochirops corinnae
ATATCTATACCTATATCTATATCCATATCCATATCTGTATCTATCTATCTATTCACCTGTCTATCTATCTATCTATCTATCTATCTATCTATCTATCCATCCATCCACCCACCCATCCATCCATCTATCTATCTATCTGTCTATCTATCCATCTATCTATCTACAATGGAGTTTTATCTCTTTCTTCCAGGTTCATATCTCTCTCTCTATATATATATGTATACATAAATAATAATAATAATAATCATATATATATATGATATCTAGATCTATCTATCTATATGAAGCTGGAAGGATAATAGAAGACTCCATTGGAAAAAAAATGAGAAAAGAAATGGAAGATGTTATTTGGCTAGCAAAGCCATGATGTCTAAGAGTCATTTGGGCCTGTCCCATAGGGCAATTATATAAGGGAGGGAAGGCAGCCTGGCAAACCTTATTTGGAGTCAGAGGACTTGGGTTTGAATCTCTGCTCTGACATTTATTGTGTGTACTCGGACAAGTTACTTCCTGCCTCTGAGCCTTAGTTTCCTCAGTCATCAAAAGAGAAGATTTAGGGGCAGCTAGGTGGTACAGTGAATACAGCACCAGTCCTAGAGTCCAGAGGACCTGAGTTCAAATATGACTTCAGACGCTTGACACACTTACTAGCTGTGTAACCTTGGACAAGTCACTTAACCCCAATTGCCTGGCCTTTCCCCCTCCAAAAAGAAAAGAGGGGATTGGAGCCTGTGAACTCTAAAGAAGCCACTTCTCCCTTGAAATCTATGAACTAGTATCCTGTTTTAGGGGGGAGTAACCTCTCTAACCTTTTCTCAGCCCCAGAGTTTCACCCCTGGATTCTCCAGTGGTCTTGAAAATCAAAGAAATGAATCTGGTCTACCTTGGGGAAGGAGTCTGATCCTCCCTGCATGAGTAAATAGCTTTCTGACCTCTTTGTTCGACCACTTTTATGAGCTTAACTTACTTTCCTCCCTTGGCAGCCTGGGCCAAAATGATCTTCTTGAGAGCACAGAAACTTCTTTTGTTTGTTCTCAACTATGGATTTTCTGCAAAATTTTCTAACTATTAACTCTATATCTAGCACTTCACCCCCCCTCCAACCCTTGTATGCTCTGACTTTACTTCTGCTGCCTGATTTTACAGTCTTCTAAACCAAAGAAACCCAGTAAATGACCAATGCCAAATGGGAATGGTGATGACAATTCTCAAGTGTCAATGTGCTGCCTCACAAGAATGGATGAGCCTCTGAAGAATAGGTCATAGATCAGTCCTTGCAGCCATTTCTACAAAATGCACACACCTGAACAGGAGGAACCCTCTGTCCATGCCCAACCAATGAAATGAATTTCTTTTCATTTTGGTCAGAAGACCAAAAGCCACCTCCCTTCTGAAGCAGCTCATTCTATCTGAATACTTCTAATTATTAAGGAATTTCCCCTTTTAGTGTCTCGAAACTGATTCCTTGTAGCTTGCCTCTATTGGTCTTCATTCTGCCTTTTTGGAGTAAATGGAGAGAATTTGATTCTTCTCCTAGTGTATTGATTCTCTCTGTCTCTCTGTCTCTCTCTCTCTGTCTCTCTCTCTGTCTCTCTCTGTCTCTCTCTCTTTCTCTTTCACTCTCTCCTCCCTTTCTCTCTCTCCCTCTCTCTTTTTCTATCTCTCTTTCTCTCTCCTCTCTCTCTCCCTCTCTCCTTCTCTCTCTTTCTCTCTTTCACTCTCTCTCTCTCCCTCTCTCCTTCTCTCTCTCTCTCTCCCTGTCTCTCTCTCTTTCTCCCTCTCTCTCGCTCTCCTTCTCTGTCTCTCTGTCTCTGTCCTGTCTCTGTCTCTCTTTCATATCACCTGAAAATTTGTTAAACATGCCAAACTATTTCTGCATGTAATTCAAGGATAAAAATGGCAAACAGATAAGGGGCAGGATAGGATCCTGTGGTACTCCACTGGAACCATCTTTCAACATTGACATCAATCCATTAATTTTGACCCTTTGAATCTGGTAATTCAACCAATTCTGAATACACATGTCTGTATTATCATCTATTCCATATCTCTCTCTTTTATCCCCAAAGATAATAGTATTAGGCCTAGCCCAGAACAATTCAAGTTATACATTATATATCTTAATTATTTTTTGACATTATAAGGAATACCATCTGAAACCTTGTAATTGGATTCCCATCTAGTTTTTATGTGGCATAGTTAAAAAGAAAAAAATAAAAATATCCCTGGGTCTGGGACATTTAATTTTTTCATCTATCTGTCTGTCTGTATATGTATGTGTGCGTATGTATGTCTCCAGAGAATAGATGGAATGATCAGGCTATATGTGGGATGACAAGTGGCTCATATAAGTTAATATGGAAAAAAACATAAAATAATGGGAACTAGGTCAAAGATGGCAAAAAAGATTAAGGTCTAAATGAGGCCAGACTTCAAGACACTAAATGGAAAATGATCTGGCAGAGCTATTGGCTACACCCTGGAAGCCTCAGCTCCGCGTCTGGCAGTAATTAAGGGAGCAAACGGGATACTGTGATGCATCAGCAGAGGAACAGACTGCAAATGGAAAAGCACTGGGAAAGTCTGCTTGTCAGCATGGAAGCTTTTACAGAGAAAGGGATGGGATTGTAGGAGGCAATCACCATCAGCAGAAGGAGCAAGAATTGGAGTAATCACAATCCCCTTCATCGTTGGTGGCCAGGTGATTGCCCAAGAGAAGACCCAACACTAGGCAGTCTGGTCAATGCTGCTGAGGCTGGTAGCATCTGGTGAGATGAGGGAGGTGGCCACCCCAGCGTACTGACCCAGGGATAACCACCAAATCTGATGTGGGCTGGCCTGCCCATTAAAGAGCCATCTAGGCCTTCTCCATGACCTTGTGCTACACTTAGCACCCTTATGAATCACACTCCTCATGAGTCACCCTCTCTCTGACGCCAGATACCAGGATGAACTATGTGACAGTGGGCCCGCCTTAGGCATAGGGAGAAGGCAGAACCATTTGGGACCATTGGGCTAGACCAGAAAACCTCTGCAACCTCAGAGTGTCCATTTGCTCAAAGCTCTTTGACTCAACAGGAGGGAAAGAAGACAATGATGATAGCAAAGGGACTCTGTAGGTTGTCATTTATGTATAAGGAAATTTAGGTTTTTATTTGGTATAAAATATGTCCTTGAAGGGGAATATGGAAGAACCATATATATATGTAGTTATTAAAATCCTTAATGCATTTGAGGGAACATCTAGGAGCAAAGAAAGCCTTTTGACTAAGATGTGCTAAACATTTGGTAGAATTCTCAGAAGGTCAGGATCTTGTTTCTTTTATTGTGATTCTGATAATTTAACAATAATAACTGACATGTATATAATGCCTCAGGTTTTATGTAGTGCTTTGCCTACCTTATTTCATTTAGTTCTCACAATAATCCTATGAAGCAGATTATTGCTAGGTATTGTCTAGGTATATCTAGGTATTATCATTCCCATTTTATAGATGAGGTTAACTGAGGTTCAGAGATAGGTAAGTGACTTACCTAAAGTCAAACAGTTTGTGTGACATACACAAAGTCTGCTCCTGATACATTGTACCATGTTGTACCTTTTGTTTAAGGCTTAGGGACCCAAGTAATCAAAATCTATAGAGCTTGCCAGTGTGCTCTTATCCTTGTAACCAGTTAGAGGTACACAAAAGGGATGGCTTCTGGCAGTTACAGAGGACCTTAAGGTATGTTAAACTTTCACTTTATATAGTAATTTTTACTTTTGTCTCCACTGATGTTGACCAGAGCTGGAATCAGGCTCCAGAGTAGGAATCATCTATGTTCAGTTTGTTTTGTAGAAGGTCATGTTCATGTTTAGTGAAGGCTTTGGGACAATGTGGATTTTGACAGAACTGTATGAAAGGTCACTCAGGTTACTACTGAAGCTGGAATGTTTCAGAGCAAAGAGACAGCTTTGCCATGAACCCTGAATTGTTTTACTTCTCCTTTCTGATTTGGAGGATAGATTATATAGAGAGTTTCTATAACAAACTATTGTGAGTGGGCTGGAGTCAGATGGTGAGGCCTATTGATGTGAGAAAAGACCTTTTAAAAAAAGGGCGTAGGGACTTAAGTACAATTTAAACCCCAAAGAGCCACATGAACTAACTCTTTGGGGACACTAGATCAGCCTTCAACTTCTGCTGCTTAGAGGTTTCTTAGACACCGGAAGACACAGTGGTTCACTTGGACATCCTCCTGGCAGCTCTAGTTGAATATCTTGAACCTTTAACTTCCTTTTCAAGAAAGATTTTCCTTCTCCCTTATCTTCCCATATTTCCATGATGGCACCACCATCTCTCTAGAAGCCCAGGTTTGAAACCTTGCTGTCATCTGTGACACTTTCCTCTCCTTCACTCTACCTATCCAATCCTACCACTAGTTCATCTCCAGCAATATCTCTGACCTTAGAACAATTAAAACAATTCTTAGTCATTTCAAATGCTTACAGAAGAGGGCAGCTATTGGTTGGGTCACTCACCTGGCATTTGCCATATGCCATCTTTTATTGTGAGTTACCTTTCCAAGTGTATGTTTCTCATCTCCTTAACAAGACTGCAAAGTCCTTGAGGAAAGGGACCATGTGTCTTACTTTCTTTGGTACCTGTCTTAGTCATCTTCAGTCACTCTTCACTTACTTCCCTGTGTCCTGGCCCCTGTTCTCCTTTGCCAGGTCCACACACATAAGCAGTCATTGCTCAGGGAACCACGCAGTGATAGGGGAGCCAAGCATTTGGGCTGGCTCCTGCTGTTTTGGCACTGTAGATATGTGATTTCATTCTCTGATTCTCAGGAAAGCTGTAAGGTCCCAT
This sequence comes from Pseudochirops corinnae, assembly GCA_028646515.1. Taxonomy (NCBI): domain Eukaryota; kingdom Metazoa; phylum Chordata; class Mammalia; order Diprotodontia; family Pseudocheiridae; genus Pseudochirops; species Pseudochirops corinnae. The sequence goes on from CM053587.1 coordinate 99,917,614, forward strand.
AAGTCAGGAAGTCTCATTTCCATACCTAGTCAATAAGCTGTAAACACTCCATCAGGGGAAGGGAATTTTTATAAAGGCCTTGGAGTACCAAGGGTGTCATTCTCAAGCATACTCATTCTCATGAGTATGCAAGGAGTGTGAGATCAGGTCACAGGACACCAGAGGCTGTAACTGCAGCTGACCCTGCTGAGGACTGATACATCCCATAGAGTCAAGCACCTCAGACTGGCTCCAGGAGAGGCATTTCCCCTGACTTTTCAGAAAGGAAAGTTTGGAGAGACCGCTTCTTTGCACAGTGCTTGCCTGTGTATTCCTTTGGTAGCCAAGTATTTTATTGTCTTCAAAAACCACATGTTGTTCCCTTTGCTAGCTAACTGTCCCATATGGTTGGGAGTAGGAGGTGGAGGGAACTAAACCCAAGAAGAGGGAGGAGACAGAAAGTACCTCACTGATCTCCTGTGTTCCAGGCACTATGTTGATCTCAACTAATTCAAGTTCCAGGCCCAGACCAGTTATGTCCCAGGGCACTGGAAGAATTTATCAATGAGCTTAGTGCTTTCTGGAGAACTGTTAAGGGAAAGCAAGGGGCATGGAGGTGGGTGGGCAGATATCCAGAAAGCACCAGATCTGGAGTTAGTCTCATGGCATAAGGGATGGGAAGAACATTGGACCTCAGTTTGAATCCAGGCTCTGCATTACGTGTGAACTTTCATGTCTTTATGTCAGAATTTCCTCATCTATAAAATGAAGGGGCTGGATGAGATGATCACTAAAGTCCTTTCTACCTTAAAATTCCACAATGTTTATAACCCCAGTTTTTAGAAAAAAAATTATTTTTAACATTTGTTTTTTAAAATGTTGACTTCCAAATTCTCTCCTTTCCTCAATCTCTCTCCCATCCACTGAGAAGGCAAGCAATATGATACCTGCTATATGTGTGAAGTCATGCAAAACATACTTCTGTATTATGCAAGTTGCAAAATAAAGAAAAAGAAAAGAGAAGCAAGAAAAATCAAGTGAAAAAAATTATGCTTCAATCTGCACTCAAAGTCTATCCATTCTCTTTCTGGAGTTAGAAAATACTTTTCATCATGGGTCCTTTGGAACTGTCTTGGTTCATTGTCTTGATCAGAGTGTCTAAGTCTTTCACAGTTGATCATTGTTATAATATTACTATGACTGTGTATGATATTCTCCTGGTTCTGTTCATTTTACTTTGCATCAGTTTGCATGCCCTCCCAGATTTTTCTGAAATTAGCCCATGGGTCATTTCTTATGGTATTCCATCACAATCATGGACCACAAGTTGTTCATCCCTTCTCCAAAATGATGGAAATTCCCTCAATTTCTAATTCTTTGGCATTGCAAAAAGAGCTGTTCTAATTTTTTTTTTTTTTTACATATAGGTCCTTTTCCTTTAATCTCTTTGGGATACATACCTAATAGTGGTATTTCTGGGTTAAAGAGTATGCACAATTTTATAGCCCTTTGGATATAGTTCCAAATTGTTCTCCAGAATGATTTGGACTGGTTGTGACCCCTATTTGAGTCCTGCTTTTGGTGCTTGCTAGTATCCAGTTCATGTCTCTATGCCCCAGATTCCTCATCTGTAAAATGAAAAAAAAAATACTCATACTACTTACCTTTTAAGGCTATTATGAGGAAAGTCATTTGTAAATGTTAAAGTGCTGTATAAATATAAAAAGCTATTATTTTATAATATTGTCTCATTTTTCATAAAAGGTAAAAAGATAGATTCTGGGAAACTAGACTGATGAACTTGACATCAATTACTGAACAATTCTATGACAGATTATTAAACAGATGGTTTGTGAACACTTAGAAGGGGAAGAAATGATCAGTCAGAATCAGCATGCATTCACCCAAGAAAGAGTCATGCCAAACTAACCTCATTTCCTTTTGTATAGTAAGTAGTTACTAGGCTGACTTATCAGGGGCATGCCAAAGACAGCATGTATATCATTTTAAGAAGGCATTTGAAAAAGTCTCTTTTGAAATCATCTTGGACAAGATGGAGAAATATGGGCTAAATAGTGGTTTAGGTAGGTGGATTCCTATCTGGAGAATAGTTGTACCCAAAGAGGGCTCAGTGGTCAACCCAGAAAGAAAGCTCTAGTGACTGACATGCAACAGGGTTCTATCCTTGGCCTTTTCTTGGCCAAAATCTTTATCACTGACTTCGGTGAAGACATGATAGGTACACTTATTAAATGTGGATAACAAAGTTGGGATGTGTGGCTAAGCCATTCGAAAACAGAATCAAGATTTTCAAAAGTCTCAGAAGATTCCATTAGTTTGTGAGATCTTGGAGGATAGGGACTGTCTTTTTTCTCCTTTTGTATCTCCAGCACTTACCACAATAGCACATTACAGGTACTTAATAAATATTTATTGGTTGAGTGACAGAAGTCTAGAACAATGACTAAAAGTAATCAGATTAAATTTAATAGGGAAAAATATAAAGCTCAGCATTTAGGATTTTCCCCCCTTAATGAAGCAAAGAAGATGGTGGATTCCTGCCTTAATAGCAATTCATGTGAAAAAGATCTTGAAGTTTTAGCTGATTGCAAGTTCAGGATGAAGCCACGGTGGCTACCAAAACCTCATACAATAATAGGTTTCATTAATAGGAGTATAGGACAAGAGTACCACTCTCCTTTGGCTTGGTCAAGTTACATCCTAAATGTTGTGTTCAGTTCTAGGCATAGTATATTAAGAAGAGCCTCAATAAACTGGAATGTTACCAGAGTAAGGTGAGCAGGATGGTGAAGAGTCTTAAATTTTTGTTGTATAAAGACCATGGAGGGTGCTAGGAATGTTTAATCCAGAGAAGAGAAGATTTAGGGGAAGAGGATAGCTTTCTTCAAGTATCTGAAGGGTTGTCATATGGAAAAGAGATTAGGCATATCCTGTTTGCCTTAGGAAGGGTATAACAGACAAATGAATGGAAGTTACAGAGAGGCACAGTTCAGCTCAATTATGAGAAAAAACTTTCTAATAATTAGTGTTGTCTGAAAAGGGAAGAGGCCAGGTCATAGCATAATGAGTGCATTACTAAAATCTTACAAGCAGAGGCTGGACTTTGGGGAATCTCATAGAGGGGCTCCCTGAATGGAGTTGTGGATGGGCTGCAGGGACCCCTGAGGTCTCTTCCAGAACTAATGTCCTGTGGTTCTTGGATCCTATTTCAACCCCAGGACACGATTTTAACTCCACTCCTGCTTTTGTCACGTCCATCAGAGTGATCTTCAGATTTTGCTTCTCTGCAGGGAAAATCTTAATTTCCAAGGGGATCTTGGCTCCAGCTGCAAGGACAGACATCTGGGAGGCTCACATTTTGCCCCAGGAGTGAGCATCTCATGGAGCTCCCTGGGCCTTGACCTTGCTGGCCTCAGCCTCTCTCTCTGTGGGACCCTGTAAATACTTCAAAATAGAGAAGCAATTCTCCCAGGGCCAAGAGAACCCTTTCCCCCTATTATTATAACAAATGAAGGCAGAATATCGGAAGATTTCTGAGAAGAGTAAACACTGCCTAAGTGTGATGCCTCGGTGTTACTGTGCAGTCCAGTCAAGATTTCACCCCCCTCCCTCTTCCCCTGAATGGTCGGCTTTGCACTCAAGTTAACTCATGCACTGGATTTCATCCAAGTACATTTTGTTTCTTGATTGGGAGCCAGACTTCACTCAGCTTTGGTGCCGGTTGCTTCTCCCTCCCCCCTCCTTTCCTTTCTTCATTATCATTTCTGCTTTTCCTTGGGCCAGAGCCCTCAGAGGGAAAGCTAGCCCAGTCCTGCTGGCCCTGAATGGTGAGCTGGGGTGAACTCCTCGTCCTTCAGAGCTCCAGTGACACCTCTGGTAACGAGGCCGGGCACTGGCCAGCCTGAAGTGGGCTCCTGCCCGGAAAGGTACGTCTGCCACCAGCTGAAGGAGAAAGCATTTGAACTCTACACCCCTACCAAATAGCTTCCAGATGTGTAAGCTATAGCCTCCCTCTGTACTCTGACTGTAGCCCTGCCAACATACATCTGCACATTTCTGGTGCACAGGAAACATGAAAGAATATCCTTTGCAACATCTGTTGTCTTTCCCTAGTTTTCCCCGTATGCCTTCCTGGTCTTTGCCCCATATTTCATCTTCTCTTGTTAAATACTCTTTCTGTCTGTTTTTTCCTTTTTTTTTGAAGATACATCTCTTTGTTGACACATGGATTTCAGTTCATCTCTCTCCTGCCTGCCTGCCCATATCTAGCCTCAGAGACTTTTGAGCCAGTTGACCTAACTGGCAATGGAATTGTTGAAGATTATTGGAGCTGTTAAAGGAAAAAAAGAACTCCATTTGGCTTATGCCAGCTGCAAAAGTTCACAGAGGAAGGGTTCTTGGACAAGGGAAAGCAGAACACTACCTGGTGTGGAGGAAAGTTGGGATCCACATTAATACAAGCCCTTGAGGGTAGGGGCGGGTCTTTTTTTCCTATCTTCCCATGGGAGTATAAGCCAGATGTGTGCTTTTGAAATAGATCTTTCCCTTTGTCTGCAAATTCTATTTCACCCTATAACTGACAAGGTGGGCTTCTGTGAAGTTATGAATATTTTCACTGGGTTTTGATAACCAGAAGCTTGCTCCCCCCATGGCATCCAGATGTCACTCTGTGTTTCTTTTGGGGAATATGGTGGGAAAACATACAATAGATGCTTCAGGTAGGCCTGTGTATCTCAATGGGACTGGGAACTCAGCTTTTCAAATTCCCATTTCTCTTCATTTTCCAGGCCCTGATTTCATGGAACTCTTTGCCTGGGAATTCAGGGCTTTTGCAGAACCTCTTGGCTTAGGTTCATGGCACACAGAGCTGGAATGGTCCTTAGAGATCATCTAGTTATTGCAATAATGATAGCTAATATATAGCACTTATATACCATATGCCATAATAATATACTTGCATATTATATACCATAACAATACATCACTTATTTACTATATGTAACAATATTAGTGGAGCTATTTATACAATATTATACATAACATACTTACATGATATTCATTAGCACTTATTATATGCCAGACATTTATTTTTAATTATTTTACAATTATTGTCTCATTTGACAACTCTGGGAGATAGTTTTAATTATTATCTCCATTTTATGTACAGGGAAACTGAGACAGAGAGTGGTTGAATAACTTGCTCAGGATCACGTACCTGTAATAGACTGAAATAAAGGGGTACCCAGGTGGCGCAGTGAATAGAGCACCACCCCTGGAGTCAGGAGGACCTGAGTTCAAATCCAGCCTCAGACACTTAACACTTACTAGCCATGTGACCTTGGGCAAGTGACTTAACCCCAACTGCCCCCTCCAAAAAGCAAAAAAAAAAAAAAAAAGAAGTCAAAGTTCTTCCTGACTTAAGGCAGGTTTGCTCTTTGCTGTACTGCCTAGCTGTCCAAATGTTTGTAGTAGAATACAAGCCTCTTGAAGGAATGAGTTATTTCATTTTTGTCTTTGTATGTGTGTATGACTTAATGTCTGAGTTCATTTTTAAAATTTGTTTCTATGATTTCAATGGTGTGGGAAACTTTTGATAAGGAAACTTCCTCTAATACTGCAGGCTAGTGTCTTGCTAGGCAACCTATAGTCCTAGAGAGTGGTCTAGGACACAAAGAATTAAATTAACCCAGTCAATATGTATCAGTGGCAGGACTTGAACCCAGCACGAGCTGGGAAATGTTTAGCAACCGGCTCTCTGAAAAAAGGAAAACGTACTCACAACACATTTTAAAATTTAATTAACATCAATCATATTTTCTCTATCACTTCTTGAGTTGTAGTTGTTCATTGTGTCCATACATATCAGTATGCATGTGGATTGATTTGATTGAAATCAAGGAGAAGAAAGAAAAGGCTGGTTGAATTTAGTGAAACCATCATAATCTTTATTGTTTTTTTTCTGGTGAATTGGACCTATCCAACACTAAATTTTGAATACCACTGAATTGTTTGAGTGAATGTTTCCCTTTCAGATCATTATTTCAGTGCAGATGTTTGTTCTTCATTTCTGAAGAGGGTCGCTGATATAACAGTCACGTCTTGACTGGTGTGTGAATTGGATTTACGTGAAACAGAGTGGCACAAAATCAGCAGCCTCACTTTCTCTTCCAGAGTCATCAAAGTCCAGTGACAGGACGCAAGCCAGACTGGCAGTGGCCCAGGACTCAGCAGATGATGTAGGCATCATCTGTGTCTGACTGAGCTCTGAGTGCTCCGCAGCTCTTGCTTCAGCCACCTTCATGGGCCTTGGAACACATTGTTCGCATCTGCCCATTTCTCCAGGGGAAGACTTCACGTGCTTGGTGAAGACACCAGTCTTACTCACCGATGGGCTTGTGGTCCATCCATCAGCCAAGACAGTTTTACCAGGGCATGGCGGCTGTGCATACTACTGTTTCTTGGAGCCCCAGGTGAAAGGTGGTTGAAGGTGGACACCAAAGGAGGATGAGAAGCCCTGAAAAGGCCTCAGCAGCCCTCACAGCAGAGGTGCTGGTCCTCCCTGAACACCCCCACACCCCAGTGTAGGTAGACTTAACTGCAGGTAGACAGCCTAAATGACTTGTCCCAGTGCTGCTGGAGCTGGGTGCTGAGAGACTGAGTCCAATTTAAAGATAGGGAGAATGCCTGTCGCTGCAGGTGTGTGCCTTTATGCTGAATAGATAGCACAGCTAGTATTGTCATTCCCCTTCCAGAGAGCATTTTCAGAGTTGAAAAGACCATAGGATCCATGTGCCCCTGAGCTAAATTGCCCAGTGGTTTAAATTTTACAGGCAAATTTATGTCTGCGATTGTTTGGAATCCTTGGATGTTTTCCAGCTCAGTGTTCCACAGAGCATCCCCTTTGTACTCACACAGTGGCTTCCTTTCAACTTGAAATGTGTGGAACAAAAATTTCTCAGCTTCAATTTCCCCTGAGCTGGTTCATATAACCTCTGCTTAAGAGCTGTCTTGGGGAAGAAGAGGAAAACGAGTATAGAATGAGATTACAGACCAGTAGTAGAACTATTCAGCCCCATGGCCCTTCCCTTAGAGCACGGGTGAGCCTGTTTATAATGCTATATGTTTATAGTTCCTGAATTCCCTAAATTGTTCTCCTAGGATGCCTGAGAGGTGGTGTGAATGACTAGATGGTCTGTGAGGTGGCGTGAATTGTTCTAATGTAAAGAGAATCCAGGAGGAGAAGGGTCAGCTCTTCTAGCCATCAATCACAAATGGCTCATGGTCTCCCTAGATTATATGACCAGAAATTGTTCTTTCTGCAAGCTCTTCCATTCATTCTCTCTTAAATTGTGTGTGTGTGTGTGTGTGTGTGTGTGTGTGTGTGCATCTTCTGGCTATCCAGACTTCCTCTCCTACTCCTCTCAACTCTTGGGACTGTAATTCTGCAATTATTTTTTCTTTAAAGGTGCTGAACCTTGGGCTTCTCTCTTTGTGTCTCCTGTGCTTTCCTCCTCCCTTACACACACACACACACACACACACACACACACACTTACACACACACACACACACACACACACACACACACATGAGCATCTATATAAGGTCATGGCTGGGTAAAGATTTCCTTCTCATCCCATGTCCTCATCATATCCAGTGGTCCAGTGGAAAGAATGATGAATTTCCAGTCAGAGAAGCTTGGTTAGATATCCATCACTGCTACTTAACCCTTGGGAAACCTTGCACAAGGACTCATAATACTATTACAATAAGCATTTATTAAGTGTCTACTATGTTCCAGGAACTTTGCTAAGTGTTGGGAATACAAATGAGAAAAAGAAAGACAGTTCCTGACCTCAAGGAACTTAAAATCTAATGGGGAAGACAATTCAAAAAAGGAAACTGAAGAAGAACATGGGGCATAATAATGGTGGCTTCAAAACCAAACACAGTAACTGGTGGGAAAGGAAGGAAGACTGCAATTCTGAGTCTTCCAAAAAGGGAGACTTTGGGAGGAGTTTTTGCCCTCCAATCAAGGGGCACAGGCAGGGGAGACTGCCAAGAACTGGTAAGGTATGAGCACCAAAGATGAAGAAATCTCTATCATGATGATGAGTTTTCTGGTGATCAAATTATCCTGTGGGATATGGGGGTGGGCATGATGATGGTGGAGATGAAACCAAGTAGAGCGTCTGTAAAATAAGGGGGGTGGACTAGATGAACTTGAGGGCTCCTTCTAATTCTATTCTATGGCTCTATGATATATTGATTCCAATACCACACATACAAAAACTATCAAATTACGTTCTAGTTATTTTGGGGAAATGACTTACTCATCCTCCATTTGCTTCCCATCTGGAATATGGGCCCCAATGAGTTATTTTGACAAGACTGAGAAAATAACTTTCTAATGTGAATAAGGCAGGACACCCTTGATTCAAACTCATTCCTTAGAAAAAGTGATCTTTCTAATGTCACTAAAATCTGTCTTGGTTTAGAATGCAGAAGGTCTGATATTGCCAGTCCTTGAAAGGAGAAAGTTGAGAAGACTTAGACCCTAGCAAGAGGAAACATAGCTAGTAATTTATGGCCTGAGTAGAAGGAAATAGTGGACAGGGCTTAAAGATAGTCCCTTTGAGGGCTCTGGTATCTTCTTCTATATCTTTTAGTGAGCAACAGAACAGAAATTAATTCTTTCTTGTATTGTCCTCTCACTGTCCCTCCCCATCTCCCCCAGAAGATAGACTAGCTCTTGACTTTCTCTGTGAACAGAATTAGGTAAAGAACTTCTCTTCCTGTCTGGTGGGAATGGGAGGAACCAGTTGTCATAGGCTTAGAGATTTGGAGTTGAAAGTATCTCTAGTAACTACTTGGGGATGATTATATATTTTTTTTGAATAAGATAATTTACACTTCACATGAAGTATTTAAGAGCCAGACCTGGCTGCTTTTCAGATAGTATTCTATTTCACTGTATCTTCACACTCCTTCCTGGCCCCCCACTCCAACTCCAGTCTCCACCTTTCAACTCAATAGACTTAAAAAAAAATAAGGCGCTGTGCTGGGTGCTGGGGATTCAAATACAAAACCTAAACAGTCCCTGCCTCTAAGCAGCTAACATTCTACTGTCTCCATGTACAAAGATAAATTAATACAAGATTATTTGAGGAAAGAGGACACATTAAGGAGAGGAGAACAGGAAGGATTTCCTTTAGGAAGTACCAACTGTTCCAAGCCTGGAAGGAAGTTAGAGATTAGAAGAGGTGGACAGGAGGAGAAGGACATTCAAAGTATGGGCAACAATTTGTGCAAAAGCCCAGGAAGGTGGTATACTGAGTCCAGGAAACAGCAAGCATGCCTTGAATTGGAACACAGAATGTGTAGAGGTGAGTAATATACAATAAGACTAGAAAGGTAGATTGGGGGCAGACTGTAAAAGGCTTTAAATGCCAATCACTCTCATCCTTATTTCAATGGATCCATGATCTTCATGTTTAGGTATTCTCTTCAGTGGTACAGATTGTAACTTATCCATGTCTTCACCTCTAAATCTATGGTCCTATGACAGTAGTTGTGATTTTTATTCTATGTAATTCTTTTGTTTTCAATTTATTTTATTTTTAATTTATGGAATAAAATAAACATTTCCATAACATAGCAAAAAAAAAAAAAAAAGGATTGCCCATGAAACTCTGATCTATTATGTACAATTTGTTCTCCCTTTTAAATACAAAATGAAGTTATCATGTAAATTTTTTTTCTTTTTCCTTACCCCTTTCCCTCCAGAAATGGGTACCCTTATATATATATGTATATATATATATACATATATATATACATACACACATGTATATATGTATATGTGTGTGTGCACACATGCATGCTTGTGTGTATATGTAAAATCATTCTATACATACTTCTATTTATCAGTTCTTTCTCTGGATGCACATAGCATCTTCCTTCACATGTCCTTTGTGGTTAATTTGGGCATTTATAATAGTTTAAATGACTTATTAGCTCAAAGTTGTTCTTAAAACAATATTGCTGTTACTGTATACAACATTCTCTTGGTTCTTCTCATTTAACTCTTCATTATTCCATGCAAGTCTATCTGTTTTTCCAAGATCATCAAGCTCATTATTTCCTATAGTACAGTAGGATTCTATCACAATCATGAACCACAACTTGTTCAGTCATTCCAAATGAATTAGGGATGCAACTAGAAAAAGAACAAGCTAAAATCCCCAATTAAACACTAAATTGGAAATACTAAAAATTAAAGGAGAAATTAATAAAATTGAGTGTAAAAACCATTGAATTAGTTAATAGAACTAGGAGTTAGTTTTATTAAAAAAACCAAATAAAATAAACAATTGGCTAATTTGATTTAAAAAAGAGAGAGAATAAAACCAAATCACTAGTATTAAAAATGAAAAGGCAAATATACCATTAACAAAGATGAAATTAAAGCCATTTTATGGAGTTATTTTGTCCAATTACATGACAATAAATTGAACAATTTAAGTGAAATGGAAGAATATTTACAAAAACATAAGTATCCTAGTTTAGCAGAAGTGGAAATAGGTTATCTAAATAGATCTATTTTAGAAAAAAAAGAAACGTAACAGTCCATAAATGAGCTTCTTAAGAAAAAAGCTCCAAGACCAGATAGATTTTGAAGTGGATTCTATCTAATTCTTATTAATTTTCTTCCATAAATCCTCCATCAGTGATTTCCCAAGTGGGACGAAGGACTTCTTCTAAGTCTTTCAATACTCTAAAGGTAGAAAGGGAGAAGGTTATGAAGAACTGCCAAATAGAAGAGTTTATTATATTTGATCCTGGGGTTAACAGGGAGCCACTGGGAATTTGGGATGTTGAGGTTAAGACCCATTCTCTAAAAATATCACTTTGGTAGCTGAATGGAGACAAAGCTGGGGCAAGGAGACCAATTAGAAGGCCATTACAATAGTTCAGGGGAGAGGGAGTGAGAACATAAACTGGGGTGGAGACTGTGCCTGGAGACAAGTGGACCTAAATGAGACACATTGTGAAAGACACATGGGGTTTGTGGGATGAATGAAAGTGAGGAATTGAGGATGATGCTGAGGCTACATCCTGTGTGACTGGGAGGACACTAACAGATAAGTTAAGAACAGAGGAGGACTGGAGGATCGGGGTAGGTTGGGGAGAAGGAGAATAGGCTCAGTTTGGGATCGGTTGAGCATGGAGAGGTAAGCTCTTTGTGAGGGCATGTTGTTTCACTCTTTACACTTGGTGTTATCTGTAGTGAAATGCCTGCCACACAGAAGGACATCATAAATGTTTGCTGACTGGTTGATTTTGAAATGCTGAAGTTGATGACTTTGGTGCATTTCTTGAGAATATTAACCATGGCTGGTATCAACAGCAATTTTTAAGTTCTATCAAATGCTTCATTTGTGTGATTGCACTGGATCTTCAGATAAACTCTGTGAGAAAAGTAGCATAAGCATTGCTGGTCTCACCTTAGAGCTGAGGAGATCCAGGCTCAGAGGATCGAGGCTCTGCCTTGTACAAGGTCACCCTGCTGGTGTGTTGTCCCTCCTGATTGCAAAGCCAACATTCTTTCCTTGATGCTTCACTAACTTTTTTCAAATGGAGATATATTTATATCTATATCTGTATCTATACCTATTTATATCTATTTATATATGTACAACATATATAGGTGATGTATTTATGTATGTATACACAAATAAACATACATTTACATATATGCATATGCACACATACATTATGTATATACGTACATATATTAATATTGTAAAAAGCTACAAGACAACTAAGTGGAACAGTGGATAGAGTGCTGGCCCTGGAATTAGAAGGACCTGAGTTCAAATCTGACCTCAGAATCTGACATGTACTTGCTAGATGACCCTGGGCAAGTCACTTAACCCCAATGGCCTCACCAAAAATCAAAAAAAAGGAAAAGAAAAATAATTAACAAGTTATTTTATAGATTAATACAGTGGTAGAGCTGAAAAAGGCTGTAGGAGTTGTTTAGTTGACTCTATCATGTAGGTGAGGAAACTGAGGCTCTATGACTTGCCAGTATTCCATAGTTAAAAAATATATTTGAAATAGAATCTGGACTCAAAAATTTCTGACTTTGTGTGTATCACTCTTTCTATAATGTAGTTACTGCTCACTCTATAGGAATATATGCACAGGTAGGTTTTTTGGTTCATCACTCCTCCCCTGCGGGGGCCCCCCCCCCAAAAAAAAAAAAAAAAAACCTCTGATTTAATTGGCATGAGCAACTCCTGCTGCAGACATTCACTCTAGCAGTGCTGATCAGCAAATCTTCTGTAAGTTATACACGATGGTTTGAGGAGGGAGGATGCGCCAAGAAGGAGGAGGAGATCAGGAAGGGCTTCCTGTAAGAAGGGTCCAGTGATCTGAGCACAGAAGGAAGTTGGGGATAGGAAGAGGTGAACGTGAGGAAAAAGGGCATTCAAAGTATGGGCTGGGAGAAATGTCCAGCATCCTGGAAGTTTCAAAGATTTGCTTGTGGTCAAACAGCATATTAAATGTCTCCTCGATTCTAAGACCAGCCCTCTGTCTACCACATAACACTGCCTCTCATGTGTGTGCACACTTGGAGATGTATGTATACACAGAAACACACATATACACATATGTGTAGATATATCACATTGGATTGTACAATGTATATGTTTTTAGACAGATACATATATATATGCATATGCATTTGAATGTGTGTACCCATCCATGCTTTATTTATACACAATGATCTCTCTTCTATTTATTTATTTTTTTAATATTGAAATTTATTGTTCATTGAATATTTGACATAATTCAGTCTTTTTTTTCATTGACTTGTTTATTTACTTTTAGTTTACAAGATTCAGTTCCACAATCCCTTGAGTTTCAAATTTTCTCCCCTCCCTTCCCTCCCACCCCCATGGCAGCATGCAATCAGGTATAGGATCTGCAAACACTTTCACATTGTACGATAGTCTGGTTGTATAGAAGGGCTGTAACCAATGGAGTGAACAAATGGAAAAAAAGAAAGAAAACCGAACATGAAAAAGAATGATAGCATGTAGATTGCTTCATTCTCCATTTAAACTCTGATCTTTCTAGATCTTTCTCTGAATGTAGACATCTCCTTCCATCCTGAGACTTGTAGAATTGTCTTATAGCTGTGTGTTGCTGAGAAGAGTCCAATTTATCAAGGTTGGTCATCACACATAGGATGTGTCTGTGATTGTGTACAAATTTTTCCTGGTTCTGCTCTTCTCACTTAGCATCAATTTGTATAAGCCTCTCCAGGTTCTTATGAAGTCTATCTCCTTCCCATTTCTTATAGCACAATAGATTCACATACCACAACTTGTTTAGCCATTCTGCAATTGATGGGCATCCCCTAAATTTCCAGTTTTTTGCCACCACAAAGAGAGCTGAAATAAATATTTTTGTACATATGAGCCCTTTCCCCACTTCTATGATCTCTTTGGGATATAACCCCAGAAGTGGTATTATTGGGTCAAAGAGTATGCAATTATTTATAGCCCTTTGGGCATAGTTCCAGATTGCTCTCCAGAATGGTTGTATCAGTTCACAGCTCCACCAACAATGCATTAGTGTTCCAATTTTTCCACATCCTCTCCAGCACTTGTCATTTTCCTGTTTCGTCATCTTAGCCAATCTGACTGGTGAGACGTGGTACCTCAAAGTTGTTTTGATTTGTGTTTCTCGAATCAATAGTGATTTGGAGCATTTTTCCATTTGCTTAAAGATATCTTTAATTTCTACCTCTAAAAATTGCCTTTTCATATCCTTTGACCATTTATCAATTGGGGAATGACTTGTATTCTTATAAATTTTACTTAATTCCCTGTATGTTTTAGAAACGAGGCCTTTATCAGAGACACTGGTTGTAAATATTCTTTCCCAATTTCCCCCTTCCCTCTTAATCTTGGTTACATTAGCTTTGTTTGTATGGAAACTTTTCAGTTTAATGTAATCAAGATGATCTATTTTGCATTTTATAATGCTCTATAACTCTTCTTTGGTCCTAAAGTCTTCCCTACTCCATAAATTTGATAGGTAAACTATTCCTTCCTTACCCAGATTATTTATAGTATCAGCCTTTATACCTAGATCGTGCACCCACTTATACTTGACTTTGGTGTACGGCATTAGATGATGGTCTATGCCCAGTTTCTGCCATATTATATTCCAATTTTCCCAGCAGTTTTTGTCAAATAGTGAGTTCTTAATCCAGATCCTGGGGTCTTTGGTCTTATCAAACAGTAGATTACTATAATCATTGACTACTGAGTCTTTTGTACTCAATCTATTCCATTGATGCACTACTCTATTCCTTAGCCAGTACCAAGCAGTTTTGATGACTGCTGCTTTATAATATAGATTAAAATCTGGTATGGCTAGGCCACCTTATTTAGCATTTCTTTTCATTAATATTCTGGACTTTTTGTTCTTCCAAATGAATTTTGTCACTATTTTTTGTAGTTCTATAAAGTAATTTTTTTGTAGATTGATTGGT